>CM057826.1:122778900-123196400 GCA_030068075.1 Paguma larvata
AACAGCTCTGTAAAATGAAACATTATTTTTATTCAGATTGCTTGAAGGCTTCCTATTCATGTCACACACTGTTGTGTCACTTTGTCCTGGAGGAAGAAACAGTAATTCTTCAATTTTGAATGTGCCCAGTTGCATTTGCCTGTCACATAACATTAGTGAGAAGAAAACACCAGCTCATTTTCTCTGTGTCCTCAGTGCAAATCTTGATCTAGAAAGTGGAATCTGAAATATTCCAGGAAAGCATAAGTAACCTTTGTATTGTTCACTACAGCTTGTAAAATGCTTTTTTGTCAGAGCTTCCACAGTCAAACCTGTTTGTGCCTGTGTGTGTTTCGTGATCTCCCAGTCATGAAGTAGTCATGTACTTGGTTTTGGACTTAGTGACGAAACATCGAAAAGGTGAACAGTCCTACTATTCAGACACACAGGTCCCCTGACTCCCCTTTTATTTTCTCTGTCAGAGCCAAGGGTTCTCTCTGCAAATATTGGCAGGTGAAACCCATGCTGTAGAAAGCATGATAGGCACTGGAAGAGTGTATGGGTAATAATTGTAACACGGGTCAGGTGGCTCTCCCCCACCTCCACCCCCACTTTTTATGGCAGTAGATCTTGCTGGTGGTGTTGTAAGTTGTTTGTCAGTTATTTGTGGAATATTTCTTTAGTTTGGAGGAGATATGCAAGGAAAATCAGGAGACATTAGGTTTGAGTTGAGGTAATGGTAGAGGAGAAGGGTCTTTTTTGATTTCAAAAACAATTTTTTTTAATTTTTTATTTTTTTAATGTACATCCAAGTTAGTTCAAATAGTACAACAGTGACTTCAGGAGTAGATTCCTTAATGCCCCTTACCCATTTAGCCCACCCCCCCCCACAACCTCTCCAGTAATCCTCTGTCTGTTGTTCTCCATATTTAAGAGTCTCTTATGTTTTGTTCCCCTCCCTCTTTTTATATTATTTTTGCTTCCCTTCCCTTATGTTCATCTGTTTTGTATCTTAAATTCCTCATATGAGTGAAGTCATATGATAGTTGTCTTCCTCTGACTAATTTCGCTTAGCATAATACTCTTTAATTCCATCTACATAGTTGCAAAAGGCAAGATTTAATTCTTTTTGATTGGGAAAGGGTCTTTTTTGAAGGTACTGAGAAGGAAGGAAAAGTTAGATGTGACAGAGAATCCCTTTTTTTACTCTTTATTTGACCCATCTCTCATTTCCTTTTTTCTTCACTTATTTCTTATTACCATCCTTGTCTGAAAAAACCTTCAACCAGCCCTCTTCTACACAAGTGAGACATTAATTGGGCTAGAACTATTAAGGGGCAAGATTTTGTTTGTGTTGTTTAAAAAATTTTTTTAATGTTTATTCATTTCTTAGAGAGTGCATGCACGTTGGGGAGAGGCAGAGCCGACGTGGGGCTTGAACCCACAGACTGCAAGATCATGACCTGAGCCAAAGTCAGACACTTAACCAACTGAGCCACCCCAGGCACCCCTGTTTGTGTTGTTTTAAATAGCTTTTCCTTCAGCTTCTGGAGCAGAGGTGGTAGAGGAGGCTCAAGGAGAGAGAGGTCTGGCTGCCAGTAAATGGCTGGGGGGTGGGTTTTGAAAGAATTGTAAAGAGCAATCTGGAATTAACTGCTTCATTTCTTAGCATTACAGAGTTACTATTGCCTGCTTATATACTGGTGTAGTGTTTAGAGTGGATGAACAAGGTAGTGATAGAGATGTGTGTATGTAGATCTGGGAAGTTTGGGGGCGCCTGGATGGCTCAGTTGGTTGAGCATCTGGCTCTTAATTTTGGCTGAGGTCACGATCCCATGCTTACGGGATCAAGCTCCTCCTCAGGTTCCTTGCTAAGCATGGAGCCTGCTTAAGATAGTCCTTCATTCTCCTCTCTCTTTCTCTCTCTCTGTGTCTCTCCCTCCCTCTCTCTCCCATCCCCCTCCCCCAACTCATGGGAGCACTCTCTTTCAAATAAAAATGAATCTGAATATTTTCTGAACTGTACATGACTAGTTGGCCAATCACTCTGGTACTTCCGTGTCCTCACCTTTGCTTTAGTCGTTTAGTTACTACAGATGGGAGTATGGCTGATGTCGAGGGGGATGAAGGAAGATTGAGAAACTTTTTCTAGAGTGCTCTTGGGAAATGGTTCATTTACTTGGCTAGAATTATATACAAAGTGTAATTCACGACTGTGGCTGTCAGTGATGCTATTATGTGACAGTGTACATTTGGTTTTGGAATTCATTCTTTCAGAATTTATTAAGCCTCCATTATGTGCATTGTTCATTTTCATTATTTAGCTTTGCCTAAATAGCATTATTTTAGGGATGTTCATTGCTCTAATAGTAGGGTTTCACATTAGGAGGTTGAGTTTGTAGTAAATTTTATAGATAGGAAATGTTTTAGAATGTTTGTGCTAATAGCGATCAAGTGAATTTTATTTCTCTGCCACCCATTGTTTGTCAGCTGACACTATTGCCCACTACCTGTTTCTGTTGGGTGGCTCTGACTTAATGAAAAGGCTTAAGAAAATTTTCTTTAGTAAAATTTTAATGATGGAAGGAACCTTAAAGACCATTTAGGCCAAGTTACCTGATACAGATGAGGGAGACCAGAGTGGTTGAATATTGTTCATGATAGACTGCTGTGGTGAGAATTTTTAAACAACTACATATATACCAACATTTCTCTGTTTAGTAGGTCGTATAGATTTTTTCCCCTTTCCAGGAATGATTGGGAATGTTTAATTTGTGCGCGTACGTAGGTTGGTTAGTAAAGACCTGGGCAGGTGTATTGCATGGGAAACATACCATCTTTTCTTCAGAGGGACAGATGATTATCTGACAGCAGATGAAAAAGCATCAACCTATGTAGTATTTTCTTTTAATATAATTTTAGAATTATCCCTTATCCTTGACTTTTTCTTTTGGTTAGATCCTAAGCCTTAAAACCAAATAGTTACTGCTGGTTCCTAGAACATTACATGGAGGAGTATAGTACTTTTCTAGTATAATCACACTAATAGTATATATACAGTATAATCATACAGAAGACCAAAATGTTGCATAAACTAGAGGCATCTCTTCGGAATAATTAAAGATAAAACAAGTAATATGTAAGATTATGATAATTAACTCAAGATTTATTTGCTTCCACAGCTAGTAGTATGTCCTACATTATGTATCACACCAAAATAAAAATCTGCCCATATATTAGTTTGTCATGAACCTTAATTTTTTTTTTGCAGTTATGAAAATCAGGGAAACCTTCCATTTATCTTTCATAAAAGCAGTATGAAGCAAAATAAATTCTCTTACAGTATTGAGAAAATTTATTTTTTCTTGCGAATTTACATTTTTTAAAAGCCTTCAAATGGCGGTACCTGGATGGGTCTTGGTTAAGAGTGTGACTATTTTTTAATATTTATTTTTGAGAGAGAGCATACGCACGTGTGCACAAGTAGGGGAGGGGCAGAGAGAGAGGGTGACACAGAATCCCAGGCAGGCTCCAGGCTCTGAGCTGTCTGAACAAAGCCAAACGCTAGGCTTGAACTCATAAACTGGGAGATCGTGACCTGAGACGAAGTCGGATCTTTAACTGACTGAGCCACCCAGGCGCCCAAAGTGTCCAGTCTTGATAATTCACTCAGGGTCCATGATTTCACTGTTGTAAAATTGAATCCTGCGTTGAGCAGCCTGTGCTGGGAATAGAGCCTGCTTTTAACATTCTTCTTTCCCTCTCCCCATCTCCCACTCTTTCTCTCTCAAAATAAACAAACATTTAAAAATAAAAATAAAAAGCCTTCAAATGTTTCTAATTCTGAAGCTAAAAAGTAAAATTCAAAAATTAATTATTGCATTTTTTTTGACTTTGCTTCTCTTAGGTCATTATGGCTATATCGGTAGGAGATATACTCAACTATGACTAAAGTATTGAATGTGAAGTAGAATTCCAGTGGACATTTGAATTAATAACCAGATTTTTAATAGAAAGATATCTAAGAACATTATTTAGCTTTCTATCAGTAGATATTCAGAGAATGTGTGTGGATTATTTGTATGAGAGGAGAAATAACTGATAATAAACATGGAATAAAAAGTTTGAATTCCAAAATGAAAAGTACTAATTAAATCAGAAGGAAACAGTTTGCATTTTAAGTAGATGGGAATAGGTGCATTCTTCCATTTATTATTGCATACAAGTTGGGCATAATCAAGCCTTATATAGTAACATATATAGCAAAAAATGTTGATATGTTTAACTCTGTCCTTCCACATTTGAAAATTTCCTGAAAGGAAATAAATCAGATAAACAATACATGTATAGATCTGTTTGGGAGGATCTTATACAGCAGTTTAAAATGATCGCTATGATGCTGTAGCACATTGGGCTATGAATATGAACTTCACAACATTTTTTAAATGTTTTTATTTTGTTTTTGAGAGAGACACAGTACAAGTTGGGGAGGGGCAGAGAGGGGGGAGACGCAGAACTCAAGCAGGCTCCAGTGTCCAAGCTGCCGGCACATTGCGTGAAATGGGGCTCGAACTCGTGGACTGTGAGATCATGACTTGAGCCGAAGTCAGATGCTCAATCGAGCCACGCAAGCGCCCCGTGAATATGAACTTTAGGATACAAATTGAGATATTAGCCAGTTTGAAGCAAGAGGTCTGTTTGTGAGTAGTTGTTGATGTGGTAGGATTAAGACTGCTACAATCTATTAACATTTTAATGTTCTCCAGTGTTCTCATATACAGAATTTTTACTTAGTTATAATCATTTTGCATTTTTTAAAATTTTTAATGTTTATTTATTTTTGAGAGAGAGAGAGAGAGAGACAGAGTGTGAGTGGGGGAGGGTCAGAGAGAGAAGGAGACACAGAATCTAAAGCAGGCTCCAGGCTGTGAGCTGTCAGCACAGAGCCTGATGTGGGACTCGAACTCACCAACTGTGAGATCATGACCTGAGCTGAAGTCAGTCACTTAACCGACCGAGCCACCCAGGCACCTCCTCATTTTGCATTTTTAAAAGTTTGCTTGGTTTAATAATAAAAATGAATGAATATAGTTCATGGATTTTTCTACAGTACATGTTAAGTAGAAATTACTCTGCTGTTGTGTGCCCTTAAGGAAATTAATATTTCGGTGGTTGGCGAATCTGTTGTTGGTTCTTTTTCTTTCTTTCTTTTTTCTTTTTTTTCTCCTTGTCTTCCTTGAAATATCCTGACTTGGATGACTTGTGGAGTCTAATTTAAATTTGCTTTGGGGCACCTGGGTGGTTCAGTCAGTTGAGTGTCCAGCTCTTGATTTCAGTTCAGGTCATGGTCTTGTGGTTTGTGGGATCAAGCCCTACGTCAGGCTCTCACCTGGCAGTGCAAAGCCTGCTCAGGATTCTCTCTCTCTCCTTCCCCTCCCCCCCAGGGAGGATGCACTTGTTCTTTCTCTTTCAAAATAATAAATAAACATTTTTTAAAAGACAGTATTGCTTATATTAAAATTTTGGGTTTTTTTTTTTTGTAATTTTATGTTATTATAGTGGTTGGGAATAACCCGTATACCAAGAAACCAGATTGTTTTTACAGTGAGTTGAAAAATAAGCTTTTAAGATTTCTGAATCTAAACTACAAATACAGAGAGGACATTGATAATAAATTAATGCCCCTAAACATTTCTTTTTTTAAGTAAGTCTCCAAATTCTTTTAATTTTAGGACAGTAGAACATTTTAACTTTTAACAGTTAAGCACTTACTACTGGACTATACTATTCCAGTTTTAACTTTGTTCTAGGAAGGCTTTTTTTGTTTTGTTTTGTTTTTTTTAAGGTTTGTTTGTTTTGAGAGAGAAAGTAGGCCTGCTCGAATGGGAGAAAGGCAGAGGGGGAGAGAGAATCGCCTTCTGTGGGGATTCTCAGCAGACTCTGCTGTCAGCGCAAACCAGGAGATCATGACCTGAGCCAAAATCAAGAGTCAGAGGCTTTGACTGTCTGAGTCACCCAAGCACCGCGATCTAAGAAAGTCTTAGATCACATTTTTTTCCTTTGAATTCATTGATTTCAGTCTTTGCCATTTGACTGAATTTCAGTAGGGTTCCAATAAATTAAAAAATCAATATGGTGCTACTTAAACTACTTTTAAAAACTTTAATTTTCTTTCAGATGTTTATTACTTGAGACCCTTGAAGATTTAGAAAAGTGGTTTAGGGGAGCAAAAAAAGTTTGGGGGGTGTATGTCTTTTGCTTTTGTTTCTGTGCCTAATTCAGGTGATATGAGGCTTTAGATTATAGGATTCAGAATATCAGAAAGTGAAAAGTAGTTATTAAAAGTATAAACATCTCTAATGTTAATTAATTTGCTTTGAAAATCTAATTCTCCCATTTACTTTGAGTATAAGCTAGAGAGTTGAAATTGTGTAGCTACCCTAGAAACTAATGGTTGCTTAAAAAAAAAAGAACAGAAAAAGAAACCGATAGTTGGTGAAAGCCTGCAGGTTCTAAAGGTGACTCGTTAGAGGTCCCATTCATTAGGTGACCCATAGAGGGGTTCGGTTACATGCTTCTGAAGCCTGACTCCATGTGATAGCACAATTTCTCAGACATTTCTTTTTCTGTGATTAGTTTTTCCTGACTGTAAAATAATCTTCAGTGAGAACCACTGCAACCTTTATTGTTCTGGTGATAGTGTATTTTGGTGTAGTTATCATCTCAGAGGTGAGTTGAGGTAAAAAAAATAAATAAATAAGTATACTTAAATTCTTTGTAAGCTTGAATTTTTGTTGTTAAAATATACTTAATAGTTGGCTTGATGGCATCTGATATGTAATACTCTTTTCTCCAGGATTTAATTATAATTGCTCTAGTCTGAAATGTGGTAGGAAGGGAAGAAAGAGTTTTGGCTTTCCCAGACTTAGAAGTTTATAATGTTCACTTAATAAATACAGTGTCCTTTTTCTTTTAGAGGATAATTTGGTAACATCAACATACAGAGAAGCTAGTTGTTACATATGTTAATACGTCCGCTTCATGATACCTTTCAGGAAAGGTGTGTATAGATCCCAGGGAGCAAAACTAGGATATACGTTGTAGTGCTTCACCCCACTCCCTGCTACCATCCCCCCCCCCCCAAGTATAATTTCTCAGGGAATACTTCACATCCATGATGAGAAATTATCCGTGTGTGTGTGTGTGTGTGTGTGTATTATGATCCCCAAGATAGATTGTTGGAGAGAAAAGCAGGCTGCAGAATAATATATTTTTTTTAATGTTTATTTTTTGAGAGAGACAGAGCGCACTTGGGGGTGGAGCAGAGAGAGGGGCCGAAAAAGATAAAATCCGAAGCAGGCTCCAGGCTCTGATCTGTCAGCACAGAGCCTGATGCGAACCCACAAACTGTGGCTTGAACTCATAAACTGAGATCATGACCTGAGGCAGAGTCGGATGCTTAACTGACTGAGCCACCCAGGCGCCCCAATACTCTTCCTAGCTTAAAAATGCAAAGGAAAACGAGTATGTCTTTGTAGGCATATGATGTGTATATAAATTTTGTAAATAAGGTTTCGAAAGGATATTCATCAGGATACTGTTGGTGGTTACTTTGCCCAAGGGGAGTGGGATTGTGGAGAGTGTTCAAAGGGAACATTTAGGTTTTTTTGGGTCTTTAAATTTAATTTTCATGTTTATTTCTAGAGCGTGCACGGGCAGCTAGGGGTGGGAGAGAGAATCTTAAGCAAGCTCTGTGCTAAGTGTGGGGGCTTGATCCCCTTGACCCTGGGGTCATGACTTGAGCTGAAAGCAAGAGTCAGAAGCTCAACCAGCTGAGCACCCAAGTGCCCCAGAGGGAACATTTAGTTTTATCTGCTCCAAAATATTTTTTCCAAAGATTATGTCACTATAACTATCTTTCACAGTTTTAAAAATAAAATTAAAGATACATTGTTTATGATTGTGATTTGCTGAAATTGAGATGAAAGGAACAAATAGCATTTAGGTTTAAATGTCATTTTAGGATTCGAATGGAAATTTTGAGTAGATTGTTATAAGGACTTGAAGCAGTCATGAGTGGCAACTTTTTATCTTTCATATAGGGAACAGTCTTGTAGGTAAGCAAGTGTCAAGAGATGTATTTTGGAATTTAACTTCTCATAGAATTGTGAGATTTGTATGGTTCTGACCATGTGTTTTATTATGTCATTGTCCTTTTAAAACTTCCGAAAACGTGCACGTTTCTTTGAAGTAGGGCCTATCATTTCATTCACAGCTATATTCATTACTCTGTGCCAGGTGCTAAACACTGGACATGGTATTAATACCAAACAGACTTATTCATGGAATATGCCTAGTGAAATTCTGCATTTTAGTAATAATAAATCATGGGAGATTGAAATTACTCTAGTGAAATGGGTTCTATGTATTTCTTAAGAAATATCACTTTTTGAGACACAGTGGAAATTTGTTCTAAGTTTTAAAATGTTAGGGGCGCCTGAGTGGCTTAGTCTGTTGAGCATCCCACTTCGGCTTAGGTCATGATCTTGTGGTTCATGAGTTTGAGCCCTGGCCTGGAGCCTGCTACAGATTCTGTGTTTGCTTCTCACCCCACTCACACGCGTGTGTGCTCATTCTCTCTCTCATTTTCTCTCAGTTTCTCTTTCTCAAAAATGAACAAGCATTTAAAAAAATTTTTTTAAGTAAAATGTTAGATCAAATTAATGATTCAAGTTTGGATGTCAGTGGTTGGTCATTGCCTTAAATAGGCTCCCCAAATGTTTCCAAACTTGAAAATAAGGGTTCTTGAACTTTGCTGTACCTAAGAAAGCAGTGGTGTAGAGTGAGGAGGGGAGACTGAAAAAAATCACTGATGCTTCAGTCCCATTAGCAGAGATTCTGGCTTAATTGAGAGATGAGTAGCCTTGGCATCTGGGTTTTTTTTTCCCCCAAAGAGCTTCTCAAGTGATTTTTTTTTTTTATGTTTGTTTATTTTTGAGAGAGCGAGAGTTGGGGAGGGGCAAAGAGAGAGGGCGACACAGAATCCGCAGCAGGCTCCAGTCTCTGAGCTCTCAGCACTGAGCCCAATGCAGGACTCAAACTCTCAAGAACCATGGGATCGTGACCTGAGCTGAAGTCAGATGCTCCCCCTTTCAAGTGATCTTTTTTTTTTTTTTTTTTAATTTATTCGTTTTGAGAGAGAGTGTGAGCCGGGGAGAGAGAGAGCACTAAGCAGACTCCTTGCTGTCAGCACAGAATCCAGTGTGGGGCTTGATCTCATGAAGTGAGATCATGACCTCAGCTGAAATCTAGAGTCGGATGCTTAACCCACTGAGCCATCCAGGTGCCCCTCAAGTAATTTTTAATATGTGGCTAAGGTTGCATACCAGTGCTTTAAAACCAGTCATTGTTACCCTTGGTTGTCACTCAGCATGTAATGAGCAATTACATTAGCAGCAGTTCTCCATGGTAATTTCACCTTCATGTTCTAGTGTTGCCTTCCCCTGACCCAGCCTCACACTGTACATTCTGGAACACCATTCATAGTGCTTGCTGTACAGAGAAGAAAATACTCAATAAATGTTGAGTGTCTGACGTAAACACTTTAAACCCATTCTCAGAATAAATTTCTTTTACCTTCTTGGCTTAAGTGAAATCTGGCTCTTCTCAGGAAGTCCTGTATTTCTCTAATAGCCTTCTCAGATGGATGCATGGATGCTGCCTTCCTCCAGGATAAAATTCCCTGTTTTTCAGGTTTCTGTTTTCTACCTAAATGCCCAAGCACCTTTCCTTACTACTATTGCCTATTATTTCTTAATTCTTCAGAGAACTTGGTGCCAGTTTCTAGGAGTGTACTTCTGATGTTGTCCTGAGAACATCCGTGGCTTTCCCTCAAGATGACCACTCTAGTACCCCAGTTTAAGTTCTTGATTCATTCAAAAAATACACATTAAGTGCTCTTTACATCTCAGACGTTGTTCTAGCAAGGTGCTGTGTACATGATGGTGAATTAAAAGAATCCAGTGAACATTTTAAACTCTTAACTTTGACTGTTGCATGGAAAATAGATTAGAGGCAGAAAGCATGGAAGCAGGGTGTTCAGTATGGCAGCTAACACAGTAATCCAATGCTGGCTTGGACCAGAATAGTGGCAAAAAAAAAAAAAAAAAAAAAGCCGATCGATTTGAGATACGTTTTGGAGGCAGACTAAACCAGACTTTGATGGATTGGTTGCTGAATACTAGTGGTCTTTAAGCTCTACTGTCTTGAGATTTAAAGTATAGCCTTACCTCTGAAATCATAAATATACTCATCAAGTTTTCTGACAGTGAATCTTTGTTCTAATACTACTTTAATTAGACTTGTTCTTCAGTCCATGTCCATGCCCCATTTCCCCTCTACATTTCATACCTGGGGTGACCAACTGTCATAGTTTACCTGAGCGCAACTGCAGCATTTCTTGGGATGCCAGACTGTGAGTGATAAAACCAGCATAATTTGATCACCCTACACCCGCCCCCAATCTTCCCTCTTCTCTGTTCTTGTGTGGTATGCTTCAGCATGTTAACCTTTTCCTGAGTATTTCTGCACTTGATTGCATCTTGTCAGTGTTGGACCTTGTCCCGTTTCCTACTCCTATCCCTTTCTGTAACTAACTCCTGCCAATTCCTTGAACCTTAGGCACTTTTCCTAGCTTTCCCATTGTTTGTGATCCTGAAATACTGCTGCTTACTCGAGCATGTCTTAACACTTGGCCTGATCATTTTATTGTCTGCCTCTCCTCCACTGTGCTTTTATATTTTATAGTCTATCTTGTTTGCTGTGAAATCTTACGTACCCAGCATTTACCCTTTCCCTTTCTTTAACCGCTTAACACAGCCAGTACTTTACTTGTTTACTTGTTTGTGGTCCCCTGTTCCCAGTGACCTATCATCTTGTATACTATGCCCCCAATGGCTAGGACAGGGGCTAGCACATAGGATCACACCGTTGAGCAAATGAATGAATGTCTCTCAGTGCACTTTGGTTTTTGGGATATGATAAATGATTAATAAATGTGTGTTGAATGATAGGATTTCTGTTGAGTGAAATGTTACGCTGCCCTTAATAGTAACGTTTGAATTTGTGATTACATGGGGGAATGCATATACTACCAAACAACTTTATAAAAACCATGCATATTGAATAGTTACAGTTATAAAACAAAAAGTTTGTATTTTGGTATTAAGAGTATAAAAATACAGGCAAAATGTTCGTGTTTCAAAAAAAAAAAGGTCGAGCAGAAACTAGAAACCTCTCCTCATAGCCTGGAATCCTGGAGTGCTGACATATTATAATTAGACATTAAAGCTAAGGAACTAGGTACCTGGATATCTTGTTCCATTTTTATTAATATGGCTGCTAATAATAATCTATTTTGCATTTAATTGGATGGTAACTGCTAGGCATAAAGTGATAGTGATGACAAGAATAGAACTGTGCATCTTGCTACATGTTTTTTCTAAGTATCAGGAGTGAGATAGCCAATAGATGGAATCTGGCCATATCTTCCCCTTTTATGTTAATGGAATTATTAATGCCCACAATTTCATCTTCTACTGAGTCTGCCCCTTATGCTACATTAAGTGTAAGAAATATATCTTGGATATCTTTGTTAATGTTGTGTCATACCAAATGTATTGGTTTATTTTTTCTCCATCTGTAGGCTAAAGAAATCCTGACAAAAGAATCCAACGTGCAAGAAGTTCGATGTCCAGTCACCGTCTGTGGAGATGTGCATGGGCAATTTCATGATCTCATGGAACTGTTTAGAATTGGGGGCAAATCACCAGATACAAACTACTTGTTTATGGGAGATTATGTTGACAGAGGATATTACTCAGTTGAAACAGTTACTCTGCTTGTAGCTCTTAAGGTAATTTCAATTTTGTTTGGGCATTTTGTACTGGACGAGACAGTCTCTAATGTTCTTTTTTTCCTCAGTGATTTGTGATTTTCTTTGAATGTTCAGTTTTAGAATAAAACTCTGTATTTAGGAATGCAAATATTCAGGTTGGGCCTTATGAATCATAGGTCTGTCTTCATTCTGAATAAGGGGATGGTACAGAAGAAAAGTAAAAGTATTTTTCTCATGCAGGTTATTTGAAAAATGTTAGAGGGATGTTCAAATAGAAATGTAACTTTAGTTAATCAGAATGTGGAGAAGTAATATAATTACCTTTCTATATGCCTTCGAAATAAAATATATTAAATGGCAGAATGTTTACATCTTTTGACACAGTAATCCTATAATTAGACTTTTACTATAGAAGAAATTCAAGAGGAAAAGAGCTTCATTTGCTTGAAAACCTTAATGGCGGCATTATTTTTAATACCAGAAAAAGATCTAAAAAGCCAACAAAAGTGAATATCTAAATTATAATTTATCTCAGTGGAATAGTTTGCAGTCATTAGAACTTGACAATCTAGAACAATAGAAATGATAATTAAAGCAAGTTGCGTTGTACCAGTTCTAGCTTTATGAAGTGTACAAAGATCTGAGAGTAAAATGGAGTGGTCACAATACCTTTTAGAATGGCAGACTTAAAGTATGACTTTATTAGGAGAGATTCTATTGAAGAACATTCACATTGGGAACTAGAATGTATTATGCTAAGTGAAATAAAAACAAGTATCATACGATTTCACTCATATGTGGATTAAACAGAACAGATTAACATAGGGGAAGGTAAGGAAAAATAAAAACAAAGAGGGAGGCAAACCAAAAGAGACTCTTAAATACAGAGAACAGGGGCGCCTGGGTGGCTCAGTTGGTTGAGTGGCCGACTTCAGCTCAGGTCATGATCTCACGGTCTGTGAGTTCGAGCCCCGCGTCGGGCTCTGTGCTGATGGCTCAGAGCCTGGAGCCTGCTTCAGATTCTGTATCTCCCTCTCTCTCTGCCCTTCCCCTGCTCATACTCTCTCTCTATGTCTCTCAAAAATAAATAAACGTAAAAAAAAAAAAAAAACTTTATAAATAAAAAATACAGAGAACAAACCAAGGGTTGCTCAAGGGGAGATGGTTGGCAGGATGGGCTAAATGGGTGATGGGCATTAGGGAGGGTACTTGTTGGGATGGACATTGGGTATTAAGTGTAAATGATGAATTGCTAAATTCTGAAGAAGCTCTATGTTAACTCGCTTGGATTTAAATAAAGAAGGGGGAAAAAGAACATTCACAATGGTAAAATGGCTGCCAGAACTTCTAATATTGGGGAAGTGGTAAAATGTAGTTTTCGCAAGAGCTGAATTGTAGGTAATTGATATCACGTAGGTGTTCATGAAGCTACTAGTCTGAATCATGTAACGTGCTACAAAACATTCTTGGAGGATACTGTGTTCCACATCTGTTAAATGAAGCAGTTGGATTACATGTTGGATTAAAAATTTCTTTGGTGACTTTAGATTCTATGAAAACAACCTTGCATACTAAGCTGTACTTAAAGCCCAGGATGAATCCCAGTGCTCAGAGGAGGAATGAGTATGCTGCCTTTACGATTTCATATTTGAGGGACACCGGGGTGGCTCGGTGGGTTTTGCATCGGACTTCAGCTCGGGTCATGATCTGACATTCAAGCCCTGCTTTGGGCCCTGCACTCACAGTGTGTAGCCTGTTTGGGATTCTTTCTCTCCTCTTTTTGCCCCTCTCCATTCATATTTTCTCTCTCTCTCTCAAATAAATTAATTTTTAAAAAGAATTCATATATGAAGGTTATGGAACTGAATTGTGCTGCATACACTTCCCCCAGCCCCTTTTATATGTTGAAGTCTTAACCCCTAGTACCTCAGAATGTGACTGTATTTGGTGATAGGACCTTTAAAGAGGTAATTAAAGGAAGCTGAGGTCATTTGGGTGAGCCCTAATTCGATATGACTAGTGTCCATGTAAGAAAATAAGGACACAGATATAAGTGAAGATAATCAGACATGTGGAGATGACCATTTATTAGCCAAGTACACAGGCCTTAGAAGAAACTACCCCTAGTTTCTGCACTTTGATCTGCACTTCCAGCCTCCAGAACTGTGAGGAAATAAATTTCTGTTGTTTAAGCTGCCCGTTTGTCAAACATTGTTATGTCAGCCCTCGCACACTAATACGGGGGGTCAGGGAAGGAAACTTCAGCAGGTGATGCTAGGACAGTTGGATATCCATATGCAAAAAAATGGACTTAGACACCTCATACAAATGAATCAAAATCAGAAACCTAAATGTAAGAGCTAAAGCTTTGAAAGTTCTAGAATAAAACCTAGAAAATATTTGTAACCCTGGATTAGGCAATGAGTTCCAAGATAGGATATGAAAAGCATAGTCCATTTAAAAAAATTGTAGAATTGGTTTTCATCAAAATTAAGAGTTTTTGCATTTCAAAAGACATCACTAAGAAAAAAAATGTTTGTGTTCATAACATAAAAATGTATTCCAATTCAGTAAGAAGACAAAAAGGGACAAAATACTCAAATAGGTACTTCAGCCAAGAAGATAAAACAAATATTCAAAAAGCACATGAAAAGATGTCCGAAATCATTAATCATGGAAATGCAAACTAAAGTTATAATCACACTCATTAGAGTGGCTATCATCAATAATAATGCTGATAATACTAAGTGTGAGTTTATGGAGAGATTAGAACCTTCATACACCAACCATTTTGAAAAATGGTTTGGTAGTTTCTCAAAAAATTAAGCACACTTGTACTCCTAAGACCCAGCAATTATATTGGGCTAAGAATATACCCAAGAGAAATGAAAGTGTATTGTATTTTTTTTTTTAAGTTTTTTTTTTATTTTGAGAGAGAGAGAGAGAGAATGAATCCCAGGCAGGCTCCACACTGTCGGTGCAGAGTCCGATATAGGGCTTGAAGCCACAAACCATGAGATCATGACCTGAGCTAAAACCAAGAGTCAGATGCTTAACCAAATAAGCCACCCAGGCGCCCCAAGTAGATCGTAACTTTGTACAAAAACTCAATGCAAGATGATCATAGCAACATCTTCATAATACTCAAAAACTGTAAGCCATCCAAGTATTCATCCTACTGGTAAATAAAGAAGCAAAATGTGGTATAATAGCCATACAAGGGAATAGTGTGCAGCAATAAAAAACCAGAATATCCACTGATTCATACACAGATGAGCCTCAGAAATATGCTGCCAAGTGTATATAAAGCCAGACACACAAAAAACTATTGCTCCATTTATAAGAAATTTCTACAAAAAGAAAATCTCAGGAGACACCGTTAAGTCAGTGCTTGCTGGGCATAGCAGTTGGACAGCCCATGGCGGATATTTTTGGACTGATGGAAAGGTTCTAAAATGATTGTGATGGTTATTGTATAACTATAAATTTACCAAAAGTCATCGAACTATAGACCAAAATTTCATGGGTGGAGTGTTAGAGCTGATGATTATGTTTTGTGTAAAAGTTGGTAGTAGCAGGGGTTTGATTTTAATTGAGATGGGGTTTGCTGATACTCCATGGTCCACAACTTGTAGATGCGAAACTTCATTTCAATGTGGCATGGGGGCATGGTTGGTTTTTTTTCCTCATGAAAATTGGAACGCTGAATTTTCCTGTAGAAAGTTTGCTGAATTGTCATTTGGTTTTTGAAAGAGCGAAGCGTTCATGTTGTTTTGTTTTCTTGTTTTAGGTTCGTTACCGTGAACGCATCACCATTCTTCGAGGAAATCATGAGAGCAGACAGATCACACAAGTATATGGTTTCTATGATGAGTGTTTAAGGAAATATGGAAATGCAAATGTTTGGAAATATTTCACAGATCTTTTTGACTATCTTCCTCTCACTGCCTTGGTGGATGGGCAGGTAAGTACATCTTACTTAAAGTTACATTGCTGATTATTTTCAAGAATCTGCTTTCTTAGTATTTAGGGCCAGTTATTTTTCCACCCTCCCGTCCCCTTTGGACTTCTGAAGTGCCTTCTTTGTATCAGGCACTGACTGAACTGTAGATTGGTACCACAGGGATAGAAGACGTAGCCCATCCATCGTCTCAGGTTGTTTGTGGACAAGTCTTGAAGATATAATTAGCTCTTTACTCATCCAGGTAGAGAAGTACACAGACGAGATTGCAGGAAAATTCTATGAGAAAGAAGATAGTCTATGGTGAGGGTAAGGTCAGAGAAATGTTTCCTTGGAGGAGCTGATTGAAGTGGAGTCTGCGTGTAGTAGTAATGATTTATCAGGAAGAAAGGGAGTGTATTCAGTAGTTGAGAGTGGGCTGGAAAAAAGACTGACCCTGCAGTTACAAGCCTGATTCTGGTAGAACACAGAAACACCAGTGGGACCAAGTGATGTGGGCTGCCTGAATCCAGAATGTTTAACTTTTCTTCTATGTGAGGTTAACATTATAAACCACTCTTTTCAGATATTCTGTCTACATGGTGGCCTGTCACCGTCCATAGATACACTGGATCACATCAGAGCACTTGATCGCCTACAAGAAGTTCCTCATGAGGTATTGACTCTTACTTGATAGAGAGAGGAAAAAAACACTTAATTGCAACTCATTTTCTTTTATGTATTATCTACTTTGATGCTCAAAAGTGACCCCATGTGGTACAAACACTCTTATCGGCAACCTCATTCTTCAGAAGAAGCTAGTATTAAGAAACCTGCTAAGATAACAGTGCCTTTGGGACTGGTCTTAGAATCTAATCTAGGAAGTTGTCTTCAGAGCCTCTGCCTTAATTACTGGACTATACTACCTATTGTTGAAATTTGCATACCATACGTCGGTTAACTAGAGAGGGCTTGTTGCTCTTGGGGCTCATTGATGTAGGATGTTCATCCTAAAGACATCTGGAAATAGTTTCTTTCTTACTTGACATACATATTTGACTTTAATGCAAACCTTAAAACTTTTTAAAGCAAATACCACTCAAAAAGTGACTTTGTAGGATGCTGCTTCTGATGAAGTACTCAAATCATTTTTGCAAGAGGTAGTTTAAAACTTACCTTGCAATAAACAAACAACAAAACTTGCTTTGTAGGGTCCAATGTGTGACTTGCTGTGGTCAGATCCAGATGATCGTGGTGGTTGGGGTATATCTCCTCGAGGAGCTGGTTACACCTTTGGGCAAGACATTTCCGAAACATTTAATCATGCCAATGGCCTCACATTGGTGTCCAGAGCTCACCAGCTGGTGATGGAGGTATGTTCAAATCTCTTAAACCTGATTGGCTTTTTATGTATTTTCTTATGTTAATTTACTTACTTTGATAGAGCACGCGCAGGGGAGGGGCAGAGAGAGAGATCCCAAATAGGCTCTGCGCTCAAACTCATGAATAGTGAGATCACAACTTGAGCCAAAATCAAAGTTCCGACACTTAATGGACTCATAGTTGACATGTTTTCAGAGAAGTCTTAAGGACTGGGTAGTGCTTGGGATTTAAGAGTGGAAAGTAAGATTCAAGGAGCAGGAGAGGAGGGAATGTAGCATTTTATGGTTTAAAGTTGTTGATTTCATATATTTAACAGGTATATGTAAGGAGGGCAGATTGAGATGAAATAGAAAAATGTTTCTGTGGTCCTTTGGGTGGTAGGGTTGTACATGATTTTAAAGAAGAAACTAAAGGGGAAATGAGCTAAATTCTTAGTAAAGAACATTGATTAGCATGCTTATAATTTTAGGGGCCTATTTAGATTAATACTAAGTGCTTATTATAGAAGTATGAATTTGCTAGAGATATGAAAAGATATTTATGTACGATACTTAAAACATAACTCATGTATTCAGGTGGACTTTGACAAAATGAGGCTGGAGATCCTAGAGGCCTTTTTTCTTTGTACCTTCAACTTGGAGATCTTCGTCTATGATTAAGAATTAATATGGTTTTAAATTATCCAGAAATAAAACATTAATATTTTTTTCAGACTTGTGGGAAGGGGAGATCTTTTTTCTCTCTTGAGTCCACTTAATTGTAAGTAAGGAAGTAAAATAGGTTTTTATCACTTTTCCTTATAGGGGTATAACTGGTGCCATGACCGGAATGTAGTAACAATTTTCAGTGCTCCAAACTATTGTTATCGTTGTGGTAATCAAGCTGCAATCATGGAACTTGATGATACTCTAAAATACTCTTTGTAAGTATTTACACCTGAGTAGTTGGCTGCCACTATGGTCGAGTCAAACTGTATAGTTTGAATTGGAGGTATAAGAATTGATGGGCTTATGCTAAATTCAGATTCCAATTTGATTTTTACGTTCCTTTTTATTTTTTAATGTTTGTTTATTATTGGGGGGTGGGGCAGCGCAGAAAGACTCCCAAGCAGGCTCTGCACTGTCAGCACAGAGCTTGATGCGGAGCTTGATCCCACAAACCGTGAGATCATGACCTGAGCTGAAACCCAAGAGTTGGGAACTTTGACTGACTGAGTCACCGAGGCCCTCTTTATGTTTCTTTTTGAACGGACCTGTGATGTGTTGAAATACATCAACAGAACTTGGTCCTATATAGATCCTGATGTGTGAATTATTAGGGTTTTAACTTGTAAATACATGTTTTTATTGTGGAGTTAATAAAATATATTCTGAGGTTAGATTACAAATACAGTACATTGGGCTCTTTCAGTTTTATTTATTTAATGGAACCCTCCTTTCATAAAATCTTAGAAGGAACTCTGATATGTATAAATTCTGTCTGAAGTTGCATTGGCTCTTTGAGGAGGCATGCCTCTAGAAGACTCTTATTAAATGCAAGGTTAGGCTATAATTAGGGTTCTCTTCCATTAAGGCAAGCCGAAATCATACAGGAAAAAAATTTTTAAGTTTGAAAGAATAACGTTCTTGATTTTGATTGTCAGCACATTGATACCTGCCGTATAAACAGCAAATGTGTTTTGTTTTTCCAGCTTGCAGTTTGATCCAGCACCTCGCAGAGGCGAGCCACATGTTACTCGTCGTACCCCAGACTACTTCCTGTAATGAAATTTTACACTTGTACAGTATTGCCATGAACCATATATTGACCTAATGGAAATGGGAAGAGCAACAGTAACTCCAAAGTGTCAGAGAATAGTTAACATTCAAAAAACTTGTTTTCACACGGACCAAAAGATGTGCCATATAAAAATACAAAGCCTCTTGTCATCAACAGCCGTGACCACTTTAGAATGAACCAGTTCATTGCATGCTGAAGCGACATTGTTGGTCAAGAAACCAGTTTCTGGCATAGCGCTATTTGTAGTTACTTTTGCTTTCTCTGAGAGACTGCAGATAATAAGATGTAAACATTAACACCTCGTGAATACAATTTAACTTCCATTTAGCTATAGCTTTACTCAGCATGACTGTAGATAAGGATAGCAGCAAACAATCATTGGAGCTTAATGAACATTTTTAAAATAAGTACCAAGGCCTCCCCTCTACTTGTGAGTTTTGAAATCGTTTTGTTTATTTTCAGGGATACCGTTTAATTTAATTGTATGATTTGTCTGCACTCAGTTTATTTCCCTTCTCAAATCTCAGCCTCATGTCGTTCTTTGTTATTGTCAGAACCTGGTGAGTTGTTTTGAACAGAACTGTTTTTTTTCCCCCTCCTATAAGATGATGTTACTGCACAAGAGCACTGCAGTGTTTTTCATAATAAACTTGAGAACTAAGAACTGAGAAAGTCAAATTTTAATTGTATCAATGGGCAAGACTGGTGCTGTTTATTTAAAAGATACATGAACTGATCAATTTTAGAATTTGTAGAATTCCAGGTAAAGAAAAATAAAAACCAAGGTCACTATATAACCTCTCTGGTAACTCCTTGATATTCTTCAGATGATTTTCAAGACTGACTTGTGATCCAGATGGTACAATTTGTCAGATAGCCATCGTGTCCTTCGTGGGTTCTTCCTGCATGCTAACTGGTCTGCAAGAAGGGAAATCTGTGCAACTTCAGGAAGACCCGACTGTGTTTAAGAGTTTTGGTTTTTGTTTTAATAAAACCTCATGTTTTCGGGTAGAGCTTGACCAACTAATATGTCTACTTATCAGTCAGTGCAGTTTCTGGTTATAAATATCCTACTGCTATGTATGTTAGATGGACTCTAAAATGATTGACAGATTTTGTACATTGCTTGTCATGTGATCTTAGAGTTACCTTTGTCTCAGATAAAAAGCTGTTACAGCATTATCCTGTATTGAGGTCTTTAAGTGATACTAGTTAAACCAAATAGAAAACTATTGCTAGATCTTGGTTTAGTGTTATGTGCATTCACCCAAGGACAAGAATGGCATTTGAAATGAAATGGCAGTGCTAAGCGCTTACTGAGTTTTCCCCCACCCTTTTTTCCTTTGAATAGGATTAGGAAGTTAAAACAGTTCTTCGGTGGAAACTAATATTTGGTCATCTTAAGCTATCAGGGTAAACTTCAGGGCACTTAATCATTACTTGTGTGAATGTAGTAATAAAAGTTCCTTTGCTTTGTACCGTGTTGAATTTGGAACTGACAAGGAAGTTTTCTCACATCTAAGATACTTGAGGAAAATACTCAACACATTTTGTTTTAAAAATGGTCTGTTTTCTTTTTCTCCCTCCTCTGATATAATTGACAGTGTTTTTGGTGGCTTGTGGAATTGGTGGTCAAAAGCAAAAAGCCCTGTGTTTCTACGTCTCCATTCCATTTTATTCTTTCTATGCTTTCACAAGAAATACATCTATCTCTTTTTTTGCTTTGTCACTTTATGCCCTTTCTCTTTGAACAAATAATTTATCATGTGCAGTAGTTTTAATCCAGTGTCCAAGTAATCTAGATACCAGACAGCTGGTTTTTAGGTACTGTGGTAACAGAATTGACTTTGAAGGAATGCATGTCTTCTAATTGACCTGTGGTACTGTCATCCAGGTGTACAAATTTGCTAATTCTTGTGGTTAGCAGAAAAGGGCTCATGGCCAGAATGGCTTGAGTTTAGAACGATTACCAGATTTTAAACTAATTTTCTAATTGTCCAGAATGGGCTTTAACTGTCTTAACTGAGGAATGTTAGTAACCTACCTGATTATGAAATGAATTTTAAAAATGCATTGGTAAGTATATTAATTTCCTTTAATAATAATAAATAATTGCTGTTGGTTTTTCAATTAGTAGCCGATTAGAAGAATTTTTATAGTAAACTTTTTTTAAAAGTTTTTTTCTTAAAGACTTAACTAAAAACATGTATTTTGAGTATTCTATACAAAGAACTTACAGGAGTTTGCTTTGGAACTCTTAAGGGTAAAATGAATTGTTAAAACAGTATGCTCATTTCTTAGATTGAATATACTAAGCAAACACATATGCCTTTTTTCCTTTTGTTTGCAGTAGATATGTTTTAAGTGGAAGAATAGTTAAATTATTTTTCAGAAAGACTTAGCTTTAGATGAGTAGAATAAGGATGGTTATTTCTATGCTTCTCAGCCTTGGTGCCCACAGAAATTCTGATTTAAATTGTTTGGAGGCATATGTTAGGCATATTTTTAAGTTTCTCAAGTGATTTTAATTTACATTTAGATTTCAGAATTAACTGCTCAGTTTTCCAGCTACAGATTTTGGGAAATTAGCTTTTGTGGTGATTGGTGGTGATTGTGGGTTTTGGTAAATAATTAAAATATACTATAGGACTCTGTTTCAATAGTGACTTCTATCTGTCCTGTATAATGAGTAAGTCCCCTTGCTTTTCAGCCATGATGTGTTCCTAGAAATGGACCTTAAAGTTTAGTGATGGGCTTGTTTGCTTTGGGGTGGATTCTGTTCCCATGAGCTGCACCTTTTTTTTTTTTCTTTTTTTTTTTTTTTAAGCCTTAACCTGTTCTCACACATTCTTTGTCATATTTCTGGGTTTTGCACATTTTTTTTAACTTAAGTTTTTTCCCTTCGCAGTTGTACATTTACTTTATGAAGGTCGCGGATGTGTTATTTCAGGCTTTCCTGATGATCTCCCTATTTGTTTCAATCTTAGTTTAAGCCTATGTCTTAGGACTATACGTGTATTTTCTGCCTTTTATTCTGTATATTTAATTATACAGGTACTGCCATGTAGACAAAAATGGTATGTTTGCTGAAATGGTACTGTTGCAGTCCTGCTATCCTGTACATATGTTCTCCTGTTTTTAGCAACTGGTGTATAAATTTGAGAGAAAGAAAATACGAATTATGGATATTTATAATGTACAAATTTGTTTTAAAAGTTGAACACACAAAGGTCAGTGATAACTAAGGAAGTGGAATGAGCAAAAAAAAAAACAAAAAACACCCCAGATTTGTGATTCCTGTTATACCTGGACCAGAATTCCTCTCCCAGAGGGTAAAAGAGATAGATAGTGATTAAATGGTGGAAAAAAGGCTATGTCTTCTTTCTCTTTATTATTAGTATTACTATTTTATTGTTTATTTTTGAGAGAGAGAGAGTGCAAGCAGGAGAAGGGCAGAGAGAGAGGGAGACACAGAATCCAAAGCAGGCTCCAGGCTCTGAGCTGTCAGCACAGGGTTTTGCACATTTTTTTTAAGTTAAAAGCCCAGCACAGTGCTCGAACCCTCAGACCACGAGATCTTAACCTGAGCTGAAGTTGGATGCTGAAATGAGTGAGCCACCCAGGCGCCCTTTTCTTACTTTTTTTTTTTTTTAAAGGCATCACAGATTCTCATGGCTGAAGAAAGTTTCCTTTTGTTTAAATTCCAGTGCAATTAACATATGTTAGTTTCAGGAGTACAATACAGTGATTCAGCAATTCTCTACATTACTCAGCCTTATCAAGATGTGCTTTCAATCCCCTTCACCTCTTTCCACCCCCCACCCATCTCCCCTCTGGTAACCATCAGTTTGTTCTCTATATCTGGTGGTTGAAGTTTGATTGTAAGTAGTTTGTATCCTCAACAGGTTTGGGATAAGTACATGGACTATTAAATTTTCTTTCCTAAAATGCTGCTAATAATGCAACATGTGGTTCCTATTGCTATTTAGACCCCCCTGGGAATCTCTCTGGAGCAAGCTTTGAGCCATCCAGTGTATTGTCATTGGAGAAGTCCATTTAGGCTTCCATGGACAGTACCAGTTGTGTTCTTTAAAGAGATGATTAGCAGACATTTCCTAGTGCAGTGGTAAGCTATAGCTGCCAGCAAGTCCGGTGCCCATTGGGGGAAGTCAAAGACCAGAACTGTGATGGGAAAGGGAGTTAAGAGTGTTTGCTGTGGAGACCATGACAAAATTGAAAAATTCAATGAAAGCTCTTGGAAATGTCAAACACCATTGAGTGCCTCTACCTCAACCAAGACCTTACAGCATATCTTCTGAGCTGTAAGGTGACTCTGGTCTAATTTGGCTAAACTGCAGTAAATCCAGAATTACTTCAGCATGGCAGTGGTACTAGGGGGCACGGGCAAAGACTGGTAGGTAGATTTAGTCAGCCTGGACAAGGGTTGGCTTCCCGACTCCAAAGTCAGGTGTGTCCAAACATGTCTCAGGGAAAAAGCCAGCTAATGAGGTACAGTAAAATATACCAGATGTAAAATTTGTAGGAAAAAACCCCTGATGTGTTGGCTCGAGCCTTCCTTTCAAGTACCTTGCCAGCAGTAGTGAGGACCTGGGAGGTGCGTTGAATGCAGGAGGCAGAGGAGAGGAGAATCTGTATAATCTTACTTGGTCTTTTCTTTTATTAGTATTTATATTTTGAGCCAGAGCAGGAGTGGGGAGGAGCAGAGGGAAAGAGAGGGTGACACAGAATCTGAAGCAGGCTCCAGGCTCTGAGCTGTCAGCACAGCCTGACCTGGGACTCGAACTCAGTGACTGTGAGATGCTCTGCCCTGAAGTGGGAGGCTTAACCAACTGAGCCACTCAGATACCTCTAATCTTAATTTGGTCTTGAGCCTACTTTGCTTCTCAGAATCATGGAAAAGATGAATGATTAATCTCTACCTTGGTCCAAATAAAACTACCATTTTTATTTTAATCCTTCCAATGGTCTGTGACTAAAAGTAGACCACAAAGACACGCATAATCCCCAGCTCACTACCTCCCCAAAGCCACACTGGAGTTGGTTGTACAGTAAAGGGCTGGGGAGACAGCGCATTCAAATATGAATCAATACCTCTCATGACTTCTGAAGAGGTCAAGTGGTAAGTGATCTGGTTACAGCCTTTGCCTGGTGCTACTGCGGCATGTTTTGTCCTTAGCTTTGGATTTCCTTTAAAAAGGATTTTCTGAAAGGGAGAAAGCACAAGCGGGGAAGGGGGCAGAATGAGATGGAGACAGAATTTGAAGCAGGCTTCAGGTTCTGAGCTGTCAGCACAGAGCCCAGCGCAGAGCTCAAATTCATGAATCGTGAGATCATAGCCTGAGCTGAAGTTGGACGCTCAAGTGACTGAGTTACCCAGGTGCCCCCTTAAAAAAGAATCTTGAAGGACATCTGCCCGGCTCATTCGATAGAGCATGTGACTTGATCTTGGGGTTATGAGCTTGAGCCCCATTTGGGTGTAGAGATTACTTTTAAAAAAAAAAGCAATCTTGATTGTGTTAACAGTCTTTGGGTGTTTCCAATTTCACCTCACATCCTAGGAAAAATAACCCTACTCTAGAAATCAGAAACCAGGATTTTAAAAGTAGGGCCAGAGGGAGTCCCTGAGTGGCTCGATTGAGTGTCCGACTTCAGTTCAGGTCATGATCTCACGGCTCATGGGTTCAGGCCCCGCATTGGTCTCTCTGCTGTCAGCAGCGAGCCCACTTTGGGTTCTCCGTCCCCCTATCTCTGTCCCTCTCCCACTTGTTCCTTGTTCTCTTCTCTCTAAATAAAAACAAAACAAAAATTCATATATAAAAAAAGTGCAGGGTAAGTGATTTGTAGCTTCTGAAATACTGAATTTTTGTGTTAGAATCCTAAAAACAATAGCTGACATTCTCAACTAGGTTAGCATTCTGATGCTCAGCGTCTGTGAATGAGGCGAGTAGAGTGCTAAAATGACCATTACTTCATGTAAAGTATAGTTGACTCCAGAGCGACTTGGAAGAACAGTAA
This sequence comes from Paguma larvata, assembly GCA_030068075.1. Classification (NCBI taxonomy): domain Eukaryota; kingdom Metazoa; phylum Chordata; class Mammalia; order Carnivora; family Viverridae; genus Paguma; species Paguma larvata. The sequence goes on from CM057826.1 coordinate 122,803,914, forward strand.
GTATTGGACATTCAGCCTTTGAAATGGCAGAAATAACTAATGGTGAATAATGTTTAACAGTGAGAATTTCCCCTGTGCCAGACATTTTACATGGATTATTATCTCGTCAGTTGATAAGGGCTGAGAAGGTAAAGCTGCTCAGGCCGACGCCAGAGTCCCAGACTTAGAGACAGCATTAGAGCTTCCTTTGCCGAAGTGAGTATTTAGTGACCTTTGAAGGGTAAGTAAAACCCTACACAGCTTTTGGTTCCAGAGAAAATGAGTTGTGTCTGTGCCTGACCCCTGCTTCTAGAAGCTGAGAGTGTGGCTGGCCCTTTGGGGAATTACGAGGGAGGTTTGCAGTCTGACCCTCTTAAGGTTGACCAAGGTCAAGTATTCTGGTCACTGCATTCCTGGAGCTCATGGAATGACTTTATTTGTGTGTCTCAAGGACATTTATATGGACTAGATTTCAAAAGAGACCTGAGGGGGTGCCTGGGTGGCTCAGTAGGTCAGGCATCTGACTTGATTTCAGCTCAGGTCACGATCTCGTGGTTCATACATTCAAGCCCTGCATCAGCTCCACGCTGACGCTGTAGAGCCTGCTCGAGACAGCCATTCTCCCTGTCTGTCCCTCTGCTGTGTGTTCTCGCTCTCTAAAAAAATAAAAACTTTTAAAAAGGCTGATCGAGAAAATTATTTTCAGCTCAGTACCTCACACCACAGCCTGTTATCTCAGACGATAAAGGAACTTTCACATTGGCTTTGGGTTGACAGATGTATTTAAAATGGAAAGGAAAACCCATGGTTTCTTTTAAGGAGGTATATATATGAATTAGGACACCTCGTCCCCAGTTTTCAAGACTTGCAGAGAAGTTTGGGGTTCACAACAAAATTGAGAGGAAGGTACATAGATTCCCCATCCTGTCCCTACATAAGCGTGGCGTCACCTATTATCAATACCCCCTGCCAGAATGATAGATTTTTTAAATTGATGAAGCTGAGGTACCTGGCTGGTTCAGTTGGAGGAGCATGCAACTCTTGATTTGGGGTCATGAGCTCAAGCCCCACATTGGGTGTAGAAATTACTTAAATAAATAAACTTAAAAAATTGATGAACCTTACTTACATTGACATAGTCACCCAGAGTTCATAATTTACATTAGGGTTCATTCTTGATTTTAATACGTTCTATAGGTTTGGACACATGTATAATGACATATTACAGTATACCATTACCGTGTACCATACAGTATGCCATTACAGTATACAGAGTATTTTCACTGCACCAAATATTCTATGTGCTCTGCCAGTTCACCCACACCACTGTGTCCCATTACATCTATGTGAAGGAATTCCTCCTTTTCTCTGAAAGCCCAGTTGATTTGTGGGTGTTCTTATGGCCGAGGAATGACCTTGATTTTTCAGACTCTTAAAAAAAATTTTTTTAATGTTTATTTTTGAGAGAGCACGCGCAGGGGAGGGGCAGAGGGAGAGGGAGACACAGAATCTGAAACAGGCCCCAGGCTCTTAGCTGTCGGCACAGAGCCTGATGCAGGGCTCAAACCCACAAGCAGATCATGACCTGAGCCAAAGTTGGGATGCTTAACCGACTGAGCCACCCACGTGCCCCTTGATTTTTCAGACTCTTTAATAAACTTCGGGTATTCTGTGCAAGACTGTGGGAACTAATCAACTGTTTGGGTTTTAACAAGGTTAGTAAGTGGAAGTGCTAGCCCTTCATCACTTGACCATTTCCTCATGTTTCCGAAGACCCTTGTCCTCTCAGAAGAGCCAGAAGCCAAGACCAAATTACTTACTTGTCTAGTCTCGCCGTGCCCACTTAACCATCTACAATTTCAGAGAGAAAGGACGACGCCACAAAAACTGCCCACCTCTGACTTTATGGGTGCCCAGTCTTTCTTTAAAAATTGATCTTATCTGGGACGCTTGGATAGGTCAGTCGGTTAAGTATTTGTTCAGGTCATGATCTCACGGTCCGTGGGTTCAAGCTCTGCCTCGGGCTCTGTGCTGACAGCTCAGAGCCTGGAGCCTGCTTCGGATTCCGTGTCTCCCCCTCTGACCCTCCCAAGCTCGTGCTCTGTCTCTGTCTCTCAAAAATAAACATTACAAAAATTTAATTGGTCTTTTCTACTGTTACTATAAAATACATGCTTGTAAAGTCAGTGCAACAGAGATGTATACCAAAAAAAGTCTCTCCTTAAACCTTACTCTTCTGTTACTATTAATGGCTTGTGGGTCCCTTCACAGTCATGCATATTAGCATATACAAACCTACCTTTTCGTTGAGTGGTCATCATACCTCATAATCACGTAATTTAAATTCCCTCATTTGGGAGCAACTTAGGTTGTGTGTGTATTACTCCTCCCCCTTTTAGAACATAATAGACACTGTTGTACGTTGCTTTTTAAAGGTGAATAATCTTGAGTATTGTGACAACCACCATTTGACAAGTACTAGTAGGGAGTTGGTGAAAAGTATGCTGGGTCTCTGGAGTAGTTTAATGTTAAACAGGTAGGCAAAACTAGGGTCGGGCACAGCTCAACCACTTGTCTTGATTTGTCTGGGACTTAAGCATTTTCCAGGATACAGAGCTTTCAGTTCTCAAACCGGGACAAGTGGTCACCCCAAAAGCCTTTCCTACCCTCACCAACTTTGCAGGAGCCAGGCTGTAAAGATCTGCTGTGGCTCTCATCCGAGTTCCTGGTAGGAGAGTGGAACAGGTGGTAGCTGGATGAAGTGACTCAGACCTGAGTCCTAAGTCCATCTGTTCCCTGGCTTGGTGTCTTGGGTCAGCGGGAACCAGTCTTAGTATTTAAAAGCTTATGACTCTGGGGCCTGCTGACTCCTCACATTACAAGTCTTGTGCTATACTGATGCTCTTTGACTTTCATTGCGGCAAGGGGCTGTGTCCTGTCCTCCTAAGACAGAACAGTGTGGTGTGTGGGGAAGAAGTAGAAGGATATGGTAAGGTCCCCGATCCCAGGTGTGTGGTCCTGGTTTTTTCATTAGCATTTCGCCATGTCAGCCAGGAACCTTTTAAACTATAAAAACCTTTAAAAGGGCAAATAGAAATAGATTTAAACACTCACTCAGCACCTCCTTAACTGAGTACCTGTGACGTGCCAGAAGCTAGAAGGCAACGGGAATAGATACACTTTACTTGTACAGATGGACAACACCAAGTGTCTGCCCTTAGCGAGCTTGTACTTCTGAGAGACAAATGCAAAAGTCAGATAGGAACAATGTGCTATGAAGAGAAATAAAGCAGGGTATAAGGCAGGAGGGCAAAAAGAGGTACCCTTTTAGCCACAGCCTGCACATATGTGCACAGGTTGTCTGTAACTCACCAAATTGGTGAATCAGGACAATTTTATGCCTGATGGCAATAATATATATTGATGTGGCTTTTAAATGTTTCAATTTATATAACTTTTAATATAAATTTAACCGCACTGTTTGGGCTAGTAGTGAGGCTGGTGGTCTCTGAGGAAGTGACATTGAGCTCAGACCCAAAGGATGAAAAGGAGCTATTCCTAACCAGGCTGTATTAGACACTATTTATCACAAGATCACCTTTCTTTTCTTTTTTTAAAGTTTATTTCGAGAGAGAGAGAGAATCCCTAGGCACACCGCATCTGGGCAGCGCAGGCCCCCGTGCCAGGCTCAAACTCATAAATCTGAGATCAAGATGAGAGATCAGGACCTGAGCCAAAACCAAGAGTCAGATGCGTAAATAACTGAGCAAGCCAGGCGCCTCACACCACGCTTCTTTCAAAAGAAAAAAGCAGAGGGGCGCCTGGGTGGTGCCGCCAGTTAAACGTCCGACTTCGGCTCAGGTCATGACCTCGCGGTCTGTGAGTTCCAACCTGCATCGGGCTCTGTGCTGACAGCTCAGAGCCTGGAGCCTGCTTCATATTCTGTCTCTCTCTCTGCTCCTCCCCCACTCGCTCGCGCGCTTTCTCTTTCTCAAAAGTAAACAGACATTACACAAATAAAAGGGAAAACTAGAGTGTAGTTTGTAGAGCAAAACCGGCCATCACCTGACATCTCCAGAGATTTCTGGTTTCACCTGCTCGGGGCAGGAGGTCAGGGGCAGCAGGAGGGAAGCTGTGAGATGGGAACCTGTTGGAACCAGGCTAGGATTTTATGTCCAGAGTCTGAAGCCTGTCCTTAAGCAGCAGGACACGGCTAGAGAAATGGATGCAACTGTGCTGGTAGGGACTCACTCACACCAATGTCATAGTGACCATAGTTACTGCCAGGCAATCTCCTCTGCTTCCTGAGATTCCTTGTCAGACTTCAAGAGGACCAATTCACATGGTCTCTTCTCAAGTTGCCAGCATCTCCTCTCCCGAACTCCAGAACTCTGATGACCTGGCCAATATATACTTTGTTCTTCCCGTCACCACCACCAACCTTTCTGCAGCTGTATATGTAATGTTGACCCCAATTGGATTATTCCCGACCGCATACAAGCGTGGCTTCAGTATCTTCAATCCTGAAAACAAACTCTGTTGACCTCACAGCCGCCCCCCTTAAGTGTCTGCTCCTTTTTTTATGCTCCTCTTCTTAGCAAGACTTTAAAGAACTGTTAGCTATTCTCTCTCTCTCCTTACGTTGTCTTGACACATTGCTTCACTTAAATTACAGGCTTTATCAAGGTTATTTTTACATTGCCAAGTATAGTAGACATTTTTCTTTTTTATTTTAATGTTTATTTTTGAGAGAGAGAGAGAGAGAGGGAGGGAGTGCGGGGCGGGGGGGGGGGGGAGGAACAGAGAGAGAAGGAGACACAGAATCCAAAGTAGGCTCCAGGCTCTGAGCTGTCAGCACAGAGCCCAACATGGGGATCATCACCTGAGCCGAAGTTGGAAGCTCAACCGACTGAGCCACCCAGGTGCCCCGACATTTTTCTGACTATAATAATTTCCAGTTTTTAGGGGCGCCTGGGTGGCTCAGTGGGTACAGCCTGCAGCTCTTGATCTTGGGGTCGGGAGTTCAAGCCCCATGTTGGGCATAAAGCCTACTTTTGCAAAATCCAGTTTGTAGCATTGGAAGCCATAGACTAAAACGACGTCCTGGAAATAATTTCTTTCCTTGTCTGCCGCGACACTAGATGCGCTTGTTCCCCTCCTGTGTTTTTGACTGCTACTTCCCAAGTTTGTTGATAAATGTGAGCGTGATGCAATGCTTAGGTCTCCGTCTCTCTTCTACCTGATTTCATGTAGTCCCGTCTATATGCTGAAGAATCCCAAATTTTTATCTTTAGCCCATTTTTTCCCCTGAGCTTCAGAGTTCTCTATCCAGCTGCCACCTTGACATGACTCAGATATCTAACGTGCATCTCAAACTGAATTCCTGATCTCCTCCCGCCCAAACTTCTGGGGTTCTTTGTGTCGGTAAATAAATGCATGCAGTTATCTTGCATAGGTAAGCCATTAGCTGTACCTCCAAATATATCTTTCTGCTCACCTTCACTGCCACCGCCCTGGTTCAAGCCTCCTGAAGGATCTTACTACTTCCCTTCTGCCCACCAACATTCTCCACACAGTCACAGAGTGATCTTTCTTTCTTTCTTTAATGTTTATTTTTGAGAGAGAGGGAGGGAGGGAGTGTGAGCGGGGATGGTGCAGAGAGAGAGGAAGAAAAAGAATCGGAAGCAGACTCCAGGCTCTGAGCTGACAGCACAGAGTCCGACGTGGGGCTCGAACTCATGGACCGCAAGATCACGACCTGAGCCGAAGTTGGACACCTAACCAACTGAGCCACCCAGGCGCCCCACAGAGTGATCTTTCTAAACTGTGGATCAAATCAGGCCACTTGCTGCTTATCCTCGCTCCCCTGAGGTTGCTATATACAAATAAAATAAAATCCAACTTGCTTATGAAGTCTTCTCTGCAAATCTCTTCACGCTTTGGTCCTTGGCCTGCTCCTTTGCCTTCACCGCATTTCACTCTCCCTCCATTAAGCACTGATGGTGCTGGCCTTGCTGTTCCTGGAACATATGAAGGTCATTCTTATCTTAGAGCCTTTGTACTTGCTCTACTTGAATAGCTGTCCCACTTCTTTCTACGGCTGGTGACTTCTTCAGCGGGTTTCTGCCCACATGTCTCCTGCTGCTTCTGCCTTCCCCCACTTCACGTTCTAGATCAGTTTTTATCTTCTTCACAATACTTATCTACTTACCATTTTCTTACTGGTGTGTGCTTATCATCTCTTACCCCCCGAGACTTGAAGTCCTTCTTCTGTCTTGTTTACCACTGCCTACGACGTGGTGGGTGGAGAGGCTACTAGGTAAATATTCACTGATGAATTGACTGTCAGCTTTCTGGGCCAGTTAGTGGGTCATGGGTTGGGCCTGTACTCAAGAGATTCTCCTGGGGATGTCCTTGCCAATCAGCGGCCCATTGGCAGACAGGTCTTCCAAACTAGGCATTCAGCAGTCACTAGCACTTGGTTTGTAAGAAATATTAAAGTCACACTCGCTTTCACCTCATTGATGTCATCCGGAGTCTGTCTCTTGGAATGTTCAGCATCTCAGGGCCTGGCCTGGAGCTCCATGGGCAGTCAGCTGGCAGGGCAGGCTACAGGCCTTTCAGACAGATTGCCCTCTTGTGGTCTTTGCCGCAGTGTGTGGCTCCATCCAGATCCCACACTGGTGCTGGTGTCTCCTGGTTCCCTAGGAGGACCTAGTGGGAGATAGTAGGTCATGCCTGTCATGATTTTGTCATCTATAAAAGAGCTCTTTCTTATAGCTCTGCACTGCCTTGTTTTTGAGCGACCCTACCTGGCCTGTGTTGCCGGGACTGGTGCATGGACTCAGCCCATGGGGCTGAAGGTTACTTCCAGGGTCACGCTGTGGGTGTGTGGTCAGACTGTATTGGCATTCAGTCTCTGATGGTCATACCAGGGATCTGGACAGGACTCTTGGTCCTGGTGAGGAGAGAAGGCAGCTTCTGAAGGCATCTCTGTGAGGGGGCAGGTTTAGTGAAACGCTCTGTGGATGGCTGTCTGGCCCTCTGGCACCATCTGCTGGCCAGAGCCAGTCAGTGCGCAGGGATTGGCCAGGACTACACTGTAGGGCAACCCCATCCCTATTCCCTGCCCTTTCTGGGTCCTTTGTAGCCACTCTGAGCCCACAGAGGGTACCCACGTGTAACCAAAGACTTTCTCTCTGGGAGAGGCTGGCATAGAGGGTAATCCATGGACTCATGCTGTGGTGAGTCAGCCAGACCTAGGTTCAGTCCCACCTGCCCACCTCCCTGCTATGTGGCCTGGGGCAGCTTCATGGGCCGGCCCACTCCTGTGTGATAACCCTTCAATGCAGCCTAGGCCCACGGGTCTCTGATGGTGTCAGGCACAGATAGGAATCAGGAAGTTCTCTTCTCTTCTGCCTACAGCTTCCATAGCAGCTTCCTCCTAAGGAAGGCTCCATAGTCTTCCTGTGTAGACACGGCCCTGGCTGGCTGAGAGAGAAGCGAGGAAGCTGATGAGTGGCCTTTTCTTCAGCTTTGTCTAAGGATCAGTTGGACTCTTGGGTCCTGGGCAGATAAGTCCTCTTCGGGCACAGGGACCTTACAACAATCTCCCACCTCCTTCCCAGCATCTTCCATTACTCCTCCAGCCTTGGCTGTGAAGGACTGGGCAACCACATGTAAATGAGAGGCCACAGGGGCTCAAAGTTCCTTGGGGAATTGACGCTGGCACCATGCTAAGCATGCAACATACATTGTCACATTTTATACCCCTTCTTCCATTTTTTTTAAAACTTGAAATAGTACTTGTATGTAGTACACAAATATGATTATAGCTCAGTGAATTAAAAAAAATTTTTTTAATGTTTATTTATTCTTGAGAGAGAGAGAGTGACAGAGCATGAGCAGGGGAGGGGCAGAGAGAGAGGGAGACACAGAATCTAAAGCAGACTCCAGGCTCTGAGCTGTCCACACAGAGCCCAAAGCAGGGCTCGAGCCCATGAACCTTGAGATCATGACCTGAGCTGAAGTTGGATGCTTAACTGACTGAACCACCCAGGAGCCCCAGCTCAGTGTATTTTTCTATATGCACACACTCATGAAACTACCACCTGGATCAAGATAGAGAGTTTCTAGTATCCCAGAAGCTTCCCTCGTCTGCTAAAGGTAACTATTATGTTACCTTCTCTAAATTAGGTTTTTTGTTTGTTTTGGTCTTCATTTCAGTGGACCCATACAGTGAGGACTCCTGTGTCTTGCTGCTTTTGCTTGTTATGTCTGTGAGAATCATCCATACTGTTATTGACATTGGTAGTTTCTTTCTCATTGCTGCTTACTATTATTCCATTTTGTGAATATATGAGGTTATCTTTTCATTTACATTTGGTGGATTTGTTATTTTCTAGCTTTGTTCGAAGTTGCTGTGAACATTCTTTTTTAAATTTTTTTAATGTTTATTTTTGAGAGAAAGAGACACAGAGCGCAAGTGGGGGAGGGTCAGAGAGAGGGAGACACAGAATCCAAAGCAGGCTCCACCTCTAAGATGTGAATACAAAGCCCGACTCACAAATGGTGAGATCAGACCTGGGCCGAAGTTGGATGCTTAACCAACTGAGCCACCCAGGCGCCCCCACCGTGAATGTTTTTAAACATACTTTTTGGTGGATAGTAGAATTTATTTGTCCATAACTGGAATTGCTGAGACACCTAGTATATGTATGTTTTAGCTTTGGTAGATCCTGCCAACTTTCCGGTGTACCGGTTTGGACTCCCACCAGCAACACTTGGTACTGTCACTCTATTCAGTTTGGCCCTTCTGGTGACTCAAATAATTCATGTTCACAAAAGGTGCACTTGTGGTCAGGTGGGATTTTAACGTCAGAAAATGTGGGTGTGCCAAAATGATAGGGCTTTTGTTTTCTTATTTTCTATGTATTTGGTAGCAAAAATGTCATCTGGTCACTTCCTGGTACCGTAAGTCAAGTGAGTATATGATCATTGAGTCATTTCAGGGATACACACTCAGTCAAATTGAGGGTTCTGTCCCTCTTCTGCTATCTAGGCTCAGAGCTTCATTCTGCAGAGTTGACGTGGTCATGGCATGGAGTGAGAGGTGAGGGGGCTGGAGGTTGTCTGGTCATTGGTCATCATCCGTCTTCTTCTACTGCTCAGGGACGCAGGCACACCCCACCCCCACCGGTGGTGAGGTGTCATCCTTGGTTTCTGCTGTGCCCACAGATAGCTGAATTTGTGCCATAGCTTCTGGCTTGGTCGGTGTAGGATCACCTAGGTTCATGTAGGTTCCCTTGATTACATCCCTCTTCCTGGTCATTTATCCGTCTTCAAGCAACTTCCATTCTGCTTTAGGGCTTCGGGACATATTTACATGCTCTCTGGGATCCATACACATTAGGCGTGAGCCTGAGACACTCCCAGGCCCACGTGCCTAGGCACACCCAGCTGCCATTTCTACTTGACTGATCCCGTATTTTCTCATCATGGAAGACTTGAGGCCTTTCTCTCTCACAGATCAAGGCATAGATTCTACTTTCAGAGCCCACAAACCTTTCTGAGAGCCCTAATCTCTCGCTATCCCTGCACAGAGAGGAGCAGGGGAGGGAATGGGAGAGAGTCCTTTCTCAGACACCCACCCCAGTGGCTGACTGCAATGCTTCCTTTGCTTCAATTTTTTTCTCCACCCTCATCATTTTGGAAAATTGGTTCTGGTATCCTCATGCCTTCTTTTTCCTGACTCTGCTGTTGCTAGTATAAAATTTAAGATTTGAGTCCTTCAGCCTCTTGGGTTTTCAGTGCTCAAAAAAAAAAAAAACCTTCTTGCTCTAAAAAGTCCTTTTATTCTAAGAGTTCATTTTGCAAATCAAGATCCAAGAATTTGACTATTTCTTTGCATTCAGCATTCTCTCTTCTGGAGTAATAAGATAGTCTGGTTTTTAGATGGAAAACCTGGAGTTTGGAAAAAGGAAGAAGGAAGGCCAGAGATCTCCTGGGGACTGGATTACTTCTTAGCTTACATGTTGTCTTATAGGCTGGAACACACAGCCAGAGTTTCAGAGCCTGTCCCATGGGTTGGTGCCTGACAAAGGGAGCGTGAACTGAATTCTGGGCAGCAGAGGCCCATTTTAGATGCACTGAGGGAGCTGGGCCTCATGGGAATTCTCCTGTGAACACTCAACAGCAATGAAACTCAATTTGCAAAGGGAGAGAATGTCTGGAAATGAATTCACCATAAAAAGCAGATTTTCCAGGCTCAGTCAGTTAAGTGTCTGACTCTTCATTTGAACTGGGGTCATGATCTTATGGTTCTCATGAGTTCGAGCCCCACCTCACTGCTGTCGGCACAGAGCCTGCTTTGGATTCTCTGTCCCCCCTCTCTGGACCTCTTCCCCCGCTTGCACGTGCACACACATGCCCGCGCGCTCTCTGTCTCTCTCTCTCTCTCAAAAATAATAATAGTAATAATAATAATAATAATAATAATAATAAACATTAAAAAAAAAAGAGGCAGGGGCTCCTGGGTGGCTCAGTCAGGTAAGCATCCAACTTCGGCTCAGGTCATGATCTAGGGGTTCTTGAGTTCCAGCCTCATGTCCAGCTCTACGGTGACAGTGTGGAGCCTGAAGCCTGCTTCGGATTCTGTTTCTCTCTCTCTCTGCTCTTCCCCTCCCCTCCCCCCGCCAAATAAACATAAAAAAGAAAAAAGGGCAGATTATCCCATCTGGACTTGAACGCGGGCCATTTAGCTTCCCTGTAACAGTAGTAAATTAGAAAATATTCCTGGCATTTGAGGGAAGTAGCTAAAATTCAATATCTGCGCTCTGGTGGCAGAAGCGTAGCTGGGGCTGGAGCCTTAACCTTGCTCTGCAGTAGCTGTGTGACAGTGGAAAAGTCTCTTCTCTTTCATTTCCTTCATCTGTAGAACAAGGAGCTTTGATTACATGCTGTGTGGAGTAACCGAATTTAGGACAAGACCTCAGCCATCTCAGGGCTAGCTTTGGAGCCAGAAGAACCTCCCTCTCCTCGTACTCTTACTCGCCAAAGGGACTCTGTGGGGGCCAGTCCTTTCTATGCTGGGTTAGTGATTATGGTTAAATGAGAGGGGAGGAGGGATCACCAGCCTGGACCCTAAAGTCTTGCAACTGCCCTGTCCAACCGGAGGGGACAGTCTGAAAGAGGGTAAGGTTGATTCAGAAAGTGTAGAGCTGAGTAAGTCACCATTGACAGACACTACTGGCCACTTCTTAGCAGTGCTTCGTCACTGAGACCCGACTACAGGAGTTTCTCAACTTAGCCTGGGCTTAAGAATCACGTGGAGGGGCGCCTGGGTGGCTCAGTCGGTTGAGTGTCCGACTTCAGCTCAGGTCATGATCTCACGGCTTATGAGTTTGAGCCCCGTGTCGGGTTCTGTGCAGACAGCTCGGAGCCTGGGGCCTGCTTCAGATTCTGTCTCTCCTCTCTCCCAGATTCTCTCTCTGCCCCTCCCCCAGCTCACATCTGTCTCTCTCAAAAAAAGTAATAAATAAAATTAAAAAAAAAATCATTTGGAGAACTTGTTGAAAAGGCAGAAAAATCTCCCAGCACGGAATAGGAGTCATTAGATCAAGAGTGAACCCAGGAATCTGCATTTTTCTTGACTTGATGCCAACTTATTGTTTGAGGTAAAAACATTTTTGAATATGTAACATTCATATGAGTTGAAATCCACAAGATAGAAAAGGTTATAAAGTGAACAAATCACCCCAACCCCTGTCCCCCAGTCACCTAGTTCTCCTCCCTATGAGGCAAACAATTTCTTGTGTTTCCTGGGATATCAATGAATATAATAGAGTATGTATGAATAAACAAAATCTGCATTTTATTTTTTTAATGTTTATTTTTGAGAAAGAGAGAGCACCCATGCGGGAGCAGAGAAGGGGCAGACAGAGGGGGACAGAGGATCCAAAGCAGGCTCTGTGCTGATAGCAAGAGAGCCGAGGCAACGCAGGGGCTAGAACTTACAAACCATGAGATCAGGACCTGAGCTGAAGTTGGTGGCTTAATGAACTGAGCCACTCAGGCACCGCTGAAATCTGCATTTTAAAAACAAGCATTTCTTGATGATTCTAATATTGGGGGTCCCCAGACCTATCTGGAAAAACATACACCTACTTCATGCTGGGTCCTCAAGCTGGATGTGTGACCTGGCATTGCTCAGTCCTAGTTAGAATGCTTAACGATAGTTTACAAGGTGCCACCTTGTGTGCCGTGGGCAAAGGAGCAAATGAGCTCCAGGGCGCCTTGCCTAAGGCACCTGAGGCTGGAGGTGCAGAGGGCAGGGCGGTGTTGTGGAAAAAAAAGCATGAGAGCTGTAGGTCCTTTCATCTACCTACCATCAGCTGTGGCACCTGGCAGACACTGGATACCATAGCTTGTAGACAAAGACCTGGTAACCCAAGAAGCCGCCTGGCCTCCCTGCCCAGTCCCATCCCAGAAGAGCTGTAGGCCTCTGATTTCTTCAGGGGGCCCTGTGTGGAAGCGTCTTTTGTCTCCCTGGCGTCAGGAATCCCATCACATGCCTGGTGGTTAGGTGAGCCAGTCGCCTTAGTCTCCTAGGGAGGGGTGGCAAGGTTCACGAAGCAGCAAAAGCCCAGCAAAGCCTCTGAGTGGGTGGCATGCGGCTGGGGACGCAGTGTGTTTTGCCAAGCTCTAATCCCTTTCCTGTAGCGTTGGCTCCATCCTATGGGCCCAGAGTTCTGTGCAGGCTGCACCCTGACTGCCTGGTTCACCCCAGATCCCCCACAACGCTTCACACACGTTGGGCTCAATCTACGTTTGCGGGAGAAGCCTGGGCTCGGGGTTTCCCTGCCACAATGGTTATTTTTGGCCTGGAGGCCTTTTTAGAAAACTACCGTAGGAAACAACGGTTAGGAACACTAAACTGTATCGTTCTGGATCTGTTCTCAGGTATAAGTCAGGGGAAGGGTAATAACACTTGACTTATGGGTTATTGTGGAGAGTGAGCTAAGGCATGCTGGGCTCAGGGGATAATGCCGCCGAGGTGCGCAGCGGTATCTCAGAGCAGCGACTGCAACGCCCATCTGCCAACTCTTCCTCTGAGCTCTCTTTCCCGTGGTGAAAGGGGAGCCACCGCCCCTCCCGAACACTACCGCTCCCCTCCCCCGCCCCACACACCCACTAGCAGTTTCTAGGTTTTTCAGGACTGGGGTCTTTAATTCAGCTTAGGCCAGTCCCTGCCTGAAGGACCCTTGCTGGCTGCGGAGGACCCCGGCAGGCAAATCCGCGTTCCTGCTTTCAGGACAGCGAGGCGGGCTCTTGGGGTTGGGGTGGGGCGGGGTGGGAGGATAAGGACGAAGCCCCGCCCCCGCGCCCGCCGCTTCTCCGCCCCGCTGTCCTCGGCCTGCGTCAGGCGATCTCGGCGGCCAGCCCCGCCGTCTCTGTGACGCCTCGGGCCCCGGGGTCCTCGGCGCCTGCGCCCGCTTCTATAAAGGCCGACGCCGCGCCGCGCCGCCGTAGTGGCCTTGTTCTCTGCCTTTCTCTTCTGGGAGGTGAGGCTGCCCTCCTCCTGTCAGCCTTCGGCCTGCAGTCTCCTTGAGACCGAGCACCGTGAGTAGACGCCGGCCGAGCGGGAAGGGGCGGTAGCGCCGTGGATTTGCGAGTTCGGTGGCCGCACCGGTGCGGCTTTGGCCTGCCGGAGGCGGGAGGCACCTGGGCCTGGCGTCCCTCAGGCCCAGTGGAACCTGTCGCTGCCTCTGTTCCCGGGAGCTGCAGGCGAGCACCGTTCTCCCGCCCCCTCCCCCTCACCCCTGACGGCGAGGCCTCTCCCGGTCGCGCGTCCTCACGACGCCTCATGGGCGCCCAGGCCGGCGGGCGGGAGAAGGTGCGAGCCGGGCCCGGGATTGGCCCTTCCCCGCACGGGGCGAGCGTCAGCCTGCGCGGAGCTCGGCTGCGAGGCCCAGGCTGCGGCCCGAGGCCTGCCTTGGGTGGCGGTGGCGGCGGGGCTTTCGGTGCAGGTCCTTGGGCGGGCGTGGGTGTGGTGTGCGTGTTTGTTGTTTTGGTGTCCGCAGGGAGCGTGTTGGTGGGAGTTGGGGAGCGCTGGATTTTTGGCTCGCGTTCCTTCCCTCCCTGGTATCTGGCCTCACTCGTCACCGGTCCTTGGCTGCGTTCGGGCCGCATGTTTGTAGATAACCGCCTGCTCCTTCAGAATGTCTCTCGCCATTATTTTGCCACAGCCTGGAGTTGCCGAAACAACTGTTGAAATAGCAGATGCCCTCGTCGTGGTGGTGTGACTTTTAGGGAGGCCTCACTCTTTAAAAGCCAGACGCTTCGAATTAAGTTTTACAGGGTTAGAACGTTCACCCGAATAGGACCTCACCTTTGGGTTTTGGGATCGTGAATTTATCACAGCGTCACAATAGAATATATCTGTGTCATAGAGCAATGCAGACTTGGCTCTCCTCTCTAAAAGGAGGTGCCAGAATTCGGGTCACAGGTTTTTCTTTATGTTGTCGACAGAGCCTACTTCATTCCAGTCATGGAGGAGGATTTAATTTTCAAGATCAGGAACTTGAGGAATTGTCTTCAAAGCCTGTCAGCTCAAAATCTCATCCGTTATCATTATTACAATTTTGCACTGAGTTCTGCACCTATTTTTGCATCCAAAAATGTTGAATGTTTGAATGACGTTAAAAAAAAGTTCTCTTTGAGGATTAAGTTTGGCATCACAAAGTGCATCGGATTACAGATTAAATGATTGCCTCCCTGCTTGTTTAATAAGATCTCAACTCCCTTGAGAGTAACCTAATACAGGAATTTGGCTATGACTAAGCAGATCTAATTAACGAAGAGTTATTTGAGAGAAATATGAAATGGTCCTCTTCCTTAAAACTAATTTTATAAACCGAGGGGCCAGACTTGTCATTCTGTAGTGTTCGTTCTGGTGCTATAGAATGTAAAAAGAACGTAGAATGTATTGTAAGAAAAAATTGGGTTCATGTTCAAGTATTCCCTTTGGGGATACCTTTTGTTATTGCCTTGTCACAGGGAAGGTTCTCTGCACCGGGCCCTTCTCTGTTGCACGGGACATCTGCATTATTGGCAAGCATTAAGCAACATGGAGGAACAGACGTTTTTGTGAACTGAAAAGTGAAATGTGATTCTCTCTAACCATTGATGAGTGAGAGCAGGATATTTCACTGGCTGGTTTTAAAACCTAGCTTTTCATTTTTGCTTCCTTTCTCTAACAGCTTTGTTTATGTGGGGGGATGGAGATAATTGGGAAAAGGGCAATTATTTTAACCGATGTAATGAGTTCGAAGTCTTTGATCCAAAAATAGGTGCAGTGAATGTTTGAATTTTTGTTTTATAGTATTTATTAGAGGAGAGAGAGCATGCACGAGGGGGAGGGGGAGAGAATCCCAAGTAGTCTCTCCAATGTCAGCACAGAGCCCTATGTAGGACTTGAACTCACACACCATGAGATTATGACCTGAACCTAAATCAGGAATGCTTTAATGCCAGATTCTGCAATTTCAAGTTAATAGTGACATTGCAGGATTATCAATATTCAGAAGCATGGACCTTTAAATTCTATACTTGAAATGTGAAGAGACCGTGGATTAGTGTTGAGAGTCAGGCATTGCTGCCCCTCCTGCCTCTTCCAAGAATCTGAAGAAATTGATGGCTTAAAACTTTTAATTTTAAAGAAATATATATTTTTTTTGTCAGAACTCAAGTCCTTGGTAGTTAATTGCTTAATTTTTTATCTTTTCCCAGAAATGTCTTTTCCCAATGATTCATAATTAATCTGAGGTAATAAATATGTTTTTGGAGCAAGTAATGGGTTATTTCTTGGAGGATTTTAGCAGAACTCAAACTTGGAAACCTGGACAGTCAGTAATGAAAGATAAGAACCGTTAAATTTAGGTACTTTATTAGGTTTAGTAAATTAGGTTGACGTTTGTTTATCCGTATTTTATTATCTTGTATATTTTACATTGATGTAAACATGTGGAAGTATATTCTCATATACTACTTAAATTTGAATTCATTTTTCACTTTAAGTCTCACTTTTAGGGACGCCTGGGTGGCTCAGTCGGTTAAGCGGCCGACTTTGGCTCAGGTCATGATCTCGCGGTCTGTGAGTTCGAGCCCCGCGTCGCGCTCTGTGCTGATGGCTCAGAACCTGGAGCCTGTGTTCTGATTCTGTTTCCCCCTCTCTCTCTGCCCTTCTCCTGCTCACGCTCTGTCTCTATGTCTCAAAAATAAATAAAAACGTTAAAAAAAAATAAGTCTCACTTTTGGAAAATTAGTATCTTGTTTGTTAGCTTTGTTTTGGACTGACCACCCTCAAGTTTGCAGGGTTTTTGTGGCAGTAACTATTAAGATGTGAGTAATCAGTACTTAATAAGAGCAGAAAAGCAGGCAAAGATACAATAAATAAGTTTATTTGAAATATATTTTGCATCAGAAGTATAGAACATAGCTCTTAAATTTATACCAGTAATAAGTTTATTAGGGCAAGCCTTAAAAGCTTGTGTTCCTAGGAGTTATACTTTGAAAAAATTTTCTGTCAACATTTCTTTGCTAGCCTGTGCATAACCACTTGCAGTGTTTAGCAGGGTTTTATAATACTACAGGCCCATAGGATTCTGTGCTGACAGCTCAGAACCTGGAGCCTGCTTTGGATTCTGTGTCTTCCTCTCTCTCTCTCTGGCCTTCCGCTGCTCATGCTCCGTCTATCTCTGTCTCAAAAATGAACAAACATTAAAAAAAATTTTTTAAAGAATGAGTAATAACAGTTGTCAGCTCTAGGGAGAGGTCTGTGGGGCAGGAAAGAAATTTGTTGTTCAGCAGTCTAGTCTTCCATACTACTTACATTTTTTTAATATATTTTGCTTACATTTTTTGGCTTAAATTTTTCGCTTACATTTCACTTATATTTTTTGTACTTCTTTTCTTAAAGTTTCTTTCTTTAATTTATTTATTTTGAGATTTTGTAGTTAGTATGATAGAGGTCTTCTAACAGCCTATAGTTGACCAAATGTCTAGAACTAATATCTCTTAAATTTCAAGTTCAGTATAATATCTTTTTTTTTAGATGCCTTCAATTAAGTTGCAGAGTTCTGATGGAGAGATATTTGAAGTTGATGTTGAAATTGCCAAACAGTCTGTGACTATCAAGACCATGTTGGAAGGTAAGTCTGTTAGAAAACTTGGGTGAAGGGAAAGCAGAAGTAATATTTAGGTAGAGATAACCTGTGAACATTGAATTTATACAAGGCACAATTTGTCATTAAGTGCTCAAGAGTATGAGGGGTAAAGTTTACATTTTTTAAATTAAAGAATTAACTGCAGTTTTCTGATACAGGACATCTTTGCTGTATTGTTTGATTTAATGAGTTTTTTAAATTACTAAATAGATAAGACCATAAACTAATACTGAAGTAATTTCCAGGCATCAGACAATAGCCCAATTCTCGTTGAAGTAATTCGGGTTCACCTTTTGTAATGAGAAAAATAAAAGCCTCTGGAAAAAGGGATGCGTTCCTATATGGTAGCTAAATAGAGTACTTTGTTTCAGCAGTGAGAGTAAGCTGAGTAGATGGTAAACTGAGATGTTGGTCTTTTTTTTTTTTTTAGCCACGTTTTCCCTTTTTTTTGTTATTCCTCTGAAACTGCTGCAAAGTATATACACCACACATTAAAGAAATAAGGTTAGAAAACAGGTCCTGAAACATTTTGAAACTTCGACTAATGCACATGAATCTTTTCTTACTATTACCAATGGACTTGTAGACATTAATAGTATATGGAGACGTTACAAATCAATTTCTAGCATTGGTGAAAAAAAATTAATAAGAATGTTCTTCAGTACTCATACATCATTATGTAGCTTATGTTTCACCAAAGAGAAAAGCTACATGCTAAGCACTAGCTAAATGCTGGGGAAAGGAAGGGAAGTGAGAAACTGTCTTTCCTCTTGAAGGATTTATAAACTGGAAAGAGAGAAAGACACCAAATAAGACTAACTGTCACATGGTGTAATTAGTGCATTAATAAACTGTGTCAAGAGGTGCTGGGGAAATATCTTGGCTGATGTTATTTTTCAAGCTTGTGTAGAGACCATAGTGGGTAGTACTAGTGAGGCGGTATTTCAAATCTAGTAAAATTAGGATGTTTTAGGAGGTTATTCTGAGGTAAAGTAGACAAGATGTGTTAGAGAAAAGTAAAATTGAAATTTTTAGTTGAGGTTTATTGGTGTGGTGTGAGATTGTGATACTCTAGTTGGTAGAGCCGAAGAATGAACTTGAGAGAAATGGAAAGAACATGACTTTGAGCTTGAACATGGTATGTATGTTTGGTTCTTCCCTCCCCCACCCCCACAAGATTTCTGTAACAGTTTACTAGGCAGCTGACTGTGTGGATTGGTCCCTGAGCTGTAGACTACTAGATATATAGACTTTGTGTGGTGGTTGTAGGAGTATTCATCTGTGGGAGTAAATTGAGGTTGGCAGTCAGCCATATTGGAATGGGAGACGGGTGGTGTTAAGAGAGTAGAAGTCAGAAGTGGAGTGGAATAAGATTTGTGGAAGCGAAGGGAGGCATTTTGAGGTGACCAGAGTGATTATCACATTCATCTACTATAGGGTTGTCATTTGGGATTTCATAGTAAGAGGATTTCTTACTGTATATACCAAGTTTGGTAGAGGCAAAAGCTAAATTACAGAGGGCGTGTCTTCTGTTTTCTAAGCTGGTAACTTCTGTGTGCTGATAAAAAGCTGAACATGTAATTCTTTTTGATAATTGGTCCCAATCATGTGGCACTTACAGTCCTATATCCTGGTAACTTACATACATAGATTATTTCTATTAAGTTGTAAACCCCTTGGTACATCCCACAGTCACTGTTCATCAAGTACCTGTTGAATGAAGAACTATGGTATGGTCACTAATAAAGAGTGTGAAAGCAATCCAAGTGTCTCTAAAGGCAGGTGAGTAAGGCTTTATCTAGAAGATGTAGAAACTGATACCAGAATTGCTGCCTGAATACTTGCTTTGGCAATGAAAGTGTTATATCATCTTAGTGGTGTCTGGCACACTAATCTGTCCTGTGCTGCTTCAAAGAAGCATTTTGCCAATATAAGAACATAGGGCTCCCTGAAGGTTTTCCCTGCCTCCTTTGATCACTGAAGCAAGTGGAGTGATAGCAACAGTTAAATGATTCTTTGCCTTCATAGCCTTTGGGCATCATGCATAGGTGAATGGTTTTTATCTTAAGTACCAGTGGTTTATATAAAATTCTAGCCTCTTCAGGGTGGATCTATTGGATTTGGCAGCTTACTGCTTTCTTTGTTTTGCATCTCCAGTATCTCTGATTATGGGTTTTTTGTGACTTAGAAGACAAAAATAAAACCTAATCGCAGGATAATCACAACTGAAAATCTTGGCATGTGTGCACGTGGACTGACTGATTTGTTCAGGTCCCGGATGTGGTATCAGGATACAGGTGTCTTTTAGAAGTCCTTGAAACTAAATAGCTTAAAGGAATGACTGTTGCTACTTGTGAATTCTGTCTAAAAACGGAAAAGATATTGTACACCCTTAGTTTAAATGCTAGGGAAGTGATCCTTGATAACTGTTTTATTTATTTTGAGAGAGAAAGAGCGAGCATATATGCACGCACAAGCTGGGGAGGAGCAGAGGGAGTGGGAGAGAGGGAATCCCAAGCAGGCTCCACACCTTCAGTGCAGAGCATGATGTGGGACTCAATGCCAGGAACCGATCCATAGAGATCTTGACGTGAGCTGAAATCAAGAGCCAGAGGCTTAACCAACTGAACCATGCAGGTGTCCCATTGCGGCCCTTATTTTTATTTATTTTTATTTTTATTTTTTTTAACGTTTTTATTTTTATTTTTGAGAGACATAGAGACAGAGCGTGAGCAGAGGAAGGACAGAAAGAGAGGGAGACACAGAATCTGAAGCAGGCTCCAGCCCTGAGCCGTCAGCACAGAGCCCGACGCGGGGCTCGAACTCACAGACTGTGAGATCATGACCTGAGCTGAAGTCGGCCGCCTAACCAACCGAGCCACCCAGACGCCCCTGCAGCCCTTATTTTTAAAATAACAGGACTTAAACCTTCTTCCAGATAACATTTGGATCTAAACAAGTTGGTCTTCTGTATTATGGTTCCTCTACTACCTTAATTCCCCAAACACAAGTATTTTATGTTGTGTAACTTCTTTTTCTCCCCTCCGATTAAGAATTCTTCACACTAGGGGTGCCTGGCTAGCTCATTCTGTAGAGTATGTGACACTTGATCTCAAGGTCATGATTTCAAGCCCCACATTGGGCATGGAGCCTACTTGAAATAAATAAATATTTAAAAAGGCATTATGTTTCTTATCTTTTTTTTTTTTTTTTTAATGTTTATTTTTGAGA
The DNA here is from genome assembly GCA_030068075.1 of Paguma larvata. Lineage (NCBI taxonomy): Eukaryota > Metazoa > Chordata > Mammalia > Carnivora > Viverridae > Paguma > Paguma larvata. The sequence goes on from CM057826.1 coordinate 122,824,349, forward strand.
GAGCCTGCCCCTGAGCTTGGGGGAGAGGCAGACAGAGGGAGATAGGATTCAGAGCAGGCTCTGACCTGACAGTGGAGAGCCCAGTGCTAGACTTTAACTCTTGAACTGTGAGATCATGATCTGAGCCAAAGTCTGACACTTAACAGACTGAGCCACCCAGGTGCCCCTAAATAAATTAATTAAAAAAAATACTTCATAGTAGTACAGGAAAAGCACAAGTGGCTTAATCCAAATTGAGATAGTCATCAATGACTTTTATACTTTTACTCTAGATTGAGATGGGATCAGGGAATGACATTGGTAGAAAGGAGGAGAGGGGAGAGGAGTGATCCATCTGTACAGGAAAGTAAGATAATGTTTCAGTCTACTCTCATCTTTACCACTCCACTGGAATTTCTTGTTAGGCTCAGTGACCTCCATGTTGTCAAGTGCATCATCTGTTTCATTTCTCATCTAGACCTATTGACAGCATTCGATCATCCAAGATGTATTGACTTCCAAGATACTTAGTACTTAATTCACAGCTTTCTATCCTCCCATTTTTAAATATTTATTTATTCATTTAGAGAGACAGAGGGTGAGTGGGGGAGGGGCAGAGAGAAACTGAGAGAATCCCATGCCTGCTCCGCATGATGAGTGCACAGAGTCTAATGTGTGGGGCTCAAACTCAAGAAACTGAGATCATGACCTGAGCTGAAACCAAGAGTTGGACACTTACTGAGCCACCTAGGCGCCCTTCTGTCTTCCCATTTTTAAAGTCTGTAGTTCCCCAAGGCTAGCTTAATCGTTGGACCTTTTCGTAATATCTGTACGCCTTGCTTCCCTTGGCTATCGCATCTAGTCTCAGTATTAAAGTACACCAGTTCCCAAAACTACTTGTAATTCTGATCATTTAATTTTTAGACTTGACATACTTAACTGGTTGGTCTGCCCTTAGGTATCTAATTGGTACCTCAAACTTAATGAAACTAGAATTCTTAATTTCCTGCCTTTCAGAATAACAGTTCTCTCACAGCCTGCTCCATCTCAGTTAATGGTAACTCCAGTGGCACTTTCATCCATCTAGTTCCTCATGTCATAAACCCTTGTCTTCCTTGACTCTTAATCTACTTCCCATCTGTTGGCAAACCTTTTTGCCTCTACTATCAAAATACATACAGAATTGGATCATTCTTCCATCACTGTAAACCTGAACAAGCCACGAGCCTCAGAGTTGGTTTCCTTCTTTCTCCTGTTCTCTGCCACCTCTTCACAATACAGTAGCCAGATGCACAATACCCTATTCCTATCAGGTCCTCTGTTACTGGTTTCATGTGCTTTCATTGTTGCCAACCCTGCTCTAGTAATACTAGATCCCTTCAGCGTTATTAGAACATGCCAGACCTTGCTGTCAGAAGATCTGTGCGTTTGCCATTTCTTCTGCTTAGCTGTTCTTTCATAGGCTTTTCCTAAAATGTCATCTTCTCATGAGACATCTCGAGCACTTCTGTCTAAATTGCAGTAATTCTTTCCATCCTCCGGTGTTCATTCCTGACTTTCCACTGCCTAGGACACCTGTTACTTATCCAGGAACTCAAATGGTTTGATTCAGCACTGGCCGTGTCAGCATAAGTGATACTTTGCTACAACCAGTATAGTGCTGAAGTAACTTTGGGACTCTAATCCTCGTACTTGCTAACTAGTAAATAACTTTGGGAGCTCTTTTTAGTCATGTAGAAACTGAAAGATGGACCCATTTGGCATGAAAAATACTGTTATTTACAGTCTTCAACATAGGGATTTTATTTTTAAGGTTTTTCTTTGGTGTTCACTAACTTACTTTGAGAATCTGAAAGTTCGGCCTTTTTACAGGACAACCTGTAGATTCAAAATAATAGGTAATATGTATGTGATGAATAACTCTTAACAGGAATACACTGAGTCCCTCAACTCCCATTCTTGTTAATTTCCCTACACAGAATATTGTTAATACTTCCATATATATCCTTGTGAAGATATTTTTAATCTGAGTATAGAAGTATATACCCATTTTTATTCAGATAACATTTACTTTCTTACATCTGGCTTTTAAAAACTTTAATCCTGAAATCATACCAGTACATAAGGAACTGCCTGCCTTATTTTTGTCAGTGGTTGCATGATCTGTTGTGTGTGTATATATACATCTACGGACTTCAGATTTTAATAGGTGGAGATTTTGTTACTTGCAATACCTTTTCCTCTATCTTTTTAAACGCAGCCCATCTAGAGAGGTTGGTATAGGCTAAGAGTCTGGCTTTACTTTTTTCCCAAATGGCTGACCAGTCATCTCAGTCTCGCTTATTAAGTGACTTTTTTTCCTCATTAAGGATCCTATTGGTGTAATATTCCTAAATTTGTCTACTCACACAACTTTATATAGTTTTGGGTGGTTTATGGACCTGTTGGGAACCACTAATTTTAAATGCCTGTAAGAGAACTATTTTTAGTAGAGTACGTTTCACAATTGTAGACAATGTCTTGCAAATTACTTGAGACATAGCCTCATTGGTATAAATAATGGAAGTAATGACAACTCTCTTTTGGTTTTGTTAGATTTGGGAATGGACGATGAAGGGGATGATGACCCAGTTCCTCTACCAAATGTTAATGCAGCAATATTAAAAAAGGTACGCTAACAAACTCTGTACTTGGATATATGCTTGTCTTTTTTCATTGAACATCCTTGTGATCTTACTATACTGCCACTTAGATAGCTTCCTTACATAGGCTGATTATGACTCTCAGTATTTGTTGTATTTATTTAACCAGACCCTGTGAATATTTGAGTTGTGTAGTCTTTTTGATTAACACATTTAAATTACTGAAATATAACAGTATGTGCTTAGCAAAGAGGAAGAATTTTTTGTCCGCTGAATAGATATGCTGCAAGGGGAGCTTGAGAACAAATAAACCCACACCATTGATCACCTTACCTTGTGTCTAAGCACAAAAGGCTCTTCGTGTTGAATTGAATTTTAGCGTTTCAGGATACATGGCTCCTTAACAGAGCTAGCTATTTAATTGGATGCTCATCTAAAGAAAAAGCACCCAGTTTTTATAAGGTGGAGGAAACTAGCTTGGCTTAGAGATGAGATGGTTTAGTTGGCCCCTTGGTCAGAGATTTTCAAAAGTCATTGATTATATGCAGTTTCATCTTCATGTTTTCTCTTGACCCTGGTGTGAGATGCAGCTGCACTCCATACTTTTCCATATGCTACCACAATTGGCTATCACCAGTTCTTTTACTTGCCCTAGGCTGGGTAAAAAGTGATTCTTTAAGCCTGAACATTTTTTTGCACATATTATTGGCCATTTATATTTTCTGCTTGATCTGTTTTCCTTTGTGTCTCTCTCCTAAGGGGATTTTTAAAAATTGTTGTAGGGATACTTGGCTGGCTCAGTTGGTTAAGTGCCTGACTTGATTTGGCCCAGGTCATGATCTCATGGTTCTTGGGATGGAGCCCTGTGTTGGGCTTTATGCTAACAGCACAGAGCCTGCTTGGGATTCTCTCTGTGCCTCCCCTGCTAGCATGCGTGCACGTGCTCTCCCTCTCCCTCTCAAACTTAAAAAAAAAAATTGTTACACAATACACATAACATAAAAATTACCATTTTGGGGCCCTGGGTGGCTCAGTCGGTTACGTGTCCAACTTTGGCTCAGCTCATCATCTCGCAGTTGGTGAGTTTGAGCCCGGCATCGAGCTCTGTGCTGACAGCTCAGAGGCTGGAGCTTTGAATACTGTGTCTCTCTTTCTGTCTTGGCCCCTCTCCCACTTGTGTTCTCTCTCTCTCTTTCGATAATAAATAAATAGGGGCGCCTGGGTGGCTCAGTCTGTTAAGTGTTTGACTTTGGCTCAGGTCATAATTTCACAGTTCATGAGTTTGAGCCCTGTGTCAGACTCTATGCTTGCAGCTCAGAGAGTGGAGGCTGCTTCAAATTCTGTGTCTTCCTCCCTCTGCCCCTCCCCCATTCATGCTTGCTCTATTTTTCTCTCTCTCTCTCTCTCAAAAATAAACATTAAAAAAAATTTTTTTTTAATCACCATTTTAACTTTTTTAACATTTTAAGGGTACAATTCAGTGGCATTAAGTACATTTGCACTGCTGTGCAATCACCATGACTCACCGTCTCCAGGAATTTTCATCATTCCAAACTGAAACTCCGTACTCATTAAACAATAACTCCTCAGTACCCCTTCCAGCCCCTTGTAACCACTGTTTTGTTTTCTGTGTTTGTCTATGACTTGGACTCTGATGGGCACCTCATATAAATGGAATTATACAAATAGTTGTCTTTTTGTGTCTGGCTTTGCATAATGTTTTCAAGATTCATCCATTTTGTAATCTAGTGGGCTTTTATAAGAGTTGTTTATATGGTATTTCTATCACTTTGCATTGTCTTATGTTACTTCATAGTGTTTTATGGTTTAGAAGCTTTGCATTTTATCTAGTTAGATCTTTTTTATTCTGGATATTGTCATGCAGTTAACACTCTGTTTTATTCTAATGTCAAATGCATCTAAAAGGACTTTTGCTTGCATTTATCAAATGACAGACATTTTTTAGGTGTTGAAAATACAACAACCAGAGACCAAATCTCTGCCATTAAAGAATTAATTTCCTAAAGGTGTGGGGGAAATGTACAAGATAAGAAATACGTCAGATGAGAAAGCTATGGAGTATAAGTGAGTTGGTCGGTGGAGAGTTAGCTATTTTTAAAATAAAAGTGGTGAGGAAATGCCTTACTGAAGAGTTGATCTTTGAACAAAGACCTGAATATGTGGGGTAGTAGAGTTCTGGGCATGGGGAACAAGTGCAGTGACCCTCAGACCAGAGTGTGTTCTACTCTTTGAGGAAAGGTGGAAGGGCAAGTGTGTTGACTAGAGCATAGTGAACAAGCAAGGAGTTAGTACAGAAGATCAGAGTTAATGGGCTGGGTGATAAGGGGCCACTTCTGAGAGAAAGTTTTTTAAACCTATTCTTAGGAATATTTGAACTTGTGTATTGAATAACTGCATGATCCAAAACTGCAAAAAAGTGTATGGTAAAACCTCTCATCCTTGGCTCTAACTTCCAACCCCCTCTAGTAATAATAATCAGCATTAATTTCTTACAGTTTTTTTAATGCTGACATAAGTAAATACTGCTGTTGTTTTCTTATACAACTGGAATACTTAAAAAACTATTGTTTATTTCTTTAAAACTCCTTAGTTTGACTTTCACTTCTAGAAATAATTCTTTCCTTTTTTTTATCCTGGCAGTGTAGTTTCTCAACTCTGCCATTTTTTTCTCAGCATTGTCGATTCCTCCAGTATTATACTGAACAAATTTTAATCATACAGAACAGTGAAACTATACAGCAAACACCCATTTACCAACTAGATTCTACAACTTGTAGATCTTTCAGTGTTGATTTTGGTCTTTATGATGGTACATACAGTCTAACCTGCTCCCTGAAACTTGATATGTGTTTATTCCCCTACTGAGGGAACATGCAGGCTTTTCTTTCTTTGTTCTTATACTCGGTAGTCTTATACCGGTGTCAAGGATATTTAGAATTGCTTGGTGATAACGTATGCATGTCCTCATCTTCACTAGTAGTTGCTAGATTACTTTCCAGAGGGGTTATTACTGCATTTTCCAGTATAAGAGTTCGTCTTATCCTCACACTGTTGCCAGAGATTAGTATCAAAATCTTGATTTTTTTTTTTTTTTTGTCAGTCTAAAGTAATAACTGGAGTATTGGTTTTTGCATTTAATGAGACTGAGCATTTTCTCCTGAGATTTCTTTTGTGAATAGCCTGTTCATACCTGTAGCTCATTTCTTCGTAGTGTTTGCTGTTTGTTTTAAAGTAAGCTCTGTCTTCAGTGTGGGGCTCAAACTCACTATCCTGAGATCACGAGTTACATACTCTACTGAATGAGACAGGTGCCCCACTTTGTAGTGGTTTTTAAGATACATAGTCTAGAGGCTAATCCATTGCTGGTTGCTCATGTTGCATGTATTTTCCAGTCATGGTCCTGTCTGACTTTATGTATCTTTTTGCACTGGAACTTTTTAGCACAGTCAAGTATAGTAATCTATCTGCATGGTTTGCTGTTAACATCTTCTAACCCCTAGCGTTAAAAAGATTCCTCAAGCTTCAGTTTTGCTTTTCAATCTTGACTACTCACTTCGTTATTCAAGTCAGTTTCTAGCTAGTTCTTGGCCCAGTGTAAGAATAACCTTGCCCCAGTAGTGGAATGAGTACCTTGTGATGTAATGCCATAGAGGAATGAATTTCCATTGTTACAGGTCATTCAGTGGTGCACCCACCACAAGGATGACCCCCCTCCTCCTGAGGATGATGAGAACAAAGAAAAGCGAACAGATGATATCCCTGTTTGGGACCAAGAATTCCTGAAAGTTGACCAAGGAACACTCTTTGAACTTATTCTGGTATGTTCTTAATGCATTCTTTAAGATAACTCTAGTCCAGAGACTTTAGCACTTAAAAGAGAGTTAAATTTGTTAAATTCATTGACCCTGAATTTTAATTGTCTGTAAACTCCAGTGCAGTGCTATATTTGAATTCACATATTAAGAATCATATTAAATGTAAATGATCTAATGTAAATTTAAATGCCACAAAGGGTAGAGATGATCACATTGATTTTAAAACAGAATTTAGCTCTGCTGTCTCCAAAACAATCACTTTACAGAGACAGATTTAAAGGGTGGAAAAAGATGAAATTATGCTACCAGTAATCAAAAGAAAACTGCAGTGACTATATATTAAAGTAGATTTCAGAGCACATAATATTACCAGGATTAAAGAGGGTCGCTGCATAGTTGTAGAGGAAATTGTTCATTATTAGGACGTTACAGTCCTAAATGTTTATTTACCTAAAAGTGGAATTTCCAAAAAGTGAAACAAAAACCAGTAGAACTCAAAGGATAGATAGACAAATCCACAATCATAGCAGTTTTAACACGTGTCTCTACTTAATTGCTAAATCAAGTAGCATCACTAAGGAAGTAGAAGCTGTGAAAGACGCTGTTGACCAACTTGTCCTGATGGACATTTATCGAACATTAAATATAATGATAGCAGAATACACACTCTTTTCAAAAATGTGCTACTAAGATAGACCTGTTAAGGGTAAAAAAAAGTCCCAAATTTGAAAGGATTCAAGGTACATACACTGTGTGATCTGATCACAGTGAAACTAAATAAGAAGTCCGTAACAAAGCTATCTGGAAAATCTAAATATTTGAAAACTAACGCTTCTCAGTAACCCGTGAGTCAAAGGAAAAATCAAAAGAAAAATAAGAAAAGAATTAAAAGTTGTATGCCAGAAAGTATTTTGATCTGAATGGAAATAAAACCCAACACACACGAATCTGAGATGCAGCTGAAGGTAGTAGTCAGAGAAAAGTTGATAGCACTAAACCACCTGTATTGGAAAAGAAGAAAAGTCTCGAATCACTGATCTAAGCTTTTACCTTAAACTAGTAAAAGATGAAATTAAAGCCAGAGAAAGGGAATATTAAAGGTAAGAGTAGAAAATAGTAGAGAAAACCAAAGAAACCAAAACTGATTGTTTGAGATCAGTAAAAAGTAATGCTATACTGCTTCTACCTCTTTAAATATTTTCGTCAGGATTTGACATGTGGTGCTTATGCGCACATGAGTGCATACATACACATCCACAAGTAGCGGCTGCTCTCTAGCAATGGAGGTAGTGCAGTGTGCTTAAGGCAGCAGGAGGACTCCATATTATAGAAGGTATAACAGAAGGGTATACAAAAATATTTCACAGAAGAATCTGACTTATTTTCCCTTTAATTTCACAAAATTAACTAGCATTTTAGTTTAATCAGATATGGATTGGCAGTCACTAACTTTAGATTTAGGTTACAACCTCAAATAATGCTTTAATGAAAACAATCACTTTACAGGCTGCGAACTACTTAGACATTAAAGGTTTGCTTGATGTTACATGCAAGACTGTTGCCAATATGATCAAGGGGAAAACTCCTGAGGAGATTCGCAAGACCTTCAATATCAAAAATGACTTTACTGAAGAAGAGGAAGCCCAGGTAGGTTGTTCACAGCTTGTTCTTGATGACACACTTTTAAAAAAAAAGAGTAAAACTCACAACATGCCCAAAAGAGATGTGTCTCTATCAGGCAATCTTGACTTTTATTTGAGGGTTAATAGGTACCTTCTGTGTTATAAAAATACTCATTTTGAGAGTGGTCTTGAAGAGTGATCTGTGGGTCTAAACACTTGCATGATACCACTGTTGCCTAAGCACAAGAACGATTAGTGTTCAACTACCGGTGCTCTTTTATATTTATTCCTTCGCAGTTAGTAGTTTTGGGCCCTGGGACCTTACGTGTAGGCCATAAATATTTGACTTCAGAAGTGCAACCCCGGTGGATGGGGTTATGCCAGGACACTTAAAGCATCTTCGTGAGTGAGGGAAGAAATGAATGAAAACATCAGAATGTGACACAGCTACAAACTGAAATAATGTGAATGAACTATTTAAATTTGTTCTATCTGGTGACTGAAGCTTTAATGCCCGTTGCCTTTCCTTTTCTGATAATATCAGCAAGGCAGAATAAAAACCTAGGAAGGTGAAGAAGGGTAACCAGGAATTGTACCTGTAACCTGGTATTTTTCTAATTTCCTGTCTGTCCCCTTCTGACCCTCCTCACAGGCCTTTGATGAATCATTAGGTAGTAGTCTAAGGAAAGACTTTTTAAGTTAAGGTCCTTCCTTCTGTCTGTCTCTTCTAGGTACGCAAAGAGAACCAGTGGTGTGAAGAGAAGTGAAATGTTATGCCTGACACTGTAACACTGTAAGGATTGTTCCAAATACTAGTTGCACTGCTCTGTTTATAATTGTTAATATTAGACAAACCGTAGACAAATGCAGCAGCAAAACAGTTGTTTTGGCAGAATATTGTCCTCCTTGCATGTGTAGTTTGAGTACAGATTCCAAACTTATGGCTGAGTTTCTTCTAGTATGATCAAAAGTTTCTTTTTTCTTTACTCTGAATAAAACTCAACTGTGGGTTCTCTACAGAAGGTGGCATTTTGGGATTTCCCTCTCTTTATAAAACGATTTCCGCCTAGTTTGTTGTCAGTTAACTTTAGTTTAATGACCTTTTAAAAGTTGGCATTGTAAATAAAACAAGTTGCAAAAAGTTTTCTGAAATAGAATTAACAACGTATTATCTTTATTCATGAGTTGGAAACTGGAAAAAGGCTACTTGAGGTAAATGTTTTGAGAGGGTTATTAGGATGTCTTCCAGCTTCCTGGAGTCAAGGAGTACCACTGGCATTGATGAGCCTGTATGTAGCAGGGGTCCCTTAATTGGATCTAAGGACTTGTTTTTGCATTTTTAATCCTCAGCTTTGAATATGTTGGCTAGAGACTCAGTTACTCCTCAGTTTGTGGTTTTGGGGGAAATATTACTAGATGATCTGTTAGCTTTTCAATTAAAAAGGACAAATAACCCTTGTGATATTGTCATCTTTTTATAATCAGTGATCCCATGTGGGGGAAAAGTCACACTACTTGCATGTAAAAATAATTTAACCTTTAACATGAAAATGTCTGGCAAAACCTAGAAAGCATCCATCATGAATGCAAGATACTTTCAATAAAAAGTAAGTTACATAGTAGGTGGTAAATGGCTTGCTTTTGTGTACTTAACTGTGTCTCTTCACTTGTTATTAAATGAGTTAAATATATGTGTGATTGTGTAGCTGGAGACAGCTCATAGGCAGTTCGTGTCTTAGCTCACTGGAGGCTGCTGACAAAACAGTTGGGTTCTGATAGGCTTGTGTCTTTTCTGATTGCCAGTGATAGGGTTTCTTGGAGCCAATGCTTTATCTATCTGTCTATTTATTGCCAGTGCTTTAGTTCTGAACCTGTGTACATGGCCACACGGGACTGTGCTGATCTTGTTGCCAGCCTCTGCCCTACAGTAGAATGAAGTTTTCTTGATGTCTTGAGATGGCTCACAAATTTTTTTATCTTTTTTTTCTTTCCTCCCTGTGCTCCCTTTTTTCTTCCTTTCCCGTTTAGCATCATCCGTACTCACATGTAGTCTTACTACATTCTCATCATGTTTACTGTGAGCTTTTGTGGCTCAGATTATTTGTCGACAGGAGTTTGCCCTTATACTTTACATCTCATTTGCCCCGAGTCTGTCTTGTTTAATTAAGTCCCATGTGCTGTGTCACATCAATTCCTGTTTGTCGTCTGTACCAGAGATTGCAAACTACAGCCCACGTGTGGATGAAATCCAGCCCACAGTCTATTTTTGCAGTCTTTGAGTTAAAATTACTGTTTTTGCATTTTTAGAGGATTGTTAAAAAATCAATACAGAGGTTATATTTGACCAGAAAGCCTAAAAAGTTTATTCTCTGGCCCTTGGGAGAAAAAGTTTGCCAGTCTTCGTGACTACTCCTTGCTCCCTGGCTCCCTTTATTCTTATGAATCAAGCTTATTTTCCATTTGTCCTGGTTTTAGTGGGGAAGGTGGCAGAATTGAACCCTAGCTGGAGCGTCTCCTCTGCTAATTCCTGCCTGTCACTTGTAAAAAGCTTAATCCCACCCTCCATTTTTATCCCTAGCAAGGTCATGAAAAACTAAACTCTTAAAAGTTCAGGATTGTAGGCACATGCCATGTTTAGTTTGGAAAGGAAATATGCCCACTTCTGGGAAGCAAAACCTGTTAGCTGTCAGTCTGTATAACCCCCAAGAATTGTCGGAGTTACAGGGCTAAATAATATCACTATCCATATTTAAAGGGTCCTAGGATCTTTCTGAATAGGCAAGACTGAGTAGACCGACAATATAGTGGTTAAGATTTTTGTTTTCTTCCTCACTTTGTGTAGACTATGGCCCTAGGCTTTAAACAAAACATCCAGATAACCTTAAACTCTCAGGTTTAATAGAAATCTGACAGCTCCTCCAAGAGAAAATAGGCCATTTGTGGACACCGTGTGCCCCTAGAAATCATAGATATGGTGTTCAGAGGCACTTCAGTCTGGCTGCAGCACTCTGCCTACCCTATGCCTTCTAACCTGCTATCTGCTCACCATTTCTTTAATATGCCTACCCAGAGTTTCTAGGCCCTCACCTTATGGAGGGAAAGTAAGTGGTCCTTTCTCCTTATCCTTAGTAACAAACCTGTCTCCTGAGGTACACTCTTTACCTCCCTCCCGGCTTTCCTAAACTAACACTGTGACATGAAGTCATACTGTGAGGCTGGACCCTTGTTTCTGCCTCTTAGTGCCTACCTGGCACTAAGTTAGAAATTGTTGCTGCTTTGGCTTCTCAACTTTTCATTGACTATGTTACTTAAGACTGAGAGTAAATCAAACTGCTTCTGAATGTTAGCTTACTCCTTTTTCCCTGCCATTGTCATAGATGAAGGATATCCCTCCTCAAACAGATGATCATCATTGTATTGTAGGAGCAAGTTATGTCACTTCAAGTGCCTACTACATTTTATTAGCTTGCCTTCAAAATCGATCTTTAACATACAAGGGAGATACTGCTTTGCAGTTTTTGTGTTTTTCCAAAGACGCAGAGACATCCTAACATTGTTACAGATTCCTGAGTGGCATTATAGGTGTGATTTGTTTATTCTGCAAGTGTTGGAATGCCTCAGCTGCTGGAATTAAACAGGATCTATACTGTAATTTGATGGACTCTTAGGACTGCAGCCCTCCAATGTGAAGTTATTGGTAATGCTGAGCTTAGACTGGAACTAGCTGGAGGAGGAGAGTAACAATGAGTTACTATGAACACATGACTCAGCAGGCCACATGATCCAAACCACATGATCTTTTAGCTTACTTAAAAATTGGCCTATCCTATAGTTTGCTGATTCAAGGTAAATTAAGAAATTAGGGGGGGAGCATGGGTGGCTCAGTCAGTTAAGTGTCTGACTCCTGGTTTCAACTCAGGTGATGGTCTCCTGGTTGTGGGATTGAGCCCCGCCACACCCAGTGTGGAGCCTGTTTGGGATATGTTCTCCCTCTCTCTCTCTCTCACTCCCTCAAAATAAAAAAGTATACCATATTTGAAAAATAAACGAAATTAGGTATAGGTGGCCTAGATTCTTACTAGGGCAGTTAATACAGGGATAGGAAGTGGCTTGCGTGAGAGGCAAGAACTGAGAGAGCAGCAGCACCCTTTACCATATCCATGGGCTAAGAAGCTTTCATGTTTCCAACTTCCATTTGAAGATCTTTCTGGTTTTTCTTTATGTAAAGCTCATTATACATTTAAATGGAAAGGAATCAAACAAACATTCTTCCTGTGAAGGTCCTCGAGCTTTATAAAGATGATAATCTTCAGTTACTTAGTTTGTATGAAAACTGATTTCAACTAGGACAGAAGAGAGTACGGGAGAAGATTGCAAGTAAAGGGAAAGCATCTGAAATGATCGAATCCCTAAAGTGTAGCTCTTGGCTTCTCCTTTGTAGGTAGTGTAAGACATGGTTTCCCTCTTGGGAGCTTTGGGTGTAGCTAATGAGGCAAGGCATAAATACTGCTAGGAGGGGATGAGTAACTATTAAAAGTGTTCCTGGACAGAACAAGATTAATGAGCAAATGAGGGCCCTAGAGCTGGAAAAGTCTAGGAAATTTCTATGAGGAGAAACTAGTTTGGTTCAGAAGTTGTTTTGGTTGGGGGTGGAGGGATGCCAAGGTGAGGGGAAAGCAGTGCTCAGTCTTTATCTACCAGCAGGAGGTTGGGTGTCACTAGGGGTCTGCTGGGGAATATAGGCTGAAAAGAGACATTAGAGTTGGATCGTTGACAGGATTTTAGTGACACTCTGGGAAGAGTAGTCATCAGACCCATGTCAGGCAGTGCAGTTCTTGAGTATTTGAACTAAAACATTTTTTGAGTATTGTACTAAAGGATTGTGAATGTTGGGGGTTTCACAGTCCTATTTGATGCCTTTGTTTACTGTTAAAAATCATTGTTTGCAAGGTGGAAGGGGTAAGAGAACTAGATGTGCATATCCAGGCTGAGGATGTGGGAAGTTTAGAACATTGGCCCAACAGAGAGCTTTTGGACATCGAAGCAGTATAGACTGAATGCTGTCCTTACTGTTGAGCGGTCAGTGGATATGAGCCTTATTGGTGGCATAAAAGTGTTGGTCAAGGTGCTCTCGTTGGATGGATTTCCAATGTGGGACTTTAAGTGATAGTTTAACTCCTAGATGGTATTCTTGTTGCCTTGTGGTATTTTACACCGTTGGCTACATCTGATCTGTGCGCCAATATTGAAAGGCATTTTGTGGGAAGAATATAGCATACAATTGCTTTACAACAGTGTCTGTTTCTACCTTCTGTGGTTTGCATGACTTTTTGACACTGCTTAACTTAAAATTTTCAGAAGTATTTCCTGAGCACCTTTCTGTGCTGAGTGTGCTTTTCTACAACTTCTCTTATCTGCTTCAAATGCTTTGTGGATAATTGTGTCCCAGGAGGCTTTTAGGATGGGTGGGAAGGAATACAGAGAGCTACACTGTCACAAAACTATATTCAAGAGGAGTTTCCAGAGCGGCCCTTCCTTCCTTCTCTTCCTTCCTTTCCTCTCCCTCCATATTTCTCCCCTTCCCTCACCCATCCCTCTGAGCTTTACTGTACATGCTCAGAAGAACAAGACTTCAGAGAAAGAAACGAAAGAACACCTGAAAGAAAAAGAAAGACCTGGTCCAGAGCCCCAGGTGAACTTGAAAAATGTGTCAGCTTGAAGTAGTAACTCTTTACTGTGCAATTCGCATCTGATGAAATACCTCTTACCTTGTATTACCAGTGACTGAATTCTTGAGAACTGCTAGAGATAGGATAGTTCCTATCCCTAGGACAGAATTTGCTTTTTCGAGTTAATTCTGTGCCGAATCACATACACTACCTTTAATTTCAAAATCTGTACTGCACTGAGCTAGGCTTTTATTGTAGCAAACCGACTATGGGAATATCCCCTTCTACCATCTCTCTGCTAATTATATGGGTTAGGGCTCCTCTGAGACCCATCCTGCCCATTGTGTACAGGTAGACCAGTGAAGCTCCATTAGCTGCTCCAGGCCAGTACTGAGAGCCCAAGAGCCTGAGTTAGAGATCTGGGGGAGTTCCTGGGAACCAGGGTCTCCTTGGGTGGTGAGCTCTTCAAGCTGAGTAGACCTGAGAAAGCCCTGACACAGCAGTCTTCCTAACTTAAAAGCCAATCAGCTTATTTATTAAGGAATTAGTTTTTGGTCTCAAATCTTCCTTGATATATAGGACTGGAAGGTCTGTGTTCCCTTTGCCCTTTCTATGCTGGCTTTTGTAGAAAGGCATGCAGGGACCGATTTCTTCTTTGGAATAATGGAAAGAATCTATTGCCCGGCACTCGCGGCCTTCCTACCCAGACTTCCTGTACACTGCCTAGAGCAGGGCAGCAGGGCAGCAGGGCAGCAGTGCTTTGGGGACATTCAACACACACTTAAGGCTAGAAATGGGTATAGCCACAGGGCTTCCTCTGAAAAGGGAGGAAACATGTTCAAACTGAGAGACTTGGGCAGCCTTGCCAGCTTGCTGAGCTGAGCTTTCACCGTATTCTCTGAGCACAGGAGGGGGCAGCTGAAGCACAGGAAGGGTCAAGATCCCTATGCCAAGCTGGTTTGCCTGTTTTCTGGGAGATGCGGAAGGGAGGTTGAGATATCTTAAGTCTTAAAAACGGGTAGTTCTTGGCTCACCGTGAGATGGAACTGGTGTGCTATTTGAAGTTGAATTTGGGGCTTCACTCTTAGGTCACCTGTGGCCTCAGGAATGTGCTGGTGTGATCTGGGAGGATTTGTTTCCTCTTTGAAATCACTTCTTTTAAAAGGCTGGCTTCTTTAACAAAGTTGCCAAAGCCTCCCGTCTTCACCCTCACATACACAAAGGGTGTATTGTTCCTGTACTCAGCGTGCTCTAAATAAGACACCAAATCAGATGCAGCAACCCAGTCTTGCATAAGCCTTAGTTAAAATGTAGTTTTTGAAACAACTAGGCCATTAGCCAGAGTGGAATTCTTTAAATGGGACAGATGTCGAGAGAAAGGTCTCCTCTAACTCTTTGGGGAAAAAAGCAAGTCTGGGATTACAACTTCCAGTGGCCTACTTTAAATGGACACTACTCTGGAAGATTACTTTATTTATAAATATTTTCAAACACAAAATCCCCAAAATAAAACTCAGTGAAAAGTACAATGCATGATGGTGGCCCAGTGGCTGGCTGTTGTGATATTCTTGTCCAGCATCTGTATCTAACAATTGGTTGACTTATTGAGGTGGCTTTATGACACCTTTTACATTCATGATGGGTTTCAGGAGTTAGCTGTTTTCTTAAACATGACGGAAACTGTATAAAAAGTAGGCTGTTGATGTATCAAATTGGAGAGGCTTGGTATAAAAATACGAAGATACTTCAAGCATCTTACTAGTTTTGGGGAGGAAAGGGTGCTGTTAAAATGCCTTTTTGAAAATTTTTTTTTACTGTTTTTAAATGTCAAATATTTTTGAGAGACAGAGTGCGAGTGGAGGAGGGGCAGAGAGAAAGGGAGACCCAGAATCCAAAGCAGGCTCCAGGCTCTGAGCTGTCCGCGGGGCTCGAACTCACGAACTGTGAGATCATTACCTGAGCCGAAGGCGGACGCTTAACCGACTGAGCCACCCAGGTGCCCCATGAAATTTCTGATCCTAGGTTATAGAAGACTCCTGCTTGTTCTGGTTTTCCTTGAAATAGGATGTACATTTGTGTTGTCTTTGCTCTCTGTGGAAGGCAAGTGGAGGGGAAGATGGAGCCTGGTGGTCACGTGGGTCTGTCTGTGGTGGCAGTTTCCAGTGCGATCTCGTATGCCGGCTAGCCTGCAGCTGCATCACTTGTGGTGCGAGGATTGGGGAGTTGGGAGCAAGGCTTGGAATGGGAGTTGACACCTAGAATGAGCTTAGCTCTCGGGGTTGTGGCAGGGAAGGGGAGATGGACTGAAAGTCTTTCAAACAGGTGTACCATAATAGAGAATAAAGCCCAAGTTTTATGGCTGTGGGGAAGAAAAGGAGTCTGTCATGCTCTATTACTAAAACAGCTTATCCTCAGGGTCAACTCTGAGAAAGAAACCGAGTAAAAAGTATCTTTATTCTCATGTTAAAAAAGTTTTTGTATGATGCATTAACAATACAAAAATATTTTGAACACTACAATAGTCCTTTTCTTTATCTCAAGACTTCTTGCAACACTACACTAGAATATATGATCTTTGGATTCTGAGAAGCCAGTGGCTAAAGTAGGAACTAAAGGCTTTTGTTGAGGGGGGTGTGGGTATAGGAACAGCCCTTTCTCTTTGGGTTCAGGCTATATACAGGAGGAGGCAAAAAAAAAAAAAAGTTAAATTAAGTTTGTTTTTTAAGGCTCAGGGTTGAAGCTTGGCTCAGAAACGGGTTAAAGTCGGCGGTGGTGAAAACCCACTGACCACCACTAGAGGTTCTCTGGGCTTCTTGCTTGGATGCTGAAGGTCCTCCTTCCTGCAGCCCCTTTGGGAAACTGAAGCTGAAGTGGTTTCATGCTGGAAGGTGGGCACTGGTTGTCATGAGGTTTGGTTTGCCCTCTCTTAAAACTGCCCAAAAGCTGGCTAGACTGACAAGGACAAGCAGGAGATGG
Organism: Paguma larvata; assembly: GCA_030068075.1. Lineage (NCBI taxonomy): Eukaryota > Metazoa > Chordata > Mammalia > Carnivora > Viverridae > Paguma > Paguma larvata. The sequence goes on from CM057826.1 coordinate 122,841,073, forward strand.
AGCTGTGACAGAGGCTCTTGGTGTAGGGAGGGATACATGCTGGATTTGGGGCCATAGTTTCTTTGGAGTTCAGTTGCTAGTGACAGGCATGGGACCTTGGTATCAGAGCTTCTTGGGAGGTTGAGTTTCTCTCGGAAACCTATCCAAGTAATATGAACTAGAGCCAGATACCTCTCACTGCCCACACTTGCCTGATAAGGTAGTGTCAGGTTATTCCTACTGCCTGTGGTGATAGGCCTAAACTTAACCTGTTCCGTTCCCTCCTAGTCTTGTAAGCTCTTGGGGACATGGCGAAAGGCTTACTCTGGTCCAGTTTACAAATAACTGCTTTTCTGTCAACAAGGCTTCTCCAGGCTCTTTTGAGAGAAGCATTACTGTCTTAAGCATGTGATTGTGACCATGCTCACGTGTGGTTTCATAAACCCGCTCATTCTTGGTCCTTGAAGTTTTAGTATGGGGAGGGCATGGTAGTGGTTGGGCCAAGGAGGTGCAGGGTGGGGAAAACAGCTGGGTTCGGTCCAGCCTATCTGTGACCTATAGCTGAAAAACAAGGGAGGCAGGGGCATCTGGCCAGCAAGACAGATGGTAAAAGGAATAGATGCAGGTTGCTGTAGGCACAAGAGATGCCCATAATCAGATGACAGAATGCAGATCTGATTCCACCATTTGGTGTAGTTTGAATTGATGGCCCTGGGTTCAGGCAGAAGTTGTGCAGCCTCGGAAGTCTCCTGGGCCCGGTCCCTGAGAGGGAGGTAACAGGGCCCCTGGCCAGTTTCCACGTGCTTTGGGGCTCTGTCGCTTCCTCTCAGAGGATGAGCCTCTGGAGGAGGCCAGGTGTCCTGTACACGCTAGGCTGCTTGTCTCTGAGATTCCTGTCGTTGCAGCTGTGTACTCTGCAGGACGCGGTGGGGGGCCTGTGGGGGTCCAGGGGGCTGGGAGGCTGAGAGCGGCAGAGAGACCTGGTGATGTAGGCGCCGGCTCCGCAGGGCTAGCAAGCAGTTCTGTGGGGAAGTGGGGTAGCAGGAGGTATGAGGGCGAGTCCTGGGGGGCTGGGGACCCGGGGCAGCCTAGAGCACTGTCATCGGAAGGAACTGGGCTGGGGCAGCGGCCTTCTCCGGGTAAGTACCGAATGCATTTCTTTTTCCTCCTAGGAATAGTGAAGAGAGTTATCTGTAAACAGAGGGTGAATTCAGAGTCATACACCACAAGCAGAAAATGCTGTCTTTGCACAGGCCTAACTGACCTCTTGTCCCCTCTCCCCAGGACTTGGGTGATGTGCCTGTGCCTTCAAACCTAGCACCACTGGGCCTGGCCCAGACCTGGAATAGGTGCAGTTCCCTGCACGGCCACAAGGTGGCCCAGGAAACTTTGGTAGGCTAGCCCTGTGGGCCTTTGTGACTCTGCTTCACATGTGTGTGGGAACACAAATAGCCTCCCAACGTGTGTACGTACACATAACTTACATACTCCCCAAATTCTTTTTTGCCCTTAGAGAGGATCATAGTAGGCACTTTGAGGGACTGGACAGTATTTCTTAGACTCTCTGAGGAACTACCAGGCCTGGCCTCAACCAGGCAAACTCCTACCACGTGGTAGGCATACCTTCTTTTCACATAGGCATTTCTCTGTTGTATGGCAAAACACACACTAGTGCCCCAGAGCCCTAGTGTGGCTAGGGGTACCCTAGAGGGGTACCCCTCTTCCTCTCTCCCTACCTCTCCAGTCTTTGTTTTCAGGTATAAGCCAGGTTGTTCTCCACTATAGTCAGGGTAATACAGGCAGGAATCCCAATTTGAAGAAGTGGGGGACTGGTGGACCATGGTGAGTTCTAGGCCTGGTTAGCAGGGGCTTAGGCCACCTGAATGGGTTGAAAAGGCCTGCTGTGGATATGCTAAGCTTAGCATCACACCATCCTTAACAGAGGACTCTAGGCACTAGGCACCAGAGCTACCTTCCTGAGCCTGTTTCTCCACCTCATTCGTCGAAGGGCATGGGCTCCCCATGTGTGGTATGCAATGGGCCTGGGGTACCAAAGGAGGCTACAGGCCTAGCAGAACACGTGCAGAGTCAGGGAAGCAGCTTGAAGCGAAGGGAGGATGGTGGTGGGGACAAACCCACCTGCACGGACCACACCAATCCGTCTGCTGGTTGAGGCCAAAGCGAGCACGGCATTTCTTAGGCGAGCCAGGGTCTGCTCACAGCCATGCCAGAGGGGCAGAGCAGGGCAGAGGGCGAGCAGGCAGGCAGCAGGGCAGAGCAGGGCCCAGAAAGAAGAGGTAACATCAGTGTCAGCCAGTCACAGCTACCCCATAGGCCCCACAAGGCAGAGGGCCTCGCCATGGCACAGCCAGCCCCAGGGGGAGCCCCAGGGACCCAGAGCCAAGGTATCAGCAAAGGTTGGACACCTAGCTAGGCGGTAGAGGCAGGGGGAAGAATGGTGGAGGTGGAGAAAGGAGGGGGATCCTCTCTCAGGTTGCAGCACAGGAGCTATGGGAGAGGAGCCCAGGGAGGCCCACAGTGATCTAGCCTCTTCTGCCTCACCGTCCCCCTCCCACTCCCTGCCCAGTCTGCCTGACTCCTGTCCATCTTCTGCTGTAGATTAAACCTAGTCACCACCCTTTTCAGATGGAAAGTAAGGCTGTGTGACCACTGAACCTAGACATGGCTGCACCTCCACCCACACAGGCCGCTGCCCATCTCGGCAGAATCGTAGTCTGTTTCTCTGAGCAGGGCTGACAAAGGTGGGAGATGTGTGGCGAGGCAGTACACCAGTGTTACACTGTTCAAGGAACTGCACAGAGCTATTCTTCACATGGGTACTTGACCTATGAGGACTGGGCCATGTTTCCAGAGGCCCAGGCCTTTGAAGGTCTGTGGCTGAGGATTCTGCCCCTCCCTCTGGGCCAGAGCAGGGTGCTCGTGAAATGTGGGCATGGAGGGACGCCTGCACTGCTGAGGGAAGGCCTCACCTGTGTTGGACTCCTGGTGCTTTTCTCGTGACCGCCTCTTTTTCTTCCCCTGCAGGGAACAAAGGGAGGGATGCTCAGATCCAGGAGGTGGTCCCTTCCTAAAACTCCAGCAGCCTGGCTTGCCTGTTGCGGAGATTCTGGGTACACAATCCCCTCCTACATGGAAGACTTATATTTGACTGCAGTTTTTACCAGGGTACCTTGGGGCACTTAGGGGCTCCTCCCCCTCCTCCTCCCTTGGTAGTCTCTTGAATGGAGATGGCTTACAGGGCTCCTTACTCCCTCCTGCCTGTGTGGCCAAATGCAGGGCAATGGCCCTGAGGCGGGGGGAACACGTCCTAGGTGGAAAAGAAGACAGGGGCCTGCCTTTAGAGCAGCTCCCCTTGTTTAGCTGGCTTCTGAGCTAGCCAGGTGAAGCCTTGAGCCCTTCCTCACTACCTGCCCTCCTTATCTGTGCCTTTCCCCATTCAGACTGTGGCCTGGGGTATAGCATCTTGAAGGTTCCCCTACCCATCCCTACTGTTTGTCACCGGCCACTCACGTAGTTGTCCCGCGCCGACCAGCCTGGGTACAGCTGCATGTGCAGCTGCCTCTCTTTTCGGGCCAGCTCATAGTACTTGGCCTGCTCTTCCCGAGACAGCGCGTGCCACTGCAGCGGGGAAGTAGGGGTAGATGATGGTGCGTCAGGGAGTGAGCAGGCAGCCCCAGGGGACGCCCCCGCCAGCCCACCTGCCCATGGCCTCACCCTGCGACCCAGAATCTGGTTGATGGCAGCACTCTCCTTGAGTGTACACTCTGCAATGACCTTGGCTCTCATCTCTTTCATGTATAGCATGAAGGCGTTGAGTGGCTTCTTGATGGTTGGCTTTTTGGCCTCCTTCTCTGCCTTGGATTCTGCCTGTGTCTTCCTGAGAGGCACAAGTCCAGGTCAAACAGGAGTCCCCCAGTGTCCAGCTAATGTTACTGCCTTCTAGCATGTGTCCAGTGTGTGTGTGCCTGTGCACAGAAACTAGGGTTTTGTAAATGGGATCTTTTTTAGCTGCTCCAAAATGGGTGATCAGAGCTAAGTAACTTCCTTACAGAAATACTGCCCCCCTAAGTAAGAATAACCTGTTTAAGGACTTCACAGCGGCTTCCCTGTTGGCTCAAACTAAATCTTTGTTCAGCACCCCATCCATTACCTCCTTTGAAGGATCAAAAAACACTGCTCAGGAGGACCCGGTTGGCTTAGTTGGAGGAGTGTGTGACTCTTGATCTCAGGGTGATGAGTTCAAGCCCCACACTCGGTCTAGTAGAGATTGCTTAAATAAATAAATAGACAAAACAAAACACTGGTCTTTCAGTGGCAAGAACAAGATGGCTTGACCAGAGAGAGGCCTCCTCTGGCAGTCCCTGAAGTTTCTAAGCGGCAGCATAGAGCCTGGCAAGAGGAGTGTTTTCCCTGGCAGATGAACAGATGGGAGCCTGAGGTCTGCTCACGTGTTCCCCTCCCTCTTCCACACTGTGGGCCTTTTCACTCACAGGCTACGGTCGTATGGCTGCAGCTCCTGCTTCCCCGAGGGAGGTACGATAGCTGGGTGGGGGATGGCTGCAGGGTGACCAGGTACACCGGAGCCGAGCATCAGGGATGGGTGGGTGAACCTAAAGGCAGAAGGAAAGTTAAAATTGAGCCAGGTATGTACAGTCCAGAGCTTTGGACTCACAGAGGCCCCTGCAAAGTACACGAGGACAGGTGAACAGACATCCCACCCCCGATGGCTTGCACACAAGTACACAGATACACACCAACATAAACACTGGCTTCCAGAATGTTACACAGACACTTCAGAAATCTGTATATATGTCATTCAGGTGGCTACTAAGTCCTAAATAGCTTCGGATCTTTTCCTTTACCTTGTGCTTTCACCAGCGCAGACTCCTGAGCCTGTAGCTGCCCGGTGAGCTTCTTTACTCCTGCTTGAGTCCCGCAGGCCTCTCCACCCAACTCCCAGAGTGACCTTTTAAAAACACTTGAGTGCTGTTGGTCCCTCCTGAAACTTCCCCCACTGCTCACAGAATAAAATCCAGGCTCCTCCACAGGACCTGCCTCGCCCTGCATGAACATCCCTGCTGACACTTCCTACCTCCATCTTTTCCCCTATTTTCCCTCACTTCCCATTCCTAGCCATCCCCAACTAGTGCTGTTCGCTTTGTCCTCCGTGCTCAGATGTCATGAAGTTCTAGTACGTGTCCCTGCCCTGGCTTGGGTCTGGTTAGGGTTTTTCCATCACCCAGATAGCCCATTCAGCTGTCAGTGCTGGGTCCATACCTCCCACCCTGGGCTGTGAACTCCAGTAGGGCTGGAACTATCTGTTGAGTTCCTTATTCCACACCTGGCGTGGGTCTGTCACTGAGGGAGTGTACACAGTGAAGGGACACAAACGTATATACACATACCTTTCACTTTGCTTTTCTGCGGTTCTATGGAAACCACCCTGCCCTTGCTCCTTTCTCTGAGCAGGCAGTACCCAAAAGCCCAAGGTCGCAGACCCATGTAAAAAGGTGATGCCTCAGCGGGGGCAGCGCACGGAATGCCCAGGAGAGTCGGCCTGCCCCACCCTTCAGCAGGAATGCACAACACAGGTGAGAGCACACACACACCTGCACAAGGCCTGACTCACGCGTGCACAGAGGCAGGAGCACAAGCACACGTGTGCACTCACTGGCCCAGGGTGCTCGGCTGCACGGTTGGGCCTGGGCTTAGGCCTCTGTTTCTCCCAACGGCTTCATTTTCAAGCACAGGGCAGTAAGGGGGCTACAGAATGACAGACGGACGGATGGACAGACAACTAGCACAGGGCAAGCACTGGCCTGGACAAGGCCTCATGTGGGCTCTGAAGCCTGGGCAACAGGAAGCAGGAGCCTGGCTGCAGGGTATGGGACTCACCTGGGGTAGGGGGCGCCAGGGGCTGCAGTGGGGGCAGGGAAGTGCTGTCTATATCCGCAGGAAGGGGACAGGGGGTAGAGAGGAGGGCTGGGCCTGTGGTTGGGAGAGACAGCTGTTAGCAGTCTGGCTACTGGCCACATGTAGGGAAAGGACTTCCCTACCTTGCTTGGGCCTAACCCATAGGGTATGACAACTCCGGCCTCTGCCAGGACTCCTCCAGCGTGTGTACTAAGCATCTGCCACCAGAGGGCAACCTGTGCTGCACCTCCTTGCCTCTACAGACTTGTACTGGTGCTTAAAGGGCAGAAATGGCAGTATTCTCCTGGGACCCAGCTTAGTAGACCCACCCGCAGCTCACTTCCATCCTTACTTCCTAAAATTTCCCCATCAGTACAGCGTTGATACCTGTCCTAGGGCTTTTGCGGTCGCTGTTGACACTGACTGGACTGTTGTGCCCCCTCTGCCAACTCCTGGTCTTTGTTCAGCTCTTGCTTGGATAAATGACCTTTTTTCCTGAAAGCCCTGGAAATCCCCGGCTGGATGAGGCACCCCTCTGGGCTCTTACAGGCCCCAATAAAAGCACAGCTAAGAGTACCCTGTGGTTGCTGGGCTCCTGGCCTGGTTAGTACACCCAAGGATTGGCAAACCCCAATCCTGGGAGTATCTGTGGGTATAGTCCTGACTGGTACTGAGAATGGAGCACTGTCCAAGGAGAATCTGGGAATGGAGGAGTGAGCTGAATATGGATAAAAGGAGCAAGTGGAAAAGGGCAGGTGGTCCTTAGGTTGGACCTCTAGCCTTCCCTACCTTCCTGGGAAACCAAGATTTCCTGCTGTGGGCTGCTGCCCCAGACGAGGGTGGCTAGAGACGTGTCCAGAACACACTGTGGTTGATGAGCAAAGGACCAACCAGTCTGCCAGGACCGGGGTCCAGCTCCAGACCAGCCCTCAGGCCCCACAACTGGGTCTACTGACTCGAGGTTCAGGCCGGCTTTTGCTGGCCCAGCCTTCACAGACCCTTAAGCAGGCTTTTCAAGGAGCTGGCCAGGGGCTTGGAATCAAGCAGGCACCAGAGGGGGCAAACAACACTGTTTCTCAGGGAGCTCGGCCAAGTGACCAGTCCGAAGTAGGCACTGAGATCAATGGGAAGTATCCCCCTGCCCACCAGGTGGCTGAGCCTGCCACCAAGTCTCTCAGACATTGAGGCAGATTTCAGTGCGGGAGGGCTGAGACCAGGAGCCAAGGGGAGTGTGCCGGGCTACCTGGGGAATGGACAGCTGCCGAGCAGCCCCTGCTACAGATGAGCTGGCGGCAGGGTGCTGCGAGAAGGATGGAGGAGGAAAATGAAACGGCAAGTATGGGTCTCACCGGCGCAAGTTGCCCTCTTCCCACTGGGTCCACACTCACCAGCTCACAGTGTGGGGAAGCTGTCCCATGCTGCCTGAGGTCAGAGAGTAGAAGCCAGAGAGGTCGGGGGTCTGCAGAGGCCGGTGAACTCCTACAGTGGAGAGGGACTGAGTAAGCGTCCTAGCCTGACCTGAAAGCCACTTCTGCTAGTCACTGCCTCCTAGACCCTCCCGTGAGGCCTCTGAGATCCCACCTCCATTTGCTAGAGGACCAGACATACTGGTTTGTTCAGGACTATTCCAGTGTGATAATGGTGCCCCGTTTATAGGCTAGGGAAGCAAGGGCAGAGTGGTTGGGTGACTTGCCTAAGGATACAGGCTGCCAGTGGGAGAGAGGGAGTCACTCAGGAGTGGGAGAGCCAGGCCTCGCCATGCCGCAGTCTGCTGCTGGTCTTCAACTGGGGGCTCTAAGCTGGGGGCTCTGGCCTAGCTTTCTGGGCAGGAGGCAGGCCCCCTGGCCTGGGCAGCCAGGGTTCCACCCACCCGCTTTGGCTCCCCAGGGTTGAGTCAGCAGGTTTCCCACAGCCGACAATGGCTGATTTCAGAATGACTTTCCCTGAGGCTGAGGTGAATCAGCCATCACAACCACCACTTTCCATTTTCTCATTTGGGGGGGGGAGGCAGGGGGAAGGTACAGGTTTTATAGTCTTCAGCTTTACAGAGAAGTCTGCTCCCATATACTGGCACTGGGAGGTCACTCAGGATTTCAGCTCCTACCTCAACCTGAAACCTTCTGAGTTTGACCTGGTACCACCTGCCCTCAGGCTCCCAGGCCGTCTTTCTGGCATTTTCTTTGGGCTTTTGAGTTTGCCCAGCCCCAGGCTTTCCAGTTGTTAAAAAGGGCCTAAGCTCCCTGGACTCAGAAGCCCATGGCTTGGCCCCCAGGCTCTGGGAGCAGCAGGCCCCTCCCCTTCCCAGATCCGTACCTTGCTTCTGGCTGATGTCGGCTGGTGCAGGTGTAGGGTGTGGGCTGCTGAAATGTTCATAGAGAGGAGAGAGCTGTGGGACGCTGTGGGCTGGCTGACTGGCCTTGTTGTGCTGAAAAATGAGGGGGGAGGGTGTGAATGTGGGGAGACCCAAAGGAGGAAGGCACAGGTCTGAGGACATACATATAAACAGAGCCCCTTTTAGCTGTGCGGGTAGCCCAAATGTCAAAGGAAAGTGGGGGTGGTTAAAACCACAGGCCTCAGGGGAAGGGGCACCACTCAAGCCATCCTATGTCCAGTGGCCCTGGCCACCGCCCCCCAGACTTTGCTCAAGCCATCCCATCACCTAGAGAGCCTCTTGGTTTCTATATGCTCAGTTCCAGGACGTGCATCTCCCCTGTCCAGGAAATTTCCTGCCTCTAGATCTGAGACCCCCCCTCTCCATTTCTATGAGGCCTTGTGGCTTGTCTGGGGGGCTTCTCATAGCCTCCAGCCCCAGACTCCAGGTAATGGTCTGAAGACCTGGCTTACCCCAAGACAGCCTGCAGTTCTCTTCCTACTCCTCTACCCCCAGACTTGGAGTCCTAAGTCTGACCCTCTGTTCCACCTCAGGTTTAACAGGATTTGTGGGCACAGGGAAGGTTCCCATCAACACTCTAACTCAGAGCAGGTGGGTCAGGTGGGGCTGGGCTTACTCCCAAGGCCGACCCACCCAGCCCCCACACTTCCTGTCTCCTCAGCAACACAGGACTCTTACTTTTCTCACTACTCACATGGATCTGTCAGGAGATGACTCATGCCAGGAAGGGGGCTCCCCATGCGACCCAGCCACAGGGAGGTGCTGCCTGGGGCCAAGGCACAGCTCTGCGCCTCCCCAGTGCACATCTGCACAGCCCAGGACCTTGGAAATACCATCTACAACTGAGGCTCAGCTTCTACTTGGAAAAGCTCGCCTGTGGGGATTCTGCTGGCTAGAAGCACAGATAAGTGACTTTTGTCTCGTGGCACAGAAGAAACAGGACAGCTTTGGAGCAGGACAGCCATGAGAGTGTGGCCTGGGATCCCTCCCACCCTGTGGGTGAAATTTCCCACTGGGTGAGTTTAGCCAGACTCCTTAACATCTCTGGGCTTTATTTTCTCTCTCGTGTAATGGATGGGGTTCATGATCCCTGCATCGCTAGGTTTGGGAAAGCTTAGGGTAGCTTATGGTGAGGCAGCCTGGCACAGGTCCCTTGGGACTGGCTGGCTGTGGTCCAGGGTGAGGTGAAAGAAGGCCAGGAATGAGCTGTGACTCAGCCGAAGTTTGAGGCTTCAGGTGGACACAGGCTCCCACACCTCCCAGCAACTGCCCTGGCCGCCCTCTTCCCCACATTCCTGCCTCCAGGGGAGCTTGAGGCTGGGTTCTAAGCTGCAGCAACCACCCCCCCCCCCCCCCCCCCCCCCCGCCCCGAGGCTTGCAGAAGGTGCCGACACCGCCCACCTGTTCAGTCCTGGGCTCGTACATCTGCCCACCGAGAACCTAACATACCAGGACATTCTGTCCTCAGGCAGACAGGGGTTGGTGTCCCAAAAGTGGCTCCTCTGTGGTGGACGTGGACGTGTGGCACCACAGCCCCCTCCTGAGCACCTTTCCCGAGAGCCCTCTCCTGGCTTCCTGGGGCAGCCTAGGAAGGACTCTCCACTGTGAGCCTGCCGATGAGTGGGCCGACTGTGTTTAGATCCTGGTTCTAATGTGCATGGCCTTTAAGAACTTACTAGAATATCTGAGCATCTGTTTTCTTGTCAAATGGAGATGATCATAGGGTTGTTGTAAGGCAAAGCCATACGATACCCAAGAGCTCTGTTACCAAGGTGCAGAGTCACGAGGAAGGGACGTGCAGGAAGCCCCGTACATGCACAAAGAAAATGCTACTCGCAAGGAGTACTATTGGCACACATGGGCCAGACGGTTTTGGTCTGAATTCGCCAGAGGAGATTTGCCTGGAGACGGAAGACCCACCTCGCAGCCCACTCAGCAACATCACCTGGGGAGGCTGAGGACAGGGCCATGGGGTCTCCAGGCCCCGGGCGCTGGAACTTTATTGCTGTTGTTCTAAGGCTTCCTGAGCAAACTGAGAGGCTCATGCCACACTTAGGACTTCTTTATCCCCGGAAGTGACCTCAGACACACACTGTGACAGAGTCAGAGTATGTGTGGGAATGGAAGGTAGAAAGGAGGCTCCTCGGGCCTGCCTGAAGTGGCTGGCAAAAGTGCTTTCGAAAGGCTGTGGGTGTGTGGAATCCTTCACGTGCGGAGTACCTGCCACATGCGAGGCACTGAGCCCAGCACTTTGCAAGCCCAGGCTCATTCTCACTAGGGTACCGACAGGCTGCCGTTTCCCCCATCTGTAAGTCTGCCTCAGCCACCACCTCATGTCTTGCTCCCCTTTGTTGCAAACCTCAGGAGAGCCATTCCCCATCCTCGGCCTCCTGTTCTCAATCTTGTGCTCCCTTCAGCCTAGCCAATCCCCTGCCCCATCGCTTCACCAGATGGCGCTTGTCAAGGTCCCCGGTGACTGCCACGGCGCTGAACTCGACAGTCAGTTCTCAGTCTTCCTTCTACCTGACCTCTCGGCAGCACTCGACACAACTGATTGCTCCCTCACCCTTGAACGAATTTCTTTGCTTGGCTTCCAGAATGCCGCACTCACCTGTCTTCCTCCAAGCTCACAGCGACTCTTTCTTGGGCTCATTTCTGGCTCCTCATCTTTTTCCTGACCCCGCCCAAGATGGGCCCTTGGCTTTCCATCTACCATCCTTTCCAGAGTATTCTCATCCCAGGAGGTAGCTTTATTTTATTTTTGAGAGACATAGAGACAGAGCATGAGCAAGGGAAGGGCAGAGAGAGAGGGAGATACAGAATCTGAAGCAGGCTCCAGGCTCTGAGCTGTCAGCAGAGAACCCGATGTGGGGCTCGAACTCACAGACGTCGAGAGCATGACCTGAGCCAAAGTCAGCCGTCCAACCGACTGAGCCACCCAGGCGCCCCCGGGAGGTAGCTTTAAATGTTCTCATCTGACGACAGACATTTCTGTCTCAGCCCCTACTTCCCCTAGGGAACGCCACTCCCTGAATGCATACTGACTGAGTCTACCCATACGTCTGAAATGCTGCCCAAACCCTGTATGTCCGAAGCGAAGCCTCTGGTTTGCTGCACCAAATGCTCCTCTACATCTTCCCCAGTTACTGGCAACGCTCGCTTTCTGGTCGTTGAGATTCCTTGAAGGAATCTTGGACTCTCTTCTCTCAAACCCCGTGTCCAATTTGTCAGGCAATCCTAATGGCTCTACTTCCAAAATAATTTAGAGTCCACCACTTCTTCCTCCCTATCCTCAACTCAGTCCAAGCCCTAGTACTTCCCACCTGGATAACTCCAGCAGCCTCCTCTGCCATTCCTCCATCCAGCAACCCCGTGCCCCACACCACACCACTCCTCTGCCTAGAGCCGCCAACAGCCTTAGACAGCCTACAAAGCTGTGTGTGGTGAGGCCCCACTCCCTCCCTCCCTCTCGTCCCTGCTCACTGTGCCCAGATTTCCCATGTGTGCTTCAGCCTCCAGCCTCCTTCTCCAGTTAGTGTAGCAGTAATTTTCTTTTTAATATTTTTATTAGCGAGAACACATGCAAGTGGGGGCGAAGGGGCGGGAGAGAGGGAGGGAGGGAGGAGGAAAGCAAGAGAGAGTGAGAGTGAGAATGAGAATGAATGAATCTCAAGCAGGCTCCAGGCTCAGCATGGAGCCTGATGTGGGGCTCGATCCCATGTCCCTGGGATCATGACCTGAGCCAAAACCAAGAGTCCGATGCTCAACTGACAGAGCCACCCAGGCACCCCAGTCTAGTGATAATTTTTAAGTGAGCCACAATGCAAAGTGGGCTGAGAAGCCGAGCCCTAAGGCTCCCTGACCTTGACGTCAGCATTTTCTCTACAAGATCCTAGGTCACTATGCCCCTTGAAAAACGAGGACCAGAAAATCAGCCCTGATTACCTCAGTGATCACTGATGCAAAAACTCTGCTTCATGTTAGAATTTTGGGGAGCAGCAGCAGAGGGCCTAGGAAGCTTCCTGGAAGCCTCTGGGACCTATTTATCCTGAGAGGCTCCCAGGACAGTGGTAGCCAGACAGCATCAGCCCTGACCAGGCCTTGAGACAGACAGGGAGACAGCTCAGGGGCCGTACTCTCAAGAACCTGGGACTGTGGCAGAAGGCATTCCAACCAGTCACTACATAAGAGCACAAATGCCTGGAGTCCTGGCCCATTAGGTGGAATGAACCCTCTTCACAGGTCCCTCCGGCCTGGGGGCTTTTGAGTGTAAGCTCCTGCTTCAAGAGAAGGCCTTGCCATCCAAATCCCGATTCTGGCTCTTTGGCCCCCAGGGATGTAAGCCTGGCTGGGGAGTGGGACCCTGGGAAGGAAGTCTTAGAACTTCCAAGGTGCCAGCTACAGGAAGACAGTCTGAGTCCCACTCTGCCCAGGAAGGGGGTGGGGGTGGGGGGAGGAAGGCCTGGTTCAAGGCAGGGAGAGGGTGGCTCTACAGTACGTTTCTCAGCAAACCACCCTCCCTGAGGAGAGCTAGCTTTGGCCAAGAAACCATGGAGAGCCCCCTCACCTGAGGGAGGACCAGAACTGACTGTCCTTGACCAGGCTGGTTAACCCCCTGGTTGCAGCACAGGCAGGCTTGGAAATCTCAGAATCCAGCTCAGCCTACAGCCTCTGGCCTGGGATGCATGTGGACAACAGGGGTACTGAGGGGGTGGGGGAGGTAAGAGGCGTTGCCTGATGGGTCAGAGGACTCGTCCTGTCCACCAGCCTTCCCTGGGAACTAGGGAAAAGCCTCTAATTAAACAGGAGTCTGCAGCCAAACCCCAGGAGAGATGCCAGGTGGGCAGGGTGGGGCAGCGAGCCTGCCAGCAGCAGGAGGCCCTGAGGTGGCCAGGGCTCCAGGGTAGGGCACTGAGGGCCTGGCCGGTCCTTCCCACGTTCATGCATGCTGCCCCTCAGTCTCCCTCCCTGGCTCCCTCTGTGTCTGCGGTGGTAGCCGGGGGAATGTCTGGCGTAGGGCCCAGTGCCCCACGCCCCCCACAGCCAGTGGAACGTCCCGCTCCATGGCCTCAGCACAAGGCTGTCCTGGGGCCAGGCTGCCCAAACAACAAGGTGGGGACTGGCATGTGCACGGGGAGTCTGATGGCTGGAACTCCCCTCCTGTCCTCCCTCTGATGATGCCTGCCTGGCAGGCCCGGGTTGATTGTCCCCACCAGGCTCTGAGCATCTGACTACACAGCCTCACCTCTCTTATTTGAGGGCAGAGTGCCAAGTGTAGAGCCGGGCCCTCAGGAAGTGTTCATAGCATGGTGCAATGCACTAGCAAATCGAAGACTCCACGGCAGCCCCTACTCCTTGGTCAGGACACTCCAGGATCCCCTTCTTGGCCTCCATCTGTGTCCCCCCACCACAAATATATTCACCAGACTGCAGCACTACAGAGCGGGTCTGGGACCCGGACACCCTAGGGCTGGGAGGCTGTGTCTGCTATTCTTCCTGCTACTGCATTGCTCTTTGACTGCTCCTTACCACGCCGACTCCAAATCTGTTGTCCCAAAGGTGGTCCTCATCCTTGTGGGACATTTTCATTAGCCCATGGCTAGAAATTCCTCTCAGTGAGTACGCAGGAGCCAGGTAAGGAGGGGGGTCCAAAGGTAGGGTGGGACAGGAGGAGGGAGAAATAAGGGACTCCAGGGTAGGTCTCTTCTGCACTGAGGTTGAGCTTGGGCCCGGCTGGGCTGCCCTCCCTCACCCCCTCGCCCCCCTACTTCCTGCAGGCTCAGGTGAAAAATAAACACAGTCGGCATTTTCCCTGCAGACCGCAGCGGTCTGCTCACAGGCTGTGTGCACCCTGAGAGCCCTTGCCACCACCAGCAGAGAAACTCCCTCGCCTCTGACGGTTGACTCTGAAAACCCCCAAATGCTTGAGCCCCACAACACTTTCCCAGCGAAGAAAGTTGCTGCTTCCTCGGGCCTCACGCCTGGGGGTGGGGGAGTGCGTGAGGCCTGAGCGTTCCGCCCCCCCACCCCAAAGCAAGCCTCCCTGTGGCAGAGAGGGTGCCAGAAGTTCCCGCCCTCCTGTTTCCCCAACACCCTCCAACACACACACACCCAGATTCTCCGTTGATCACTACCGGCAGACACTTTCTGTCAGCTTCCATCACTGAGGGCCTGTGTGCCAGCCAAAAAAATGTTTCAGGCTGAGAGAAAAGCATTTCCCAATGATAACTGGTTTGTGTGTCTCAGGCACAGTTCTGAGCACCTTACAAAGGTTAACTCCTACACTTTTAAACAAACCAAGGATATAGGTGCATTATCCCTATTTGATAGATGGGGAAACTGAGGCACTCAGAGGTCACATGGCTTGCCCAGGGTCACACAGTAAGTGACAGAGCTGTGATTCTACCCACTGTGCTACAAAGGCCTTATGTTTGGTCATGGACAGAACCTAGGGGTACAGGGGACGGTGTGCCAGTCCTCACCCCAGTGTCCTTTCTCCAGCCTGTTGGTCAGAGTTCTCTGAACCAGTGCCTCCCTGACCCTAAAAATGCTTCAGTGGGTTCCGGGACCCCTGGGATTGGAGTTCTGGCCATACCGTCTGCCAACCTACCTACCAGGGCTGCTGGCACCAAGAGCCTGCCTCATGGCGATAGCTGGATGTGGCTCCCTGGGCCTTAGTACACATGCTCCCCGCTCATCCTCGACCAGCCGCCACCCTGCCCACACCGGCCAGCCCTTCTCCCACCCTGGTGCCTAGCTCTTCCCTGCCTCACCGCCCTTACCCACCCCTCCTCCTTCCCTCATGACTTTCCATGCTCTTTGTGAGCCTCACTCCTCATTCTGACCTCCGTCTAAGGGTCAGTTCCTTGGAGAGGGCTGTGACTTAGCTGGGGACCCACAGCCCAGCAGGCAGAGGTGCCCTGGGGGTGCCGGAGGGCAGAAGTGGCTTGTTAGTCACCTCCACCTGTCCCGGTTCTGTACTTGGCAGACAGAAGGCCGCTGGAGTCCTGGTGCTCCAGACCCTCTGCGTGCCCCGCCCACTCACCCACCACGGAGCTGACTGCAGTCGCCCGGTTCCTGGCTCCTTGTTCCCCAGGCCTGTATTGGAGCTGGAGAGAGGCCGGTGGGGACAAGTCCACAGGACTAGCAGATCCACACCTCGAGCCTCATGCTCGTTCCTGGGCAGAGGCTGACCAGACAGAAAGGTGGCCTACTGATACAGTTACTGTTCTTTCCTGCCAGGTGCATACAAGTGACATTGAGTACCGTAAACGCCACTTGTGACAACTCATTCAAGAAAGGAAATCTTCCCATTTTACGGATGAGGCACGTGAGCTCTGAGGTTAAGAAGGTTGCCTGTAGTCTCGAGGGCAGCCCTCCATCAGGTCTGCGCTGGGGCCCCTCGATGGGCTCTCAGGGTCTTTAGTGATGCGAAACAGCCACATTCTCTCTCCTCCCCTCCCATTAGTCCCTCTTCCCCTACTCAGCTTGGCCAATTCCCATCCATCTCTGAGGCCTCATCACAAATGACACTTCCCCCTGGAAGCCTTTCCTACCCTCCCCATGTAAGTGGGGGACGGGGGGTGTCCCTGCTATGGTCCACTGACCACAGTGCTGACTCTACTGCACTCAAGTGTCTGTTCGCTGGTCTGTCTTCATTGTCTCCCTGATACCTGAGACTGCACCCTGCACTGTACCTATTACCTGCACTGTTGGGTCTCTAGCAGGGGGGTGGGGGTGGGCAGGTAGGGCCCAGCATGAGTGTTTAGGGTGATTGTGGCAGGGGTGGACAAAGTGCTCTGGCTGGAGCTGGGCACAAGGTCACAGCAGTGCTCAGGAGGCAGGGAAGAGCTACAGCTACTGCCTAGAGTCAGTGACATCTTGCCTGACATTTGAGACCGTATGCCCCCTCCTACTCCCTTTGCCCCCAATCTCTTCCTCCCTGTAATAATCTGGCAGTCAGAATAACCAGAAAGTCAAAGCCAGGGCTGCTGCTAGTTCATATGGTACCTCTGTACTAATTAGAAACGTACGTCTTCCTGTGAACAGACACATAGACGCACACCAGGGCATGTGGCTTGGGGTGCATAGTGTTGCCTGGTTGCCAGCGCCTTGGCCCAGTGGCCCTGCACAATTCCACACACTGGCCGTGCTCAGAGCCCCCTTTAGCTCTCGCTTCTCTTCCTCACACTGCCGAGAGTCAGGCTCCAGCCAGGGCCTGACCCTGAGCATCCACTCTGGCCTTGATCAGTTCCTCCTGGATCCTCTCCCAGCTCTAGGCCCACCAGGGAGCTCCGCAGCTCCCTCAGACCTGTGTCTGGAGCTGGGACCCACTGTCTGGCACCAGTGGTTGCTTAAGTGCCAAAGAGTCTGGCTAGTTGCTGAGTGGGAAGCTCCCTCAAGGCCTGGGACCTGGAAGATGAGTGTCCCAGAAGAAAGCAAGACCCCCGAGACTTTCCAAGGGAGACTTGCCTACCCATCAGCTGAGCCTCGATTTGTGGATTCCTGCAGACCCTACCTCTGCGGATATATGTATCTCAGCAGGGCTCGTGCCGTTTTATCCCCAGCCCCCGCTCGGGCGCTATTGCCCAGGACATGGTGCTCTCCAGAGGACAGCCCGCAAGCTCCCCGCCCACAGCGTGCCGGACGCCTTGTGCCAGACACCCACCGCAGAGCATGGAGCCGTGGCCGTTTGGTCAGCTGAGCTGGGGGCCTGGGGGATGGCTGGGCCACACCCTTGTGGACCAGGAGGCTTTGGTCCCACCTGCCAGCACGGTAGGTTGCCATGGTTGCACAGAGCCCTGCCAGGTGCGTGTGGCCAGTCTACCAGTTGCCTGGCCTCAACATCAGATAACAGGGCCCTACCACAGCAGAGGTGAGGACCAGAGTCCCTGCATGAGGCCTTGGCAAACCACAGGCCTGCTCTAGACTCGGCCCGGCCCCAAGGCACCCTGAGAGCTAGCTGAACCTCACTGAGCTGAGTGGCCTGGCCCACAGCCTCCAGTGGTTTCTATGCATTCGTTTACTTGCGTTTTCCTTCCTCCTCTTTGAGGTGAACGCCCCTCAGGACAGGATGTTTTCAGAGGAAAATAAAAGCTTCCGGGAGCTGCTGCAGCTGAGCTGCTAGTTGATGCTACCGACACACCGTGTGCGGGGACTGTGCAGCAGCCCTGGGGCTGGGCATCCCTGCCCTCTCCGCCCTCCCGGCCCAGGTGGTCTCTCAGCCAGCTCCTCTTCAGGGCCCAGCTCTTCAGGAGCCCACGATGGGCCAAGGCACGCCGGGACAACCACAGAGCTCAAGCGGTAGGGAAAGCAAAGCTCTGCAGAAGCGGCACTAGAGAAGTTCAGGGATGGTTTTTCCATAGGAGCAAAACCAACAGGCTGCATAGACAGGCAGGAAGAAGACAGCGGAGATGTGGATTTAGAGACGGCAGCCCTCATTAGGAAGAGCCTGCTGTATGCCCGGCACACTGCAGAGTTCTACTCCCCCACCAGAGTCCGACCAGTCTCCCCCTGTCACTTGAGGACACGTGCAGATCTTGCAGATGGGGACAGGGAAGCCCCAGAGAGGTTAAACGCCTTCCCAAGGCCTCATCGCAAGTAGCAACAGATCTGGATTGGAATCCAGCCCTTTGGGGTTCCTGGCCAGAGATCTTCACCACTCTGCGGCAGGCCTCACAGACCCGGGGTAGTGGGCCAGTGGACGCCACACAAGTGAACCCAGTGGTCTCCAGATTCCCCGTCCCCCACTCTGAGTCCCCGCACACAGACCTCCTGCCCACCAGGGACCTCGGATCTCTGACTTTGCCAGTAACACCCTGCCAAGAACCTTTCCTGGCACAAACTGACTAGCAGTGTGGCTGTGACCTCCATCTAGCCTTGTGTGAAGGATGCCTTCACCCTGTCCTCATAGGAGGTGACTCAGTTTCTCAGTCATCAACGACTAAAGGAAACGTGAGAGGTCCTCTCTCCCACAAGGTCTAGACCGTGCTCACCCCTCCACATGCGAGAAGTGGGGGGTAAGGATAGCTGCCGGCAACTGAGGTGGCCCTCACCAGGGCCTGGTGCTGCCCAGAAGGGAGAGCCCGGAGAGCCCAGGCACAGCCCAGAAAGGTACCTCCTGGGCAGGCGGGGGTGGAGACTTGGAGATCTTGTCCCCAGCCTCAGCCCTGCGTTTCTGACCCTGATTAATTCGAACCAGCTCCTGAGGAGCAAAGACGAGATGCAGTCTCTGGTCTGTACCAGCTGTCTGTACCCGAGTCAGGAGGACAGTCCTGCCCTGGGGCCATGATCAGGAAGCTCATTTGGGTCTAACCTTTGCAGCTACTGCCAGTTAAGACCCTTGGGGCTCTGCCTGGACCGAATCCAGCAGTTTCTCCAAAGGGAAACAAGGCACAGAGCAGAAAGGAGCTGTGCAGGCTTAGGTGCTCACGCCCCAGCCCTGCAGGCCCGGGGTCCGCACAGGGAGGGGGACAGGCCTGCTCCACCTGCCACAGTGGCCCTCTGAATGCGGAGCCCCCAATGAGATTAAGGTAGGGGGTTCCCAAAACCACACCACACACTTCTTACAGATACTCACCTGGGGGGTAACAATAAAAATACATGGGAGGGGGGGAAATACCCAGTTCCTACGGGGTGAGGAGTGGGGAGGGGATAGGGGCAGCCAAGGGGACGCAGCTGGAGCTATAAAACCCATTTTTTTCAAAAAGGAGTGGACAGGTATGTTGTCTAGGAGGCAAGAGAGGATAGAGGTAAAGGCAGGAAACATATATGCCTGGGCTCAAATCACTCCACCAGCACTTCTAAGGTGCAAGTCCTCCCACGCCTCAGCTCCCCATCTGTATAACGTCCCTATCTCACAGGGTTGAGGTTGGGATTAAATTAATGAGGAACAAAATAAAAGGAAAAAAGACCAAGGCTCTTCAGGAAAGCCAGACTTAGCGCCAGGCTGGGGCCGCGGTCCTTGCTTTCCTTTGGACTCCTGCCTGATTGCTATCAGGCCAGACTGCTGAGCTCCTGACTGGCCTTCAGTGACCAGAGCCAGGGGACTGGAGGCAAAGGTGGGCA
This sequence comes from Paguma larvata, assembly GCA_030068075.1. NCBI lineage: Eukaryota > Metazoa > Chordata > Mammalia > Carnivora > Viverridae > Paguma > Paguma larvata. Next base: position 122,860,445 of record CM057826.1, read on the forward strand.
GCGATACAAAAAAAAATGCTCTCAAAATGCCCCAGCAGGGCTTGTCCACGGTGAGGTGGGAGGCGACACAATGCACAGTGCCAACTGACACAACACAGCCCCAGGGACACCTCGGCTTCCTCCCAGCCCATTCCCAGTGACTCAGGGCCTAGGACGCCCTCTGGCTCAGCCCCACATGACGGAGAGGAGGGCACCTGATCCAGACAGTGAGCTCCAACCTGGGCCAGGCCCAACATTAGAGCAACGGCCACCACCAGACAGCTCTGAAGTCTCATCCTGGGTCCTTTGGTCGGGCATCAACCATGATCAATCTTAAATGTTATGTGGAGACGCTTTTCAGGGCAATGTTTATCCTGGAAACCCTGGGCTCCTGCTTCCAACCAAGAATCACACCCTTTTGGGTCCTAAAAGCTCTGACTTGTCAGACACCCAGGGAGGAAAGTATCCATCCCTGACCCAGGCCCAGAGCTGTGAGGTCATGCCCAGGAGGGGCACGGAGTGCCAAGTCTGTCCTTGGGGCCAGAGAATCCAGCTGGATTCAGCTCCTGAACTCAACAGGAGTGGGAGTACCGCTCAGCTTGGAGACCGGCAGTGCCCCCATCACCACATGTTCAAGAGCAAAGGAGCAGAGCGATGCGGTAAAACAGACCTAAGTCTAAGGCCTGACCCTGCCAGGCACGAATGTGTTCTTTCTTTACCTCTCTGAGCCTCAGGTCCCCCGTCTGTAAAATGAAAGCAGTAACACAATCTACTTTCTCAACTTCTTCTAAGGACCTGGATACTGGGATTAAAACCCCTGGACCTGGCACTTGGGAAGTTCTCGACACACACACAATTGTCGCTGTTGTTACTGTTCCAACAACTGTTGAATGAGCACCTACTCTGTGTCACACCCTGTGCAGGGCACTGAGATCCCAGCAGCAAAGACGACAGATACGGGCCTGGCCCAGTACATATTCCCCAGCCCTTTCTGATCCAAACCACAGTCCCTGAAAACCCCACCTCAACATGGCCATCACCCCTTGTGGGCTCGGCAATCCCAGCGTCGTCAGTCCCTACACCCTGTGGACTACGGTTCCCCCCAAGCCCCACCCATGGGGCTGCCCACCACAGCTGGGCGGCTCCCACCCGCACACTGCTTAAAGCCGGCCAGCACGCTGTGGGGCGGCTGCCGCAGCCTGGCACACACGAAGTAGCCGCCCCGCCTGGACCCCGGCTGTACCCAACAGAGACCTCACTGCTCTGGCACAGATCTCTCCACGGGCTGCCTCCCTGGGTCCCTGAGGGCCCACCCACCCTCTGCCTGCTGGGCCACTGGACCAGCCACAGAGCCATCTGATTTGAATGAAACTTCAAACTTAATGACTTTCATGCTGGTTATTTAAAACGCAATGTAATTTTCTTAAACACCCTATTATTTCCTTTGATAGCTACAAAGCTTCCCCCAATCCCATAAGCATGTTTATTTTTAGGGAAAAGAGTGGTTTGCAGTTGGTCATGGAGACCATAGGGAGAGGGAACCCACAGAAAGCAGGGCAAAGAGTCAACCGTAGCAGCCTGGAGATCCACAGTCCTGCTGCCTTCCTGCTGGGGCCGGCTCTCCACGGACACGACGGGGACCTGGGCAGGCCCCTGACCTTCTCACACCAGCACATCAGCCAGCAGCCCCCGTGTCCACCACTTGACAGCGGCCAAGTCCGTCTTCTCGTGCTCCCCCTGCCTAGGGCCCAGTGTCCTCATCTGTAAGATGGTACTACTGGCTTCCCGGTGAGCCTCCCACGGCCATTCCAGGCATGTTCAGGGCTGGGAAAGGGGTCCTGCGGCCATCGACACACCCTCAGCTGCCTCCCTCCTGGCTCCTCCAGACATTCTGCCCCGGGTAAAGCCTCGAGGCCTGAAGCTTTGACCAGCTGGATGAGATCTGTGCCCAGATAAAGCGGCCCCAGGCGGCTGCTGCCCACACTGGGAGGGTGGGTGGGTGTGGCCCTGCCAGTCGGGGCTCCCTGGCAAGGAAGATAGCCCGGTGGTGGGTGTGCGTGCAGAGGTCAGCTGAGCCCCACCAATGCGGGGCGTCCTCGGGGAGTGGCTATTTTTAGATCCTAGGCTTTCATGTGGCCAAATGATGTAGAGTTTACAAAGCATCGGTAATGCGTTTCAGATGGCGGCCCAGCAGATCGTGAGGCTGGGCCTCTGCCACCAGAGCCAGGTCAGAGTTAGTCAGAACGCCCTCAGCCTGGACTCCCGTCACCTGTCCCTCTGTCCCTCCCATCTTTCTTGCCTGATGGGGAGGCTGGCCCTGAAACAGCCCTGGCAATGCCCAGCAAGCCACACCTGAGGCCCACCTGAGCAGCAGGTATCTCCAGCTGACACTTATCTGAACCTGGCAATCTTTCATGGCCAGGAATCCCCAGTCCTGACTTAGAGAAGGAAACGGAGACCTAGAGAGATTAACAGACTTGCTCAAGATCACACAGCAAGGGGAGAAGTTGGGCCTTCTGGGTTCTGGCTTCCCTGCCCATCACAGCTCCCTGCCCTCGCGGGCTAACTGGGCTTTCTGGGAGGGGGGATCTGCCAGCCCGGATATGGTGGGCCCGGGCGGCTTAACTATGCAAGCCCCCAAAGCCCCCTGTTCTTGGGGCAGGCCACGTCCTGCCTGTCCATGCCTCAGCCACACTCGTCATTGAGAAGAAGATAGTGTGGTGCCCAGACAACTTGTGCGTCTCTGGACAGAGAAACGACTGGTTGTTTTAATGGGAGGGGTGAGGGACAGGGCAGGGTTACTTGGCACAACGTCTGCTTCCTCTGCCCCACAGGGAGCTCTGGCTGTGGATGGGAACCCTTCTTCCTCAGGGCTCTAAAGCCATGTGTACTGGCGAAGCCCAGGCAGTCCGCCTCCGTGGGACAAACTCCCGTGGGCAGCTTCCCCAGGGGAGAGGGCCAGACTCACACCCATCTTGGCTCTGCAGCAGGCCATGGCCCCTACCCAGCAGGGACCGTCCCTCACATACGAGGGGCCTGCGCCAAGGGGAGCCCAAGGTTCTAGTAGGACCAGAGGGAGCCAAACCCTATGACCAGGACAAACCCACCTGGGCTGTGGCGCGGAGATGTTGTGTACGCTAAGGCTGGTGTGGGCCATGTCTTTTAAGGGAGGGAGGTAGGGCCAGGACCAAACCCCAGGAATCATGGATCTATAAACTAAGGCACCAAACTGTCTGAAGGAAGAAGCTAACAATGTCCTGGATTCTCAGAGACTCTCCCTAGGCTGCTAGGGCCTCACAGTCCTGTTAAAGACAATGCGGGTAAGAGGCGCTCTCTACACCGTGGCTAAATCACCAGTGTGCTGAGGGACCTGACTCAGGGTTTGGTTCCTCTCAGTAAACAGGAGGCCAACACCCGGCATCCACGACCCTAGGGAGAGACTGAGAGTCAAATGAAATAACATGAAAATGGAAACTTCCATCTCTGAATCTCTCTTGCCTTGCAGGTGCCAGCATGCTGGGTCTCCCATGCCCAAAGCCCACCCCCTCCCTTGGCCTTGCTTGCACTCCGCCTATCAGCTCTGGGCCTCCCAGCATCCACCCTGCCCCACCTGCTGCCTCTGCCTGCCTCTCCCTCCGTGCCCAACTCAAACCAGCTGCCAGTGGTCGCCATTTGGCTCCTCCTTCTGCCAACACACCGCATGTGCCTACCAGCCACTCCTGGGCTCTGGGACCAGTGCGGCCTGTGGATCAAGGTCACATGCTGGGCCCTCCCTACTGGCTGTTCTCCAGCCTCACAGACCCTGGGCTTTGGGCTAATCTTCCAATGACCAAGAACATACTGATGTCTGCTCTTCTCTGCTCAAACTGCCCTGCCCCGCAGAGCGTGCTCTCACTTTACCTGTGAAGGTGCCAGCCGGCTGCAGCCCTGTCCTCTCAAGAAGCCTTCTGGCTGCCGCCCACTGGCCTCTCCCTCCTCAATGCCCTTCATCCAACTTGGGCAAAACCTCGAAGCCAGCTGTGAACCCCCAAGAGGGTATCTCTACCTCAACGAGACTAAGATCCTCTGGGAGGGCAGAGACTGGCACCCCTCTGTGCTAAGCCAAGGCCAAGCAGGCAGGGGCCCAGAAATGCCAGGAGGGGCCTGGAACCAGGTTCTAGATACAGCAGGCACTGTGTCACTGGCCAGCTGAGGCCCTGAGGCCAGACAGGCTGGACAACTGTGCTCCGCACTGCCGCAGGGGAGCCGGCTGCTGAGCGGAGGAACAGCAAGCGTCGGGGGCCGAGTCCCACTTCAGCTTCAGGAGCACCGGGCATGGCACCCTCTGCGAGAGCTCTTCAGCCCAGGGCCTGCACTCACAGCATCTGGCACATACCAGGGACCCCACATACAGTGCCTCCTTCCGTGCCCCAGGAACCCAAGGGGGTCGGAACCCTCATTCTCCTCATTTCTACACTGGGAAACTCAGGGTCCCAGCGGTTAAGTAACTTACTCAGGGCCTCTCAGCCAAGGAGTAGCAGATATGGTGTTTGAGGGTGGATCTTCTAGACCATGCCCTCCCTCTCCATGCCTCTGAGGGGCCTTGGATAGGTCTTCCCTGACCCGGCCTTCCTGTCCCATTAGAAGGAGGGTAGTAACCCAAAGTTCTGTGCACTATACTGGTGGGGAAGGGGGAGCCCTGTGACCTGATAAAACACCTGTTTCCTCCACCAGAGTCCTGTTTGTACACAGCGGCAGGAAGCAGCCAGTCACAAGGCGTTAGAGAGTGGGACATGGCTTCAGGATCACAGCTGCCTGAGGAGGCTCACGGGGAGGCGGCGGCACCCCCTGCCCCTGCACGCACCTGTACCACCCTCATCCAGCCCAACCTCAGCAGTCATTTGACTTGAAACCAGGGCCCCCGCAGCCCCTTCTCAGAGCTCAGCTAAACCTCCTTTCCTGCAAGGCCAAGGGGTGGGGTGTGGGCTCGTGAGACCAAGAGGCCATGGGCTGCTAGTCTCGGGAAGGCACCACCAAGCCCTCCCCTCTTCAACCCCACCCAAACCTGTCTTGGGGGACGTGGGGAGGTAGGCAGAGCTGGGAGGAACATCCCCACTTGTCGGCTATGGAAACTGGCTTGGTGAAACCCTGGTATGGCTGGGTGAAGGACCTGGGTCTCAGTGAGCTGGAGGAGTGGGCAGGCAGTCCTCCAACGGCAGCCCCTGGGGACACACTGGGGCGGGAGTCTCCAGGATGAGCCTCCTGGGTGCTGCTTTCCTCGCCCTGAAAGGCAGCAGAAGGGCACCCTGAAGGGAGTCGCACCTTGGGGCTGCAGATTTTCCAAATACCACAGCCAATACCACACAGCCTTCCAAGTCAGGAAGGAATGCAAGCCAAAATAACTCTCAAGTCCCACGGCCCACCACGAGCCTATTAAGTGAGCAACAAGGAACAAACTCCATGTTAGTGCACACTTAGGCACAGCAAGGAACCCATAGCAAACTGGGGCCACAGGGGACCAAAATGCTATGATTCTTCCTACCTTTTTTTTTTTTTTTTAAGATTTTCTTTTTATGTAATCTCTACCCCCAGTGTGGGGCTTGAACCCACAACCCCAAGATCAAGAGTTGCATGCTCTACCGACTGAGCCAGCCAGGCGCCCCTGACTCCTCCTGCTTTTTGACCCTATAACTCTCTTCAAGTGTACCACTCCAGGAAAATAATCAAAAAATAAGTGGGGCGCCTGGGTTGCTCAATCCATTAAGTGTCAGACTTCGGCTAAGGTCATGATCTCGCAGTTCATGGGTTCAAGCCCCACATCGGGTTCTGTGCTGACAACACTGAGCCTGGAGCCTGCTTCAGATTCTGTGTCTCCCTCTCTCTCTGCCCATCCCCTGCTCACGCTCTGTGTCTCTCTGTCTCTCAACAATAAATGTTAAAAAAAAAAAAATTGATTTGTACACATCATCATTCCCAATGTAATGAAGGCAAGCTGTGAACAAACTAGAAGCTACGTGAAGGATAACAAAGATGCTGTATGTGGGCACCATCTGGGGGCCTTCAAACACATACCCCCACACCAAGGGAAAGGGAAACACAAGGGCAAGACATGAGGGGGTGCATGCAGGGCTGACCGTGTGAGAAAAGGTCTGAGCACAGCATGGAGGCTGATAACCAAATGGGTCTTTCCTTATTTTTCTTACAAAACAGCTAAAGCCCCAGACATCTTACATAAAGGGCTTCTATGTAGCTGGGGAAGGGGGACCTCTTTCAGATAAATCTCTGGGGGTGGCAGTGAGTAGTGACAGCTTCCATCCTGGCTCCAAGAATAGTACTTCCCCTCCCAAGAATCCCTAGATGAGACAGGACAGCAAGAAACAGGCCTGTATACCTAAGTCCCTGTCCCACAGCTGGCCCCCAGGGTTCAGACCCCCGAGACCTTTATGGCCCAAATTAGAGATATTGCCCCCCAGATGGGAGTCTGCATGGCGCCCACCACTGAGTCACCACTAGCCCTAGAGGAGACAGGAGAGCAAGGGACAAGAGACCGGTCACAGCCAAACCCCCACCTCTCAAGCCCAGGACACGCTGGCACCTTCTTGGGCGCTTCCCTGGCACTGCTGCCTCCAGTCTACACTCCAACTCTGGGAAGAGGGCTCGCCACCCCCATCGTGCAAATGAGGAAACTAAAGTTGAGAGATACTTTTGGCAGATGGGCTGCCTTTGGTCTAAGTATAGTGAGCACATCACAAAGCAGTGCCAACCACCATGGCCTGAAGAGCTGCCAAGGTGGGCAAGGCAGCTGATGCCTGGGGGGAGTGACGGAGGGTCCCACTTGGATGTTCAGAGAAGGTCTCTCTGGGAAAGTGATAATTGAAATAAGCCCTGAATGAGAAATGAGAAGGTGTCAGGTGCATGAGAGCTGGGGAAGAGAGTTCCAAGTTGAAGAAACAAGTGCAAAGGTCCTGAGGTGGCAAAGAACCTGACGGGTATAAAACAGACCAGGACGCTAAAGCTATTTAGGGAGACGGAGTATGGCGATGATGAGGAGGGGCTGTCAGACCAGGCCCTGCCTGGTGTCAGTGCCGGCCACCCAGGCACTCAGGCTGTGGTGAGTGGTTTGGACTTTACTCTAAGAGCAATGGGAAGCCATTGCAGGGTCTCGTCCGGCAAGAAACGGGATCTGACTGATGCTTGGCTGCTATGTGGAGCCTGGACTGGGCGTGAGGGCATGGGTTCAGCCTGGGCATTAGGTGGCAACTGAGGCAGAGAAGCGGGAGAGCTGGCATGTCTGGAAGGGAGCCCAGGTACTCTGTCCTCATCTGTTGGCCAACTCTGCACCTTCGGGGAGCTGCTTGGCGGACCCTTCTCCACAGCCCACTGCCCACATGGGGGCCGGCTCCACCCAAGATGCCCCAGCAGGGCCTTCTGTGACAGCACTGCTCCGACCAGAGCCTGTTCCAGTCTGTTCCTCTGACTCTTCTACTGGGCTAGGCCCTCCCAGAGACAGAGAGGCGGCTTGTGATCCGTCTGGTGCCCAGCCTGGTGCCAGACTGCTCCCAACAGGCTTCACTCCAACCAGGGCTGGTGATCAACCACCACTAACCCTCCCCAGCAAGGTCCCCTGGCTTCCTCTTTCCGGCAGAGCTTCCCTGGACGCAGTGGCCATGTATCGGCAGCACTTCCTTCCCCTGCTCAAGTCTTGCTCATACCTGCACTTCCTACTCCCCCCAGGGCTCATTAGCACAGCCCTCATCTAGCCCCAGACCTTGGAGTCCAGAACTGTGAGCTCCATGGCCAGGAGCCCCAGCAAGAGTCCACCACCTCAACTGGGCTCCCCCACGTTGGAACTGATGCCTGACCCCTGGCTCGGGGCACGCACCGACACCAGGATGGCTGTGGAGGTCAGGCACGGGGGAACAGCCCCGGGTCCCTGCAAGAGCCAAAAGGCTCAGCCGTTTTTTTTTTTTTTTCCAATTGAGATCTAATTTGCACATCATAAAATTCAGCTTTTTAAAGTATACAGTTCAGTGGCTTTTAGCGTATTCACAAGGTTGTATAACTTGCACCACTATCTAATTCCAAAACACATTCGATGCCCCAGAAAGGAACCTTACAGCCATTAGCAGTCACTCCCCATTCCCCTCTTCCCTCGGTCCCTAGCAACCGCTCATCTGTGTCCCATCGCTATAGATCTGCCTTTTCTGGACACTTCATCTAAATGGCAAAAGGCTCAGCAACCTTCCAGGCCAAAGACTCCAAGTAGAGCCATGGAAGGGGCCACAAGAGCAAGGGGGCTTCATCTCCTTTCTGAGAAGAGGATTTGCACCAGACCAGCAGTCATGCACATCCAAGCATCTGAGTTTCCCTAGGGAACGATGCCCTACACATCCCAGAATTCCCTCAAAGTCAGGCTCAGACTTGGCCCTCCCACCCCACCTTCCAATTTCACAGCAGAACAAAGTCAACAAACCAAAACCAATTCTCCTTTCCCAAGACAGAATTCACAAGAAGCCACGTATCAAAAAGAAGCACCCTTTTAGGTAAAATATCTTCCTCTGCTCCCCGGCAGCTGGCTTTGAGGTGGTCATTCGGACCATCGCTCCCGGCAAGGTTTGAGTCTGCCTGCTCAGAGGCATCCAACATGGTAGCCACATGATAGCCACCCACATGTGCGCAGAGGAGGACCGTGGCAAGGGTTTCCCTGCTGTCTGGGGAGGTTAAGCAACTGGCCTTCGAAGCTCTTCAGCACAACTGCTGACCACTTGGATCCCCTCAGAGAGGGCAAAGGGGACAGGGGGCCTAGTTCTAAGGCTCAGGGGCTGGGCCACGTGTCATCTGTCCCCTGAGGATGGGCTCAGGAAAGCAGAGCTTGGGAAGAAACCTCCCAAGGCGGTTTTTCCTCAGGGCCCCTACTCCTGACTCCCTGTAAGAATATCTTTTATGATAACTGTGTTCCCAAAACATGGAGTCAATCAAGTTTGCTTGTAAAAACCGACCATAATTGAAACGCCCAACAACATTTTGGGTAACGCCAACAACTATTCATTTTTAACTATCACGTTTGCTTAAAAGAGGCCCCCTTGTATTCATGTACATCTTCCTCACCCAGTGTCACCCCAACTTAGGCCCATGCCTCTGTCCTTGTTCCCAGCTCTGTGGAACAGCTGAGAGCAGCACACAGAAAGTCAACTCCAGACCCCGTCTCCTCCTCCTGTGTTCCCAGGAAGCCAGGCAGTAGGAGGCTGAGGCTGAGGCTGAGGCTGAGGCTGAGGCTGAGGCTGGGTGGGGAGGAGGACAAGGGGACTTACCTCTACAGGACAGGGTGTGACACAGAGAAAAGCATCTGCTATAGCTTGAGAAAGATGCCGAAGTGGAAAAAAACAAATGACCCGGGCCAGGGGAATAGTGCTGTGTCTGCCCTCAGGCCCCACCCCCAATCCTGACTGCTGGAGTTGCCATCCGTCCACCTACACTCTGACCAGTGTGAGCTAAAGGACACCAAATGGTCCCATCGCCACACCCTTACAGAGAAGGGGGCCCTCCCACCCTGGGCTCTCTCGCACTCGCCCAGGCCATGAAGGGAACGCAGAAACCCCACCGCCTCCCTGCAGTCTCACCAGAGGCTGGAAGGGAGCCTGCCCCCCTAGAACTGTTCTTGGTCCTAGGCCTTTTGTCTAGTCATGGTTGTCACAATGACCACAGCACCCTGTCCAAACAACTCCCCTACTGGTGGTTTGGCAGTGCTACGTTATGTCAAGTTGGCCCCAAAATCTAAGGGTTTACCCGTTGTAAGAGACCCAAAAAGCACCTACGTTGAGCGTCTGCTGGTGCACGGTGGAGGTCTCTGAGGGTGGTGAGGTCAAAGGGCAACCGGGTCCCCCATAGACTTGAAGGAAGCAAATACCTCAGAAACGGAGCCACCCTAGAGCAGAAAGACCATTTGACCAAGAGGCTCCTTCCGCATTTGAGAAAATGGGGACTCCAAGGGCCAACGAGCACATTTCTGGAGTCAACGGTTTACCAGGTTTTCCATTTTGGGCTTCTGGAGAGAGGAATCAACCGGTCTTCTCGCCTCCCACTGGCTTTGCCATGAAAACAGCTTTCGGAACCAACATCCCTCGCTCCTGATCTGAGACCACTTGGCAGTCAGCCTCCTCCCTCGGGATGACCCCCACTAGCCATGTGAGCCTCCTACCTGCCGGCCCCTCCTGCAGCCCCGAGTCCCCCAAACATCTCGTGTACTCTAGAAGGTCTAATGTCACCGCTGACTTGGGCCAGCTGAGGACAATCTGAAACACTAATCTCATTTTTTTTTTTAAGTGCAGCTGTAGTGCTCCAATGCACTCAGAATATAGGCTCTTCACCCTTTAGGTCACCTGCACCAACGAGGCAGAAAAGCGTGGTTTCTAACGGTCACGGAATCTTTCAAAAGCATTTAAACGTATTTAATCAGCAAAATCATTCAACAGGTCCCTTACCCCCACCACGGATTTGAAACACCTCTGCAAGCCCTTCCTGGTGCGGAGGAGAGCAAAGGCGCCTCCTAAAAACCTACTTTCTACACAGTGCATTCGTGGTCTTTCTCTGGCAGGGGCACATTCATGCCAGTAAGGGCAGAGTGAGTAGAGCCTGTTTCTCGTGCACAGCCCAGAGCTCGGAAGCACACCAGCATTTGCGCCCCTTCCTCCAAACACCCAGGCTTGGGGCTCGGGCTCAGGCAGAAGGTGAACTGCAAAGCTCACAGCTCAGACCACACTACCAACACCAGCACCTCAGGAGGAGAGAGGATGGTGTCGGCGCAAAAAATTCTCGGAAAAGACTCTACCCTGGCATTACCTAGCATCGGGCCTGCACCTGCTTGTGAGCAAGCTGGAAGGACAAAAGCCAACAGCTGGAGGGAAGGGGGTGCCTAGGGGGGTCTCTCCTTCCTTCGGCAGAGTTCTCCCGCTTCCCATCCCGCTGGGTGTGTGTGTGGGGGGGGGGGTAGACACCAGAACAGACTTCTCTTTTATCTACTTCGTTCTAGGCACAAGTCACTTGTTGCCCATGCCTCACGTACCTGGTCACGGAGAGAGCAGGCACAAGGCCTGCGGGCTGCCGGGGCCACTTACCAGCGGGGGCTGCGGCTGGGGGTGCTGCCCTGCTCCCGAGGGGGGTGGGTAGTGCATGAGCAGATTGAAGGCGGAGTAGACGGTGTCTTTGTACATGCCGCTGGCGCACTCCGGGGCCTTCAGGCCTGGAAAAACCGTAGTTGGGTCAGACGCGCCCGCCAGGGCCGCCCAGGCTGGAGGGGTTTGCGCTCCAGAGAAAGAATTGCCGAAGGGTCCCCGTTCAAGTTTGGGGCTGAAGGAACGCGCCGAGGCAGCCTCAGTACCGAGTTCCGACGAAGGACCCCGAGTCCAGGCCTCCCCTCGGCGGCCCCTACTTGACCCCCAGCCCGCCCTCCGGCCAAGGAACCTGGGCCAACGCTTTCTCCTCAAGACTGGGGATTAAGCAGTCACCTGGGCAGGAGGGGAGGCGGAGATGGAGGGGGTCTGTTTACTCCTATAAAGGTCAGGGCACCGGAAGTGACTCGAGCCCGGCGGCGCCCGGGAAACCCGCCCCCCACTCCCCCCTCCCCCGGTTTTGCCGCCTCCTTTAGTTGCCGTGCGGGGAGCACCCCCCGCCACCCCCCGTCCTTGGTGGCCCCCCCTTTCCCTCTGGGACCCTAGCGGGTGGAGGGGAGCCGGGCCGTAACTCACCGTCTTCCAGAGACTCTGGAAGTTTGTCGGGGAAAAGTCTCTGCGAAGTATGTTCCCGCCCGAGAGCCTGTGGGGAGATCCAGAGGGGTCGTGAGGGGCTCGGGGCTCGAGGCCCCGGGCAGGAGGGGTCTGAGGAATGGGTACCCCAAGGGCCTGGGAGGGCGGGGCGGGGCCAGCAGGGCGAGGGGGGCGGCGGGGGAGCCTGAGGCGCAGGGCGCGGGCCGGCGCTCACCTCGGCCCCGACCTCCGCCTCGCCGCGGGCCCCGGGACCGGCCCCCGGGACCCCCGCGCCGCCCGCCGCGCCCTCGGACTCATTGACCAGCGACGACTTGAGCTCGGCCAGGTCGCGCTCGGGGCCCGCGGCGCTGTCGCGGCTCTTGTCGTCCTGCTCCTCGCCCTCGTCCTGGAAGGCCAGCAGCTCGTCAGGCGCGCCGAGGTCATCGCCCCCGCCCGCGCCGCCCCCGCCCGAGTCCAGCTGCGGCATGGTGCGCTCCGCCCGCGGGGACGCGGGGCGCGGGAGTGCGGGGCGCTGAGCCGGCCCGGCAGGCGGCGAGCCCGGAGTCCGGACCTCCGAGCCCGAAGCGCGGCGGGCGGAGCGCGGGCTGACTCCGCCTGGGCGGGCTGCGGGCGCGGGGCGCGGGCGCCAGGCTGAGCGGCTCCGGGAGCTGGCGGGTCCGAACATCAAAGGCGCCGCCGGCCGAGTGCGGGGGGCGGGGCGGGGACGCCGGGGGCGGGCCCGGTTGGTGGGCGGGGCGATTTGGCCCTCCTCTCTTCGGAGAGGCCGGGACGCTACCGGCGCGCACAATCTTAAAGGGCTCGCTCTCGCGGGCGTAACTGTGAGGCGTCCGACACGCTTGAAAAGCATCACCCTTCTGAAATGCGGGGACTCTGAACGAGACCCTTGACCCTGCTTCCTCACTACGATATGGGATTTCCCGCTCTGCGCCCAGGTTTCTCCACCTAGGGGGTAACCTAGAACGCAAGCCAAGGTGTGAATTGCGTCGGCCAGTACGTCAAGGGCTTGATACTGGGGACTTCCTAGAGGCTGAAGGCTGTTCGAGGCTGTGCTCCAACCCCGGCCGGCAGGGTTAGGGTTCCTCAAAGTCCCATTCTCTGCCCTATTCTGCAACCCTAAGCCAATCTAGGACTTCCTTAGAGGCTGCCCACATACAACACAGACCTATGCCCCTTGCATATTTTCTGAGCGCCTGTTGCATGCGGGGCTAATGCATCACACCCTGTGACGCGTTTCTCAGCCATGTGGCATCTCCGTGGTGCGAAATGGCCAAGAAGACGAGGAGCAAGGATCCCCCAAACCGGTCTTTCGGCCCCCCTCCCCCTCCTTTCCTCCAAACTCATTTCCACGCCTAGAACCTGCAGCGCAGGGATGCAGGGCATTGGGAAGCCACGTGGGCCGCGGGATTCCGACGAGGGGTGGGTCGTCCGAAGCAACTCAACACGGGAAGTCGCATTCCCATGGAGCCAACTGACTCCGAGCCTGACGCAGGCAGACTCCCGCAAGATCCAAGCTGCAGGCTCTGTGAGAGCCAGAGGAGCGCGGGAACGTGTGCCAGCTTCCATCGCATCTACAAGACACCCAGGGTCATGTCCACGCGGGCCTCCACAGGACGTTTGGCCTTGGCTCGGCCCCTGCATCTAGTTAAGACATAGGTCCTTTAGGATCTGGGTGCAGTGAACCGCAGCCCCCAGCAGGTTTCTGAGTTGGATTCAGTGTTGACTTTCCCACCTCTCCCGAGGGCACAGGGGCAGAGTATTTGGTGGGGGGGAGGGTGTCTTGGACGCCTCTCCCGCCCAGAGCCCCAAAGGACCCCTGGCAGCGGCGCAAAGCCGGGGCCGGAAGAGGGCCGCCCCGCCCCTCCCGGTCCAGGCCCAGCCTGGCTGGCTGCGGATCAAAGAGCCAGGGCCGTCCTTCTCGGCGTTCAGATCCTATCTGCGCCCGCTCAGCGGGGCGGCTCGGCCTCCTACCTCACGGCTGGAGTGCCCACTTTTCCTCCCTTCCGGGGGCTGGGGGGTGGGGGTTACTAATGCTCAGTTTGGCGATGGAGATGTGGAGAAGATCCTGCCCATTTTGTTCCCCCAGTCTTCTTTTCTGGATGCTCTGTCCCACTTTATCTTCATTGGGCGGTGGGGAGTGGGGAGAGGCTCCAGCAAGTCTTAGCCCAGTAGGGAGGGAAAAGGGTACAGGAGGAGGGGCCCATGCCCTCCCCCACTTCAGCCTCTGAGGTTATAGGATCTGGCTTCGGATGAGCCTCCTTTGGGAAAGCTGTATGGGCCGGCGAATCTGCCCAACTCAAAGGCTTTGGGGGTCCTCTCGCGTTTGAGGGTGACCCCAGCTTAGCAGGAGCCTCCTCCAGGACAAAGGTCCCCAGACTCATGAGTGAACACAGGAGAGTGGGGGTTGTTTTCTCCAGTCCATGGAGAAAGGAGAGAAGTCAGGGCAACAGTGAGGTGGTTTGTTTTTCTCAATAAAGCTGAATTTTTTCAGCTTAAAGTATTAGCTTTTAATCAGAGATTATGGCTTTTTTTGCTTTCGTAGTGTAAAAACAGCTTTTCTTTGCTAAAATAATGGTGAAAATGGATTTTTCAAAATGTTCTTATTTGACCAAAGAAAAACTTGGCCGTTCTATTCACTCTCCCACCTCAAATCTCTTAGGACATTTTATATGGGGGTGAAATCCCAAAGCCTGGGAACCACTGCCGTACACGGCCATGGCTTTAACCTCTTGCCCTGTGGGGTGGAACCAGGGGACAAGGCAGGTGAGCAAGGAGAATAGGGAAGTGAGGAATAGAAGTAAGGCAGGGACAAAGCAGCCGAGTCTCAGACATCTGCAGCTGCGCCGACATCAGCTTGAATGCCTGCTAGGGAGAATCTACTGTATACCTAATCCTGGACCCAAGCTGTGGAGAGGGGAGAGACAGTGGAGGGGGTCCTGTTCTCCAGGAATCAGTGTCTGCCTGAGAAGTTATTAGAGCCAAGTTTGTTGGCGATTCATCTACACAGATCATGGGCAAAAGGAGTTCAGATATGGTGAAATCAATGTGGCCGGAGTGATCAGGCGGGCTTCCTGAAGGAGGCAGACTTCATCTGGACCTGGGCTCGGAGAGGTAGAGAGTTAAAGGAGCTCAGGCTTGTCCACAAAAGGCAGTAGGCAGATGTGGCCCTGCAGCAGCCCCTTGTCTGGTCATGCTGATTGCATCATCATCGTCATCATTATCATCCGTATGATGACTTCATATTACTGAGCGATTGCTGTGTGCCAGGCATCGTGTCAAGAGCTTCACACACATTATCTCATTTAATCATCATACCAGTCCTATGACATAGGGGCTATTATCCCCAAAGCTCAGAGAGGTTGAATAAGCCACCTAGAATCTCACAGCTTGGAAGCGAGAGTATCAGATTTCCAAACCTCGACAGTCTGACTCCGGAGCCCACACTCCAACTACCACACTCTAGGGTTCCATCATGAACTTAAAGTCCCAGAGGGGGGGGTTCTTATCTGCCCTGTGGTTTCTGCAAACAAATGCTGATGAATGAGCTGTTACTAATGGAGTCTGGGCTTTCCAGGCGGCTCGTGGTGTGTGGAGGGACCGCCAGGAGGACTGGGGAATCTCCCTGCTTGGTCTGTGTAGGATAGCTCAAGCCCTTTGCGAGGTAGGAAGGCCCAGAGCATCTCCCTTGAGTCAGACCTCAGTCCGTTACAGCTCTCCTCTCGGCCCACCCTAGACTGCCGGCTCTGGGCACAAACAGACCCCGTGGCTGTGGGTTTCTTCCACAGAATGGTGGGCGAGATTTGCTGCGGCTGCCCGTCTGGTGGTGACCAGGGAGTTGCAGGACGAGGGCCAGAGTCTTCTGGACTCACAAAGTTCAGGTCCAAGCTGAAGATATCACCCACCAGGTGGGCATGTGGTATCCTCAGAGGCTGGAGATGGGACAGAGGCAGAGTTCACAAGGGTTGAGGGTCTGAGCAAGGGAGCTCCAGCTTTGGATTTAGGCAGACCTATCTGAGTCTTCCTGCCCCGCCCTTTACGAGCTGGGGGATTCGAGACAAATTACTGGCCTTCTCTGGGCCTCAGCTTCCTCCTGGATAAAAGGATCACATCCCAGGCCGCCTTGCACGGAGACTGGGATGATTTCTGCACCCTGGAAAAGAGCTGAGTATAAGGTCTGGCACATTCCAAGAGCTCTAATAAATGGGTGCTCTGGAGCTAGACAGTTTTCGGAAGTTGTTAGGCTAATTGGCTCTTCGTGTAACGTCATGTAAGTCATCTAAGTGTTCTCATGGCCTGGGCCCACCTCATCGCAGCTTAGGCTAAAAACGTACTTTTCCTTTCCTTTTCTTTCAAGTTCCTTAGCATGAAAGGCCCGTGTGAACTCTCTGACCTTTTCTAACGGGGAGACCCTTGAAATGTGGCGTTTCCAGAAAACAACTCAAAGGAGCCCCAGATGGGTTTGGTCAATTACAATGGGAGAGGTTGGGAGCAGCAGCGGAGCCGGCAACGTGTCTTCCTGCCCGCCAGGCCGCCTGGCGTCCTGCTGGGGCTTGCCGAGTGAGCGCAGCCTGGAGGCCTGGCTGCCGCTGCCGGCTCTGGGCAGGAACACTTCCCGTGCAAGCCTCCTCTCTCAGGGCAAAGCCCGGCCACATGTCCTAGAGGCAGACTGTGGTTTGTTACTAGAAACACAGTTTGCTCTCTGGAAGCCGTGTAGTTTCACTGCATGCTTGTGTATATGTGTGTGTGTGTTCGCAGGTAGGTGGCTGTGGCCTGCAGAATGACAAAAACACACAATTCCGTGATGTGTCTGCTCTGGTACCAGGCAGCTGCCTTTAAAATGAAGCGGGGGGGGGGGGGCGCGGGGGGACGGTGTGTGTGTGGGGGTAGCGCCTGGGTGGCTCAGTCTGTTAAGCGTCTGACTTCAGCTCCGGTCATGATCTCACGTTTCAAGAGTTCGGGCCCCGCATCGGGCTCTGTGCTGACAGCTCAGAGCCTGAAACCTGCTTCTGATTATGTGTCTCCCTCTCTCTCTGCCCCTCCCCTGCTCATACTCTGTCTCTCTCTCAAAAATGAATACACCTTAAAAATTAAAAAAAATAAAAAATAAAAAAATGAAATGAAGCCAGGGAAAGGGGACACCTTGTTGACTCAGTTAGTAGAGCTTGCGACTTTGAATCGCAGGGTTGTAAGTTCGAGCCCCACGTTGGGCGCAGAGAGTACGTAAAAATAAAATCTTAAAAAAAAAGAAAGAAAGAAAAAGAAAAGAAAACGAAGCAAGGGGGCATCCGGCTGGCTTAGTCGGTAGAGCATGCGACTCTTAATCTTGGGATCTCGAGTTCAAGCCCCACGTTGGGTGTAGAGACTACTTAAATAGATAAAATTTTAAAAATAAAATAAAAATCATTTTTAAAAATAAAATAAGAATCATTTAAAAAAATAAAACGAAGCAAGAAAGGTTTGGGGTCATTTCTTCCTTCTTTATAACCTTTCCTGGATTCTCTCACCACCCCAATCCCCAGACTTTATGAAATAACTGAGAATGGCTCTTAAAATGAAAATTGAATGAAAAAAATTTAATGATAAACCTGGATGTTAGCTATTTTTGATGACACCCCAGGGTAGTTGAGCGAAATTGGCTTGAGGGGTGGTGGTGAGATTACAGAGAGCTGCCCCTCGGTTTTATAGGGCTTGTTATGACAGTTTCCCGCAGGCTAATGTCCCCACAGTGTGCCAGCCACTGCTCCCAGCCAGTGGGGCCGGGATTCACTCACCAGGAGGAATAAATCATCCTGGGTTTCCACAGGAAGGGGTCTGGACTCAGAGGCGCCTATGCGTCAGCAGCAAAGGCAAGCCAGGAGGGGCTGTTGTCTGCCAGGCTCTGTGCCATTAGAGTGAACCGGTCTCCAAAGAGCTTGCTAGTGGGAAGTCTGTATCCTGGTCCCGTATCACCCCCTGACCTGCTGGGTGAACTCAGGTAAGTCCTCTGCCTTCTCTGGGCTCGGCGCCCCTTACCTCATCTCAGGGATGCAGTGAGGAGCCCACAACAATGAGACCAGAGACGAGACAAGCAGCCTCCCAAGTGCAACAGGACTTGGGGGACCCTGAGGCCCAGTGTCCATGTGGGGGTTGCCTGCAGTTTCACAGAGGAATGTGTCCCTATTAACTTGTGTTTGGAGTGTAGGTACAGCCCCGGACACACTGACATAGGAGTATCTTACTAGGAAAATACCATTAGATATCTAGGTTTGAGACAGGGCTTGTAAGGGCTTCGCTGCTTATTCCCAGGGCCTGTTACAGAGCTGGCAAAACTGCAGCGCTTGGAAACTTTTGTACTGGATGGATGGATGGATGGGTAGATGGTTGAACCATTCACGGCAATGATCACTTACAATCTGGAGAGGAGGTACTAGGCCGAGTACCTGCTTTCGAGACATCAAGCCAGAAAGGGTTTCCAGGAGCCAGGGGTTCAGAAATATGGCTATTGTGTATATGCCTTGCCACGCCACCTGGCAGTCAGGGAGGGCTTCCTGGAGGAAGAAGGTCAAGCTAGGAGGCAAGTAGAATTAAACAGAACAGGGCTATGGTGCCTGGCTGGTTCAGTTGGTGGAGCCTGTGATTCTAGATCAGGGGGTTGTGAATTCAGGCCCCATGTCGGGTGTAGAGCCTACTTAAAAAAAAAAAGAAAAAAGAGAACATAGCTTTGATAAGGCAAGGCAGTAGCCATACGCTGGGTTATGATGGATTTTGACCCCATAGGGTCTCTGGAGCTTAGATGAGCCAGGATCCTGGGGGAGAGGCTGGCCACCTATTAAGCATTACCCAGAATGACACGTCTTCATGTCCCAGGTCCTCCAGCCTCCCCACCCCCACCACCAGGGACAAGTCCTCCCCAGTAGCCCCTCCTAGACACTGGGTCTCCTTGATTGTCCCCTCTCCTGGAACAGACTCCTGGGAGCAGAATACACCATCTTCCCCTGGGAGAGTGCCCCCTTTTATTCCTAGCAACTCGGGATGTTACGACAAAGAGCAGTGGGCCATGGTGGGGATGGAGGACTTAAGGAGAGACCCCGCGGGCACTAACGGTCCCAGTAAAGACTCCGAGGAGCCCCGCACCTGCCATATCCTGTCCAGCAGCCTTTAGCCAAGTGTCTCCCAAACTGATTTAACCATCGAAGTATTTTCCGATGTCTAATTTCCCGAAGAACTTAAGTCCTCTGGGAGTCTTTTTTTTTAATATATATTTTTTAAGTCTTAATTTTGAGAGCGCAGGAAGGGGAAGAGAGGGAGAGAGAGAGAATCCCAAGTAGGCTCCACGCTGCCAGCACAGGGCCCCACGTGGGACTCAGTGAGATCATGACCTGAGCCATGGTGAAGAGCGGATGCTTAGCCACCTGAGCCACCCAGGTGCCCCCCTCCTCTGGAAGTCTTTTGGGGGAGTGCTGGTATCCCTGGTTTCAGAAGGCAAGGAAGGGCCAAAACAGACTCCAATTTGTGTCCCCGATATGGAAGAAATTAGCCGTAGTGCAGTCCCAAACTGGTCGTCACACTCTAACCGGGCTTCACTCCTGCCCTCCTGGGTTCTCGGCTTCTTGGGATTATGAGCCCTTCATCTGTGTCCTTGCCGAGTGCTCACGTGGACCAGGCATACCGTGGTGCTTCATAAATGCCTGCTGCCCGTGAGGTGGAGCGGTTGCGGAAAGGTCCAACCCAACTTGGTTCCTCAAGCTTGGGAGGGAGGAGCGAGGGGAAGCAGTTATTCCCATTGGTTTGTTCTTTGGGAATTCCAAAGTGGCTGGATGCTTCATTTTTCGGGGCTCCTTTCTGGTCTCTCCCTCGTTGGGGAAACTTTCCCACCGGCTCCTGTCCACAGGGATCTCTCTCCCTTCCAGATTCCCATCACCTTGAGGACTGGAGGCTTTCAACTTCTCCTGAGCAGTTCCGTCTCTGCCTCCTGGGAGTGAGTCTCCTCTTTCTCCGCTGCCCTCTGTCTTTGTCGTCTGGTAGTCAAGAGCTGGGCCTGAGGCTCATCGCCTCTGCGTAAAGTGGGAGTCCTCCACCTACTCACTGCGGTTGGAAACTTGAGCCAGTTACCTCCCTCTTAAAGCCCTCGTTTGCTCATCTGTTCTGTGGGGGCAATAATAACACTTGAGTCAAAGAGCCGGGAAGACGGGATGAGTTCTTGCTTGCAGAGTACTTAGCACAGGATCTAGCGAAGAATAGGTCCTTGCTAAGTCGTGTCCAGTGTCATTTATTATAATCGCCCCCAGCCAGCAGCGCTGTGCTCAGGGCCAGACCCTTAGAAAGGGCTGTCCCTCAGCCCTACAGTCCTGCTAGTCGGGGGAAAGCGGGGACCAGGGTGGGGAGGGCACCAGGAGCCCTGCCTCCAGAGGCCAGCCTGAGGCTGCCAACATTCAGCTCCACTGGAGGCTCCTCCTGCCCAAAGATGGTTTTCTCCAGATGTCTACAGGCTGGAGGGAGCCGGCTGGCCTGCGCGGCCCCAGGGCAGAGACAGGACTAATGGGAGGAAATTACACGGAGAGATTTCATCTCGGCTCGAGGAAGCACGTCTGCCAGTCAGAGCTGGCCAACCGTGGCCTGCCCGGGCCACCAACCGAGGCAGTGAGCTCCCCGTCACCAGAGGTGTGTGAGCAGAGGCTGTCAGTTCCCAAGGGAGGGAAGCTGCTGAGGAGGGTTTCTACTCTTGAGGCTCCTCCGAGCCTCAGTCCCTTACACTTCTAGGCAGCTCTGCTCCTCGCTTGGCACAGTGGAGCCCCCCTCGGGCGTCCACCCTATGGTAGCCTCTGACGGTGAGTGTGAGAGCAAAGCTTGGACATCTCCGGCTCCAAATTGGGGCTGGAGGCAGGAGGCAGGAGGTAGGAGGCTGGAGGGGGCTGATCTCAAGGGAGGGTGATAACAACAACGTCACCTTTTGTCAGAGGCAGCTCGATGCAGTGGCTGGCAGCATGGAGCCTGAGCCTGATCTGTCCAAGCTCCCCCTAGGCCTGCTGAGGTTGAGAACAAGATTGGTGACAAGGAGGGGGGCCTGTTCTTAAATCAATTTTCCCTCCCTTTCTTCAATTTCTAAACGCATGGACTGGAAGGAGAAAGATGGGAAGACGTGGGAGAGCAGAGAGCCTGGGTTTCAATTTTAGCTCTGCCACTAGCTAGCTCCGTGACTATGGGCAAGTCACTTAACCTCTCTGAGCTCCAGTTTTCATGTGTGTGCGTGTGTGCACGCTTCAGTTTTGTAATCTGCAAGAAAGAATGATAATAATACCTATCTCACTAGGTTCTTGTAAGGATGAAGCGAGTTATCATTTGTCAAGTATTTGGAAAAGTTTGTGGTCCATATTAAGTACCATATGAATATTTGTTAAATAGATAAAAATTAATTGAGCAACTCATGTACGCCGAGTCTAGTTATAAGTACGAGGCTTTACAGCAATCCTCTTGTTTAGTCTTTTCAAAACCCTACTGAGGTTGAAAATACCATTATTAGGGAAAGTAAATCTGAGAAGGTCAAGTTCTCTGTCCAAGGTCACGTAGCTAGTGAGAGGCAAAGCCAAGACTTAAGATCAGGATAGTCTGTCTCTTGGACCTGGGCTCTCAACCGCTCACTCAGTTTGGCTGTACCTGGGGTTTGTAGCCATTCTAAGGGGAGTGAGGAGGTAAAATGCTCTCAGGAGCAATATATCAGCTGGCCGGATGGGGTCAGAGAAGCCCCCACCCCCTCTAAGGCCATAAGTCCCCTCTCCTTGCTGCTTCCCCGGAGAGATTTCTCAGGCCAATTTGTGGCAACGTTGCTGGGTGACTCCAATTACAAATTGCAACTCTGCTTCCTCCGGCTGAGTAATCTCCATCATGGGGTCCCGGAAGCCGCTGGACCTCCAGGCTGCTGGTGTCTGCTTTGGCAATGACCCCGCTGAGGGAGACGGACCCCCCTCCTGCCCCAGACAGCCTCCATACACAGGGATGGAAGCCGAGAGGCCTGGGTTCCCTATACAGTCTCTCTGTGTGGGGATGAGGCTACGGGCCTAGGGTGTCGTGCTCACTCCCGTTCTCTCTGCTGTCTTAGTAGGTCCCCTCTGTCTTACTCTATCCCTTGTCCCCTGGGCTGAGCCAGGATCTGGCAGAAAGCAGACGTCCAATAAATATGTGTTAGACCCAAGGACGTCTCCATACGCTTGCACTGCGCTCCACTGTTTACAAAACTCTTTCCTATCTGTTATCTCATCTGATCCTCACGACAGCCCTGAGAGGTAGGTCTCCTAACCCCATTTTACAGATGAGGAAACTGCGGCTCCCGGAGGGGAAGTGACTCGCCCAAGGTCACATAGCTCAAACCCCGGT
This sequence comes from Paguma larvata, assembly GCA_030068075.1. Lineage (NCBI taxonomy): Eukaryota > Metazoa > Chordata > Mammalia > Carnivora > Viverridae > Paguma > Paguma larvata. The sequence goes on from CM057826.1 coordinate 122,882,512, forward strand.
CTCGGTCTCAGGACTCCAAATTAACTTTAGCTCTGCAGCCCACAGAGACGGCTTGCCCTTCCTCTTGTGAGGACAGTGATGAGACAGAAGGAACCCCTGGCTGGTGCTGGCTCCTTCAGAAGGCTCCTCAGAAATGGGAAATGGGGTTATTGGCTACCAGGGGGACAGAGTCACAGACTGCAGGGCTTCTGGTGGCGGAGGGGGCTGCTCGGTGGGAGGGGGGGGGGGCCGAAGGTCATTTTTTCATGTGCCAAGTTCTTTCCCAGTCTCTCCTGGGTCCCAGGACAGACAGGTCCATGACCTCAGGTTTTCTCTCAGGGAGGGAGGTCCAAGTCACCATCAGAGCTTTGCCTTATTAGGAGGGAACAGCACTCTGTTCTCTGGAAACAGAGCACCAGAAAACCCCTCAGTATCCCCTGTTCTCGTGCCTCCAGGCACTGGAGCTGGGCTAGGACCTGAGGGGTGGCTCTGCGGAGCCAGCCTCCATTCTGCAGGGGTGAAAGTGCCTCTCCTCACCTTTGGGTCACTGGTGGGCCTCTGATGACTACTGCGGTTTTCCTTGTCAGCTTTGCTGTTTTTACTTTTTGTTCGATGCTCTCTTATTACTGACATCTTAAAGGGTTTCCTCTTCTGGTCAAGCTTGGTCTTTGTTCTTAACATTTGAGAACTTGTCTCTTCTCCCTCTTGTCTTTCTCTTCTCAGCCCATGGTTTTGGAAGATGCTGAAGGAGGAGGTAGGTGAGGGGCTGGGGTATTTTATTCATATATCTTGAAAGATTTATTTTATTTTTAGAGAGACCGAGTGCAGCGGTGGGGCTGTGGGGAGAGAGAGAGAGAGAGAGAGAAAGGGAGACTGTTGAGCAGGCTTTAGGCTCAGCCCGGAGCCCAGCACAAGGCTAGATCCCACAGCCTTGAGATCAGAACCCGAGCCAAAATGGAGTTGGATGCTCAACCGACTGAGCACCCCCCCCCCCAGTGCCCCAGGGGAGCTGGTTCCAAAGCAACTTATGCTTACATCCCTCATCTCCTCACCCCTGTCCCCAGCAGACCTCACAGGCCCCCTGGGGTGGACCCTCCTCTTTGAACTGGGGATTCTTTTTCCTTTTCTGAGTCGGAGTTCTGGTGCCTCTAGCCCGCTTCTTGCCCTGAAGCATTCATTCTCTTTCCGACATTCTCCCTTCTCAGAGCTGCCCTCCCTGCTTGGGGAAGTTTCTGGCACAGCTAGTCCACTGACCACAACAAGCAAGTCACCTTGCTTCTTGGGGTCTGTATGACAAACTGGGGGATAGGAAAAGGCTTTCGTGGGGCACCTGGGTGGCTCAGTAGGTTGAGCGGCCAACTTCGGCTCAGGTCATGATCTCACGGTCTGTGAGTTCGAGCCCCACATTGGGCTCCGTGTTGACAGCTCAGAGCCTGCAGCCTGCTTCGGATTCTGTGTCTCCCTCTGTCTCTCTGCCCCTCCCCTGCTCATGCTCTGTCTCTCTGTCTCTCAAAAATAAATAAAAGGTTAAAAAAATTAAAAAAAAAATAAAAGGCTTTCGTGGGGCCCTTCTCATCCTGATTCAGAGTGGGACTAGGTCTGTGGCCAAAAACTCCCCTTCTGGAATTCACAGCCCCTCTGGTTTGAGGGGGGATTTCTTCAGGTGCAGCAGGTTGGGCCACAGCAACTGACCTGATGCAATGTATTTCTAGCTATGGGCCGGAGGCTGGGAGAGCTTTTCCCTTCTGACTGTGGGGTCAGTGCTTGGCAGCGGGTTTCTGGGAGCCCAGGACTGCAGACCTGAGAACCACCAAGCTATGTCAGAGAAATGCTCCCTGTCTCCTGCTAAGCCCTGCACCCAGGACCCCAAAGTGTGGTCCCAAAGCATTTTGTCCCTGCTCCTACACAATGGTAGGGGAAGGACTCGGCTGGTCCCTGAACTACTGCAGTTAGGTTTGCTGGGGGAAAGCTCTTAAAAGCCCTTTTGTTGCAGGGACTTGTACACGAGGCAAAGCCACAGCATGCCTGCACCCCAGCATGGAAAATGCTGTCTTGGCCTTTCCTTTGCACCCACAGAAAGTCCCCAAAGTACCCTGGGCACCAGCCCGCAATGCTAGTCAAGGAGCTGGGCTCTGATGTCCGCGCAGGCGAGGCTACACCTGTCTTGTTCACTTCTGGGGCCAGAGTTCCCAGAGAACGCTCGGGCGTGGGAAGTCAGAGATTATCCTGTACAGACAAGGTGCCCCAGATAGCAGAGTCAAGGTGGTGCAGCCCCTCAGAGGGGAGGAGAACGGCACAGACCAGAGGGGTCAGGAGGGTCCCCCAAAGAGGGCTGCACAATGAAGAGGAAGCAAGTCAGGTGGCAGATAGTTGGGGGCCTTGTAGAGAAAGGTTGAGGGGTGAGCCTCCCCTGTCCTACCTTCCCCGGACCAGCCCTAAGTGCTGAGGAAGACCCGCCTGCTAGAGCTCAGAGAGACGTGAGAGATTGCCAGCACCCCCAAATGTTCAGACAGGGGAAACTGAGGCCTAGAGAGGCCAGGGATCTGCCCGCGTCTCACGGGCCATTGGAACTCCCCTTCCTTTGCTTCACAGCCCAAGAATTTAGAAGCCACCTGCCATAAGCTCAGGAAATCTTCAAACATGTAGCAAAACAAAAGAAAAACTCAAAACCCACTTAGCGGGGCGCTTGGGTGGCTCAGTTGGCTAAGCGGCCGACTTCAGCTCAGGTCATGATCTCACGGTCTGTGAGTTCGAGCCCCACATCGGGCTCTGTGCTGACGGCTCATCAGAGCCTTGAGACTGCTTCAGATTTTGTGTCTCTCTCTCTGCCCTTCCCCTGCTCATGCTCTGTCTCTATGTCTCTCAAAAATAAATAAACATTAAAAAAAAAGATTAAAAAAAACCCTCTTAGCGTACTAAGCATTAGTTGCTTTTATTAAAAATAAAAACAAAAACAAAAACAACGCAAAAATATATGTTATTTAAAATGCTGGTGGAAATAAGAATGTTAGGGACACCCGGGGGCTTGGGACTTGCTCCATTACAAGCAGCTCACTCACTCACTGCCTTGGCCCAGGGTTACCAGTCGGCTCCTTCCATACAGCCTCTAGGGCTCTGCTACGGGAGACTCTGATTCCGCTGACGAGCACCCCCTGGTGGCTAGCCATGGAAGAGGCCGTGTCTGAACTGCAGGGAAGGAAAGTAAGGAGGCTGCCGCTTCAACACTGGGCCCCTGCCTCCCCCAATTCATCTCCCTGACGAAGGAGCTGTGACGGGGTTCTCATCTGGGCTCTGGCGGAGGCCTGGTGGCCGGATGTTCTGGTTCAAGGGAGGCCCACAAGGGAGTCAGTTATTTATTTTATTTTAAAAATGTTTTTATTTATTTATTTTGAGAGAGATAGCGAGAGCGAGCATCCCAAGGAGGCTCCATGCTATCAGTGCAGAGCCCTACTCGGGGCTTGAACTCACAAACCCGGAGACCGTGACCTGAGCCAAAGTTAAGTCAGATGCTTAACCGACTGAGCCACCTAGGTGCCCCCAGAAGGGGTTCATTTAGAACACAGTTGCTCATAGGGGGCATAAGGGGGCTAACACTTCATGACTGAACCCCACCTTCAGTGTTGGTGACAGAGCCATGGCACACAACTGGGGAGGCCCCACAGTGAGAGAGGCAGAGCGAGGTGTCACGGGGAGTGATGGGGTTCAGGAGCACTGACTGTACCCTGCCTCACCTCAGGCTGGCAGGATAGCAAGAAGGTTAATGGGAGCGACAACGGTAGCTCGTTAGCTCACGTTCACTAGGTGCTTCCTGTGGCCGGGAGGCCTCACCGCAGCTCTGAGGCAGGTGGTCTTTCTTTGTTGTTGTTCATGAAGACTCCTAAAGGCAGAGAGAATACAGCTGCATAGATCACTTCTTCTCAACTGCACAATTGTCAAGATTTTGCCACACGCGTTGGTCTCATTTCTTTCCTTCGTTCTTTTAAACTGAATATATTAAAGGGGCACAAGGGCGGCTCAGCCAGTTAAGCATCCAACTTCAGCTCAAATCGTGATCTCGCAGTACCTGAGTTTGAGCCCTGCGGTGGGCTCTGCGCGGACAGCTCGGAGCCTGGAGCCTGCTTCGAATTCTGTGTCTCCCTCTTCTCTGCCCCTCCCCTGCTCACACTGTCTCTCTCTGTCTCTCAAAAATGAATGAATGGGGGCGCCTAGGTGGCTCAGTCGGTTAAGCGGCCAACTTCGGCTCAGGTCATGATCTCGTGGTCTGTGAGTTCGAGCCCCGTGTCGAGCTCTGTGCTGATGGCTCGGAGCCTGGAACCTGCTTCGGATTCTGTGTCTCCCTCTCTCTGCCCTCCTCCTGCTCACGCTCTGTCTCTATGTCTCAAAAATAAATAAATGTTAAAAAGATTTTAAAAAAATGAATGAATGTTAAAAAAATTTTTTAATTAAATATATTAAAACAAATCCCAGATATCATGTCATTTCACCCCTGTGTGCTTTAGTATATATTTCTAAAACTACATAACCGCAAAGCCATTATCACTTCCCCAAAAAGTGGGTGATAATTTCTCGGTGTTATTTTAATCCTTGGCCCGTGAGGCGGGCAGTCTTATGGCCCCCATTTCACGGAGGAGGAAACAGAGGCTCTGAGGGAACAAGTAACTTGGTCCAAGGTCACACAGCTGAATCGCGATGGAGTCTGACTTGGAGCCCACCACTAATTCACTCCCTCTGGATCTTAGTTTCCCTCCCTGTGAAGCGGGGAATAGTGAAGACCGCTTTGCTACTTCACGGGATAATGCCCAAGTACACCATGTTGTTCTTGCTTCCAACGATTGCAACGAAAATAGTAATGGAAGGACACAATCGGAAGAATCACTAGTGGGGCGCCTGGGTGGCTCAGTTGGTTAAGCACACGACTTCAGCTCAGGTCATGATCTCTCGGTGTGTAAGTTCAGGTCCCGGGTCAGGCTTTGTGCTGAGAGCTCAGAGCCTGGAGTCTGCTTTCGATTCTGTGTCTCCCTCTCTCTCTCTCTCTCTCTGCTCCTCCTTGCTCCCACTCTGTCTGTCTCTCTCTCTCAAAAATAAACATTAAAAAATTTTTAATAAAAAGAGATATGACATTTAAAGGAAATCAAACGCTGTGTTCCCACTGACATGTCAGCTCTCTATCATCTTGTTTAATCTTTACCGTTTCTTCATGACCAGCTTCCTTTTACAGGTGCAGGGGCTCAGAGAGAGGAAGGGCCTCCCCAAGGTCAGGCCGCTGGCCGCTGACAGGAGCAGGATTTGGGCCAGGCTGGTCCACCCGGCAGAAAAGCCTCAGGTATGTCAGGAGCCAAAGGTGGCTTTTGCTAAGGGCTTTGGAGCGTCTCATGGGGAATGATGAGCCGATCGCTCGCAAGCAACAGCAATCCCCTTCGGGGGTCTTAGCGGAAGCGTGGTTTACTGCAGGGCTAAGGGACAGCTCACTGAATGGATTGTGAGGAGGGAACCAGGCTGGGAGAACGAGGCAGCAGCCCTGCCTGGGACTCTGAAGGCTCAGGAGGGCCCACCCGGGCTCCCCTCGGGGACCCATCCACTTTCCACTATCTCTCTGCTTCGATGTACTTCCCAAGACCTGGAACCCCGGGGCAGAACACCGAGGAAGCCAGCCTGGGTGGCATGGCCCCTGCCCACTCTGGTTGGGGGAACGGGGCGCTTTCCTGGAGGGTTCGAGGGCCAGGCCGTGCCGGGCCAGGGTTTTTTAAAGGAGTAAAACAGGGAGGAAACCTGAGGGGATTCCCCTGAGAAGACTCAGGCGGCTCTGGTTTTCACACGTCATTTTGCTTCTGGTCCTAGGGAGTGTGAGTCACATGTGAAAGTCTCTTGTTTTGCGAGGCCTGTGTCTGCTGCCGCCACCACCTTCACAGCAGCAGCTGCCACCTCAAGGCAAGAGGCTCGGGGAACGGGCAGGACTCCCCGTCTGCCGCCGGGTGCTGCAGCGATGGGAGCAAGGCATTAGGGACTATAATTTTTGGGCCCAGCGCAGAGGGGGATTTTCCATCCTATGCATTACATGAAAATAGGATGCAAATGACATAGCAACGGGCCTGTGCCCTAGAAACCTTTCTGCTGGGTCAGATGTGAAGGGGATGTGGGTCTGGCGAGCCTGTGCCTTCCAGAAAAAGCTCCATCCACTTGCCCCCAGGGAGAGCCACCGCCTCTGGCTTATCCACTGCCGCCTCTGGTATCCACTGCCATCTCCTCCTCCTCCTGCAGGAAACCTGCCTGGGTCTGTACCCCTGGGCACTTAGTACTCTCCAGGGGCCTCAAATCCTGAGGAGAAGTAGGTAGGGCTTAAAGTCTAAACCATCAGATAAAAATGATCCTGACGCTTCTGTTTTCTCCCCGTGTGGCCTCTGCACAGGGCTGGGCACACGGGGCCTCCTGGATGGACCCGGGGCCAGCCGAAGGGCCAGGCTGTACCAGTAAGGCCTGGGAGGTGTGGGAGGGCCCTCTTCCCGCACAGCCTCAACCCCCGGGCCTGATCCACAGATTCTGGTGAGACGAGGAAGGAGGCTGGGAAAGGCCGACTCTGGGGAGGGGGTATGGGGGCTGTCTAGCAGCTGGCAGAGACCCAGCAAACTTTCCTGCTCTACCAAGGCTGTGCCAGCCTGTTCAGATGGAGGGGGGGAGCGGGGAAGACAAGCCAATGGGGAAAGTGGAGAAGAAGGGGGTGAGAGGGACCCCCTGGGCCCTGGCCTCCTCGCCATATATCTGAAGGGGGCCTTCAGGGCCCTGGGAACCAGGACAGTTTCACCTTCCGGGAAGTTAAGAGGCAGGTCCCCTCAAAGGGCAATTCTGCGGCAACCAGAGGGCAGGCCAAAATGTAGGCAGTCCCCCAAACCAAGCCCAGCCAGATTCTGGCTTTTCCTAGCGGCCCAGATTTTATTCCCCCAAAAAGCCTTCCCTCTCAGGGTCCAGGCTCAACCTGAAGCACACCCAGCCCTGAGCTGGTGAGTTTCCAGGAGTTGTGCCTTTCCTGCCTGTCTGCTTCCCCTCCTCCTCTTCCTTCCCGCCTTCCATCTTCTCTCCTTGAGGGTCTGTTTCTCCCAACTCAGAGTATCCCCCCGCCCAGCCACCCTGCCCACCTGCCCGACTCAGGCAGCCCCAGACACACCTGATCTCCCTGTTTATTTATCTGGCTGCAGGATCAGAGCCTAGGGCCCCGCCTGGCCTGCTCACTGCTGCTGAAGAGACACCGGCGTCACGACTTTAAAACCAGGGCAGTCTTTACATCCAGCCTGGCTGGACTATTCTCTTGTCCCTTATGGACTAAAACGTGGCCCCTTTGGACTTTGCCCCCTTCCCCAGGGCCTCAGTCCCTCTAGTGGAATTCCAGGGATAAGGGTAGGCACCGGGCTGGCCCTGGTTACCATGACCTTAACCCACTACTTGTGCTGGCTGCAGACAGCTCCGATGACACAGACAGGCCACAGTCGTGCGGAAAGCATCAGGAACCTGGAGCCAAGGATCTAACTGTGACGAGACGGGATGGGTGGTCAGGCCTACCCAGGGCGTCACCATCTGTCCAGGCACAGAGGGCTGGAGGGTGGGAGTGGAGCGCCGGCAGAGGCAGGCAAAGGATTGGTCTAAGAGAAAGGAATCCTGGTGTTGGCCAGATCTGTCCTGTTTGGGTCCCCAGGGGAAAGCCCCTAGGAACCTGGGCCACAGTTGCAGGGAAAAATGAGGCCATCGCCTCTTGTGGCCGTCGGCCTCATTCCGGACAAACACACTGCTGCTCTTGTCCCCTCCCCCAGCCTAGAGAGCACCTCGAGGCCCGATCGCCAGCAGCCCCTCCACCATAGATGTGCAGGTAAAGAGCGGCCGGCCGGTGCACCTAGGGGGCTTCTAGGAAGAGGTGGCTTCGCTATGCCTGAGCCCAGCTGCAACGGAAACACGCCCTGACCATTTCATCACCCGAAGATTTATTTAAAAGAGTTTTGTGTGGTAGCTGTTCTGGGTGAAGTTCTTGGCGATCTGATTTTAAAACCCTTCCTCCCCCTCCCCTCTCCCCACCCTCTGCGAGTTACCATAGAGATACTTTAGAGGCAAAGCAAAGTTAATGAGCTTGGTTGGGCCTTTTTGTGTTCCTGAATGTTTTCCATTTCTGAGCCCTTACCATATAATTAGAGAGATTATTTAGCATGGACGTTTTCTTTTATTGTAAATTAATTTCAAAACCAAGTTCTGAGGTTAAATAATGATTGTATTTGTTAATCAATCCAACCTGGGTTTCCTTCCAAAAGAAAACAGGATGTCATTGTCAAAATGTCGGGAACAGGATGTTTGAGAACTTGGGGGTTTCATTGATTGCGATGATGTTAAGGGTCCTGGCAGTCAGGACTAATGGGTGCTGACGTCTTTTTATTAGACAGGGATGTGCTCTGGGAGGAGGCGAAACTGGAGATGCCTTCGGGAAGGGGTGCTGGGGGGCCGTGACCCTCTAGCTATGGGTTAGGCCCCAGGAGATTCACAGCTTCCTGACAGGGGGCTGCCAGCCCCTTTGCCGTCCTCAGTGTGCCTGCTGGAGAGCCCACGAAACGTCTGACCAAACAAGGTGAGGTGGGTGAGAAGCTGGCCACTCAGGCGGTGGGACGGGCCAAATCGTTTGAGGGCTTCGTGCCTCTCCAGCTCTGTTTGTCCGTCGGGGTAAGTTCTGCTGTTTTTCTCAGGGTTTCTCAGTCTTGGCACTATTGACATTTTTGGCCGGGTAACTCTTTGTTGTGGGGACTGGCCTGTGTGTCGTAGGATGTTTAGCAACATTACTGACCTCTACCCACTAGATGCTGGTAGCACACGGGCACCCCCTCCCTCACTGTTGTGATACCCAAAGTATCTCCACATGTTGTCAAATGTCCCTTTGGGGACAGATTTATCCCCCAGTGAAGAACCACGGAGTTAAAAAATAATACATATTTAGGGGTGCCTGGGTGGATCAGTCGGTTAAGCGTCTGCCTTCGGTTCAGGACATGATCTCATGGTTCGTGAGTTCGAGCCCCGTGTTGGGCTTTGAGCTGACAGCTCAGAGCTTGGAGCCTGCTTCGGCTTGTGTGTCTCCCTCTGGCTCTGCCCCGACGGAGCTCATGCTCTGCCTCTCTCTCTCAAAATAAATAAACATTAAAAAAATACATGTTTATTGTCGAAAATAAGATAGAAATAATCCGTAATGCCAACATCGGAGTTAACCCCCATTAAGTGTTTGGCATATTTCTTTCCAGACTTTCTCTTTAATGCATGTATGCGTTTTTGCTCTTTCGTGAACCTGAGGCCACAGAGTGTGCTGTTTTGTAACTTGCCAAGGCACAGGCTACACAGAGGGTAGCTCCCCTCATTCCCCGAGCTTCCCTGCTGCACCTTCTTTTCGAGCTCTTTTGGGAGCGCCCCTCTTCAGTAATGGCTGGCGGGAGGGCCAGGAAGGGTGGTGTGGAGGTCAGCAGGATCTCAACGTGAGCTTTAAGAGTCCAGGCACCAGTGCGCTCATTCCCCCAGAGCTGATCTGCGGGGAGTGACACGCACTCACACCGGTGCACTGCTTATAATTGACTCACCCCAGCCCCGTGGCCGCCTGGCCCAGAGCCCTGGCTGTGCCCCCCGTGGCCTTGGGTTTACTGGTCAGGCCTGGCAGAGAGCCCCCCTCACAAGGAGGAGGGTGTGTGGGGGGGGCAAGGCAGTCAGGAGCTCTCAGGTGCCAGGCGGCAGGGGGAGGAGGGCTCTGATCGTGTGCTGGATTGTGGCCCCTCTGAGGGTCTGACAGAAGTAGGAAGGAGCCTTTCTCGGGGAAAACACCCACATCTGCCTAGCTCTGCGTGCAATTCCATAGACCCCACGTTAGGAACTTCTGAGGGCAGGGATTTTCCTGGGGACTTGTGGTGACCTCGAGTCTTACCCTCTCTCTTCCAGGAATATCTGTCAAGACCCTGGGAAGGCTCTGACCTCGCACAGAACAGTGCCTCCCTCACAATAGGCGGCGGCGACAGTCGCAGGCAATAGACGGGATGGGGGTGGAGGATATTTAGAGGATGGGTGGCCTGATGCCTGCATCCTGAGAACCGGGACTGAGAGCCGAGCTTCTTGCATGAGAATGGTGACCAAAGCCAGCCCTGGCTGCGCCTGTACTATGGGCTGGGCTACTCTCCTAGCGTGTTCGGCGTCACCCAACCCGATGGAGAGAAGGGTACCATTATCTGAGTGAGTTACCATTTTACTGAGCTGGAAACAGGCTGAGGCTTGCCCGAGGACATAGCCTTGTGACCGGAAAGCCGAGTGTCCACACTCTCAGCCCTGAAGCTGTGCTGTCCTGGGGTTGGCCTGTGTGCGAACGACAGGTGCTTACTCTGTTAGGACCCCCCGGGACCTTTGGCCCTGGGCCCATCTTCCCAGCCAGGACCTAGAATGCTTCCGGCACAGAAGCAGAACGGAAGACGGTAGATGCCAAGGGCTAGAGGAATGAGGAGGGGAACCCGTGTTTTGTGGGCATAGAGTTTCAGTGTGGAAAGATGAAAAAGTCCAGGAGAGCCGTTGCACAATTATGTGAATATACCGGACACTCCTGACCTGTACACTAAGATGCTTAATATCGTCATTTTATGTTATGTGGGTTTTTTTTTAAATTTTGTTTTTTTGAGAGAGAGTGCCTGAGGGAGGAGCAGAGAGAGGGGGACAGAAGATCTGAAGCAGGCTCTGTGCTGACAGCACTGAACCTGATGTAGGACTCGAAATCACAGACCGTGAGATCATGACCTGAGCCAAAGTTGGACACTCAACCGACTGAGCCACCCAGGCGCCCCAGTATGTTATGTGTGGTTTTTTTTTTCTTTTTCTTTTTTACCACATTAAAAAAAAAGTGAATTAAAAACAGCCAGTTGTGGAGGTCTGAAAGCTGGAAGAGAGGAAAAAAAGGATGCTTCTGGCTTTGGATTCTATATCTGACCCTCCCCTGCTCCCTCTCTCTCTTTCTCAAAAATAAACATTAAAAAAAAAAAAAAGAAAAAGAAAAGAAAGGAAACAGGCAACCTGGGGGAAATCTATGAGAGGGCGGAGCTTGGACCAGCCTGGGGGCAGGAAAATGGGAAATGTGGGCCTCCAGGAGTGTTTCTTGCATTTTATTTCCTTTATCTTTCAAGAAGACGACATAGGTAACGGACAAACTTCAAAAAGGACCAGAAAAAAGGTACCGACAATTATGCAGTGAAAATTATTTCCTTTCTACCCCTCTCCCCGCCCCACCTCTTCGCCCGAGGCCGCCACTCTTTCTGCTTTCCTATCTATCTTTTCAGAGGCAGTTGATGCGCCTGCGAGCATATGCGTTTGCGTCGTGGGCATTCTTTTTCTCCTGCCGCAAATAGCGCATTAAGCGTACTGTCCTGCGCTTCGGTTTTTTCCACTTAGCAACGCATCGCGGAGATCGTGCCCTTTTCGGTTTCCAGAGACAGACGGCAGTCGATCTGCTCCAGAAGTGGCGAAGCATTCCGTGGGGTCCGTGAGCTTTCCGCTAATGACTCAGGACTCTTCGGATCATCACGTAGGTCGTTTCTGTGTTCGTGGCGATAAACAGGGCTGGCCGCGGATCGTCTTGTCCGCTCACACGCGTGCAAGTACATCCGGGGGCTAATTCCCAGCTGTGGGAACGCCAGCTCCCAAAGGCAGCTGCTGCTGCTGCTGCTTCCTTTTTTTTTTTTTTAATTTTTAAAATATTTATTTATTTTTTTCGAGAGAGCAAGAGACAGAGCGTGAGCAGGGGAGGGGCAGAGAGGCGTAGACAGACTCTGAAGCAGGCTCCAGGCTCTGAGCTGTCAGCAACGGAGCCCGACAGCGGGGCTTGAACTCACAAACCTTGAGATCCTAACTTGAGCCGACTTAGGTTGCTTGCTTAACCGACTGAATCACCCAGGCGCCCCCCTCCTTTTTTTTTAAGTATATTTATTTATTTTGAGAGAAAGCAAGCGCATGAGCGGGGCTGGGACAGAGAGAGAGGGAGAGAGAGAATTTCAAGCAGCACACGGTGCTCGATCTCACCAACCTTGAGATCATGACCGGAGCAGAAATCAAGAGTTGGTCGCTTAACCCACTGAGCCACCCAGGCACCCCGGCAGTTGTGTGCTTCTGACCTAATGGCAGCTGTCAAGTTGACTTCCAGATGGGCAGTTCCCACGTAGGGTGGTCCCCGGCTCCCCGCCGCCTCACCAAAACTTACTTTTATAACATGGTTTGGTCTTTTCGGTTCTGAGAGGAGAAAGATAGCATTGTGCCATATTTATATTTCTCTCGTGGTACTGAAGGTAAGAATCTTCTCGTATGTTTAAGAGACATTTTTAAATTCTTTATCCATGAACCCCCCATCCCCCCACACCATGGCCTTTGCCCATTTTGGGGGCGGTTGGCAGACTTGTTATGAGTCCGTAAGAGTGCTTATTGAAATACAGGAGGGGCGCCTGGGTGGCTCAGTTGGTTAAGCGTCTGACTTCAGCTCAGGTCATGATCTCATGGTTTGTGAGTTCAAGCCCCGCATCCGGCTCTGTGCTGACAGCTCGGAGCCTGGAGCCTGCTTCGGATTCTGCGTCTCCCTCTCTTTCTGCTCCTCCCACTCATGCTATGTGTCTCTCTCCCTCAAAAATAAATAAACTTAAAAAAAAAAATACAGGAATATGCCTATGATTGAAATGCCATTTTATTTTATTTTTTTAAATTTTTAATGTTTATTTATTTGTGAGAGAGAGACAGAGCATAAAGCGGGGGAGGGGCAGACAGAGAGGGAGATGCAGAATCTGAAGCAGGCTCCAGGCTCTGAGCCGTCAGCACAGAGCCCAACAAGGGGCTCGAACTCATGAACCCTGAGATCACGACCTGAGCCGAAGTCAGACATTCAACCGACTGAGCCACCCAGGTGCCCCTGAAATGCCATTTTAGACAAAGATCACAGGGCATGAGTTTCCAGGCCGGTGCCTGCCCCTCATCCTCTGCTGAAGGCCTCTGCTAAGGGCTCATCAGGGAACTGGGTGAGGTCCCACGAGGAGGCCCTGGGACCGCCTGCTCTAGGGCTGGACCCTGGGTTGAAACAGCCACTCCTAGGGAGAAAGGCCAAACTAGCCATCATGCAATACAGACAGCGGCCTGGTTCCAAGCTGCCGTATGAGGCACAATTCCAGGAGCGTCATTGACATGGACTGTAATGTGAATGGTGCCCCCTGGAGTTATGTGACACGGTGGCCCTGTTGGGCCCAAGTGGAGCAAGCTATGGGCAGCTAGAACTGGCCTCTGCTTTCTTGTTACTGGGCAGGACATGTCACTTCCTGAGCACCTACTTCCAGCCAGGGCGAGTTTACATTCATGGGCGCACTGACCTACATCTCGGCAGAACAGGACAGCCACATGGAGTGTCTCTGTTGTGGGCTTGGCTTCCTGCAGAGGTTAGCTTCCCAGCCTCGCCAGTTCACCTGGAAGGGAGTGCCCACGATCCTTTTTCCTGGGGCAGGGCAGAAGCCTTTAGGGAAGCCTGGAATCTGAGAACAGGCAGAAAGGGTCTGGGGACACCTGAGTAGCTCTGATGGCTTGTGTGTGGCCCAAATCCACGGAGAGCTGACAAGCAGGGGCAGCTTGGCCAGGCCTGGGGTCCGGGGTATCCCTCAGCAGAAGCCCAGCGATGCCTGAGTCTGTTGCCGGAAGTGCAGAAGGAGCAACGGGCAGGGCTCTTTCGCTGCCTTGCTAGAGGCTAACCGCCTCCCCCCCCCCACCGGCTCCCCAGCCACCTGGCCTGCCAGAGCAGGACTGCCCTGGGCAGCAAAGGGTGTGGGATTCCATAGGGAAGTCAGACCCTTTTTCTGTGTTTCCCAAATAGCCAGCATGGGGAGGGAGAGGGGGGGGGGCTGTGGCAATGAAAACAGAGTATCCTTGATTGTCTGGATGAAAGAGAGACAAATGGCTCCCATACCCCTTCCACACCCCTGCCCAGCCCCCAGACTAGGGAGTTCATAATGCTGAGAGCCTTGACAGAGGTGGCTTCTGGAACCTGCCTCAAATCCCCAAGCTAACGCCACTCAGTAAGCTGTAGACCTGGGACCTGGGCTGGAGGCAGAGGCGACATTTCAGGTGCCTTGTCACCTGGCATGGAGACTGAGGGCACCCCGGGCCTGGAAGGGAAGGCCCTGAGAAGGAACCGGAGTGTGGGAGTCAGGCCCTGGAGAGAGGCAGCGTGTCCTCACTGAAGTCCCGGTGAAAAGCCTCTGTTCCACTTGGGAAGAGTCTGACACGGTCGCTGGTGCCCGATGGTGGCTTAGGGCTCAAGGGAGGCGCCATCTCAGGTGGTCAGATTCCCTGGCCAGGGCAGAAGGCCAGAGCTGCTCTGGCACTTTCTTGGAATTACTGTGTGGCCCTGGGCTTATGTCTTGGGCTCTCTGAGAGTCTCACCAGCTCTGTCTGATAGAAATGTCTGCAGCGATGGAAATGTTCTCTGTGCCATCCAGGATGGTAGCCACTGGCCACATGTGCCTTCTGATCACTGAAAATGGGGCGGGTGGGCCTGAGGGGGTGCTTAAGTTGGATTTTAATCACTCTAAGCGTAAAGAGCTACACGTGGCTCGTAGCTACCGGTCAGAACAGCACAGCTTTGGTCCCTGTGCCTCATCAGCCCCTCCCAGCACGCTGGGGCCCTGGGACGGTGGGAGGGGATGGCCGCCTTAGGGATAGAAGCAGGTCCCCTGGTGATGTCAACAAACCCCAGTCTCGTGATAAAGTCCACGAGAAAAAGGTCAGAAGCGGTCCAGGAAACAGCCTACTCTGACTTCTTAGATTTTCGAGATGCATATTAGCACGCTAAATGAAAGCTCTGAGATGTTCAGCTCAGAAGAAACTCATTTGGTTTTACTTAAGCTCAAATTTTCCAAATGTACTTGACTACAGTATACATATATATTATTATTTTATTTTTACTACAGTACATTGTTTTATGGCACATCTTTCGAATGCTTTTGAAATGCAGGGGAAGGGGCTAGACTCTAAGAGAAACTACTGCTCCCCAACGGGCCTCCCCCTGGTTCCTGCACCCGTGTGTGGAAAACACCAGAGCTCTTGGTTAAAACTGAAGACATTTCTTTGGGTTGTTGCAGCCTGTCCTGGCCTGGGCAGGAACCCAGCAGTGGCCTTGAGAGACCCCATCACTGTGTGCTGTGCCCTGGACGTGGTACCTATGGGGCCTGGGACAGCTCCTTCCCACTCTGTTCACTGGTCTTAGAGTGTGGGGACATGGGCCTCTCTGTGGGGCCCCATTTCGTGTCTTTTCAATCCTATGGCTTTGCCCATGGAGGCTGGACTAGGAGAAGCTCTGTCGTTGTTCCAGTGTCTGAGCTGTTTGGACTGGGATGAGAAAAGAGGAGAAGCAAGTAAGGTATATGCCAAGTGCTCACTCCTTTTGCCCAGGTAGGCAGTTGGGAGGTCGAGGCCCAGAACAGGCTGGGACACCCCTGCACCCCTGCAAGGAGAGTCCAAGAGTTCTTGCTGGAGATGATTGAGATGATTTGTGCTTGTTGAGATGAGGTGGTGCCCAGCCCTGTTGATTTTGCTTTAAACCAAGCAGCAGCTGGGGCACCTGGGTAGCTCAGTCAGTTGAGTGTCCGACTTCGGCTCAGGTTATGATCTCAACTGTTCGTGAGTTCGAGCCCCGCATCGGGCTCTGTGCTGACAGCTCTGAGCCTGGAACCTGCTTCAGATTCTGTGTCTAACCTTTCTCTCTGCCCCTCCCCTACTCGTGCTCTGACTCTCAAAAATGAATAAATGTTTAAAAAATAAATAAACAACCAGGCAACAGGGCAGCCATAGCCCACCCACGGCTCTGCTGGCCCCAGGGGTCTGGGGTCATACGGCCCTAATGTATGGGGCACCTCAGTGTGCCTGGAGCTTCTCTCAAATGAGGCAGGGGATTCCAGTTCCAGAAGAGGGTTCTATCCCTCTCTGGGCAAAGGTAAGAGTGCCCTCACCCCTACTCCACCCAGAGCTGTGTGAATACAGGTCTCTGCCTTGCATGGAGGCCTATTCTCTCCTGCCCACCCTACTGCTCTGAGCCTGCCATGAAGGGCATTAGTGAGGATTCTGGAATGCTTCTTGTGGCTGACTTTGGAAAGTCTGAAGTCACATCTGGGAGACCTGGTCAGGCCCTCTGGGCGATTACAGGTCTGCAGGGCTTGGGACTAGATGGGATTCTCAACTCTGTCTTGGGTCGCACCAGCCTGGCCCAGTCTGGAGTCCCTCAGCCTGGGCCGTTTCCCTGTGGACACACTGTGCACACATGCAGGGCGATTGTGGCAGTTCTGTGGGTACTGCTCACGGGGGACACACGTGGCGTGTGGGGGACACACACCCATGCACATGTGTTGTCACAGTGTACACCTTCCTCACCCTACCTCGGTACTCCCGACATGTGGAAGTCCAGCCTGATGAGGACTAAGCAGTGATGTCACCCACCGTAGAAGTGAATGGCTTCCCCCAGCGAATTTGACGCAGTTTCCATGTACATCTAACTTTGCAGCGCGATCCAGTGAGGTGCACCTGTGTTCCGGTGACTCACACGTGCCTTCGGGCTTGCCAGGGCCCGGGGCAGCTGCCATTCCCAAAGACAGCAGTGTGCTAGTAGATTTATGACTCAGGATCGGGAATCCATAAATCACCTTTATCCCCTGGAAGGATGATTGTACAGGAGCTCGAAAGAGGCCTTGGCTGCAGGTGTCTCTGGCAAACCCTGGGCAAATCTGTGACCCCTCCGACAGGGAAATTCCAGCGATTCTGCTGGTGCCTGAGAAGAGACAAAGGCTGCAACCAGGAAAGAAGGTTCGAATGAAAATCCCTGGTAACCTAAGGGATTACGTCCATGCTGTAGGTACAGTACCTCGGTTCGTTCTGGGGGTGGGGGGTGGGGATCTCCAGCGGAGATCAGTGAGGAGAACAGGCATGAGTCGTGAGGTCTAGAGTCAGTGCTGGAGATCACCCTGAGAGACCTGTGCATCTTCTAGTTGAGGACGTGGAGCCAGAAAGTTCCAGACATTACCCCCGGGGTTGAACAGCACGAGAGGGGCAAATCCCAATGTTGATTTTCTGAGCCTGGCCCCACTGCTGGAGCTTCTACACACAGCTCCCCTTCCAACACAGAGAGAAGCCCAAGACCGTGATTCAGTGCCTCCGTGGCAGTTGCTGATAAATTCTTTGTTTTGAACTGAGATGTTCGGCCTCCATTAAAGTCTTTAGGAAATTATAGTGATTTTGACTTTTTCAGACATGTTTGAATTACTCACAGTCTGGAGTTCCCAGGCAGGGGGTGAAACCCAGAGAGGCTACAGAGAAGTTGGAGACACAGAATCTGGAGTCAGATGGATTTGCGTTCAAATCCCCACTCTGTCACTTGCTAACTGTGTGCGTGAACTTCTCTGAACCTCGGTTTCCTCACCTGCTTTTGGTAACTAACAGCGGCACTTAGTTCAAAGGTCGGTGGGGGACAAAATAAAGGCAGAAGCAGAGAGCGGGCCGCCTCTCGGAGGCGTGAGTAAATGGGCACTGGGGTCATCTGCTGGCCGCTTGATTGAGCAGGAAGGCTGGGGTCTTGGTCAGTAAGCACAGAATCAGCCAGAATCACCGAGGCCTCAAGCTCAGCCTTGTCAATCAGGAGCTGGGCTGCCTGGCTTCAAACCCAGCTTTGTCGCTGACCTGGGGCCAAAGGACTTTTCTTCTCTGGGGCTAAAATAAATGGTGATATTGACACTACAGGTCTTTTGCAGAGAGCTGCCTGTTCGGGGCTTAGAACGGTGCCTGGCTTATAGTTGGTGCTCATAGCCGATCGTTTTTGGCACTGTTCTTTCATTGTATCCTCTCCTCTCTACCTGTACCTGTGTTTTCTGCAGGGTGGCAACTGCTCATGTGACTACAGAGCTGGTGGAAGAGTTTTCATAGCTCCGTTTCAGCCAAATATGGTGTGAATTTGCACTTTGCTTGTTCAGTATATGGCCGAGCCTTCACCCAGGCTGTTCCGAGCCAGGAAATCCTCACTTCTCCGTCCCCACCTATCGGCATCCTCCCAAGCCCAGGGTGCAAGACTGGGAGAAGGGCTTTCCTGATCCCACCGGTCAGAAACATTGACTGAAAGCCTCACAAATATTTATTAAGTGCCTACTTCTTTCGGAGCACTGTGCTAGCGTCAACCCCTCCATTTTGTTTTTTCAGCCCATGTCTGTACTTCAGCTTTTATTTATTCCACCTTGCCCTAGCATTAATTTTCTCTCTAGATTTTAGATAGTACGAGGCCTTATGAACTTGCACAAGGTTTCAAGGCCAGTTTGTGCCCCGGCAGCCTCTCTGTCCTGGACTTTTCTCCCTGAGCACAGACCCTCCCAGGGAACAGATGTGTTAATCTCCCATCCCCCAGCCCAGGGCGGATGCATCTGAGCATGCTCAGAAGGACCACGGGGTACCACCATCCATTTGGGGGTTCAAAGCCCTTGAGAGGTAGCCCCCAAAGGAAGATGAAAGCTGGAAACTGTTATTGTAAGTGTGTCTTCTCCTCTGTGGGTTGCATGGGGATCAAAGTCTGAAGGAAGTGGAAGGTTGCTCTCTGACAAAAACACCGTATTTTTAGAAGTACTCGGTGGTTTAGGATGTTTGCCCCAGCGCTGCCTTTCAGTGGCAGGGGGTGGGGCTGGGGGTGGAGGCCCAGGGCTCCCACCTCGAGCCAAGGGTAGGTGGGAGTGGGTTTCCTGGCAGAGGGCCCGAGGGTGGAGGCTGAGAGTTGGAGGATTATAGTCCATCATCAAGTAGCTGTCCCGAAGACCAGATCCCCAGGCCAGACCGTTGAGGGGGGCAGGCAGGGGGCTGTGAGACCTCTGGCTCCCTCTCCTCCCTTCGGAATTGGGAACACTGGGGCCCAGAGAGGAGCAGAAGCTTGGCCAATGTCCACCCCACCCCCACTCCCATCTGGGGACTTAGGACGTGCCCACATGAAACCGTTAGAGAACAATGCATGTATTCTGCAATCAGAGCTAATCGGTGTGGTTCGGAGGAGGGGAAGGAGCGATGCCAGGCGTTTGGGCGCAGGACACCCGTGGGCCTCTGCACCCAATGTCCAGGAATAGTCCGTGGAGAATGAGACTAGCTCCCGGGGCACGGGAAGGGTTAAACTTGGGTAGGTGGGAGGACCTGGCTGGGAGGTAGAAACTAGCTGGGCCTGAACTTGGGGTATTTGGGGAGACAGGGCATGGCAAGGCAGGGCTGGAGATAGGAGGCGACCTGCCTGTGCCCCCAGCCCTGCGGAGCCTGCCTCACCAACTCGTACCGAGCGTCATTCTCAAAGGTGACTGGGAGAGGTGAACTGGCTAAGCCCTGCACTGAGACGGGAACAGAGAAACGCACGTTGGGGGGCTGCCCGGCCCTCCCTCCCCTCCCCAGTGCCTCTACCTTATAATCAGGGTGGCCCTTCCTTAATGTTTATGCCAAACTCCCAAACAGCCAGGCTGGGATGGTGAGCTATAATTTATATCATTTTTCATATGGGTTCTGGGCTCCAAAGGCTCAGACTCCTTCAAATGGGAACCACATTGGAGAAGGGGGAAACCAAGAGGACGGAATGTTAAGAAATCTGGTCCCAGGAAGCCACCTGCTTCTCATTTGGGAAGTGCCTCGGTTTATTGTGGCTTTCCCGTGCCCAGCTGGGTTTCAGAGGTGGCAGGCCAGCCGTGGATCACTGCCCTCGCCAGGCGTCTGTGCCGAGGCTGGGGCGAACCTCTGTCGGGAGTCCTCACCGCCTCCGGTGTGCCCCCATGAGAGGCTCTGTGGAGGAAGACTGCTCTTTGTCCTTGCCTGTCCCCACAGAGCGAAGCCAGCTGGAGACAACCGAGGCTGGGCAAACTCCCAACAGGCTGGCGCCACAGCCTAGTTCAAGGGAGTGAGGGCCCTGGGCTCCCCCGTGCATTGCTTCTCGCAGACCGAGAGGCAGCGCACCGAAGCAGGCCAGGTGGCGGGCTGCCGCGATGGTGTTGAGCTGCAGCTGCGTACATCAACGCGGATGGGTCTCAAACACGTGGTGTCGAACGAGACAAACCGAAAGAATAGGTATGATTGATTCCATTCATATAAAGTTCAAAACCGGGCAAAGCGAACTCTTCTCCAGTGTTAGAGGAGGTCAGCTCAAGGAGGTAAAAATACAGTTGGAAGGGTTTGCCCTAAAATCTGGGATAGCGTGGTGAGCTCTGAGGAGAGAGGGGACCGGGTCGGGCGGGGCAGGGGGGCGTGATTCCCGGGGCAGCCCACCTGCTAGCTCTTGATCCTAGAGGTGCTCCCGGAGCATTTGCCCAAATTTCTTATGCTGTACGGGTATGCTTCGTGTCCTTTTCTGAATGTGTTATCTCTCACAGTTAAAAAGGTTAAGACAACAAAAGCAGAGAGAATCAAATGGTGGAACGTGGCCCTCACTGTCTTTCCCAGGTTGCCTTTTCTCTCCAATACTGTTTTCTCTAAGGGTCCCCGTGCCTGTGGTCAGCCCCCTCCCCAGTGTCCCCCCCTGGACTGGCTCAGGCCCAGGCCTTCGTTGGCACCCATGAGGTCTCAGGCCAGGGTGGCTCCCCGACCTTCAGAGAGCCCGGAAGCTCAGGAGTTGCGGGGCCCCTTCTGTGTGGTTCCCGGGCCACTCTGGAACGGCCTGCAGGCTGAGGAAATGGGCTGGAGGACCTCTGTGGACGGCCTTCCAGGAGCCTCTGGCAGCAGGCCTGCCCTGACAATACCAGCTCTCTCTGAGGGACACCCTGGAGTACCTTCACTGTGAATGAAGGGCAAATCTATAGAGCACGCACACTTTTTGAGAAACAAATCTCTGATCTTCAAAGTCGTTTGCTCTGTTGATTTTCTTCAAGAAGAACTATTGGTAGATGAAGGCAGGTATTGCCTTTCAAAGGTAAAAGGAATCCCTCAATGTTGGTATTGAAGAAACCATGTAAAAATAAATTTGATGTGTGTGTGTGTGTTGGGAGGTTGTTCCTGGGAGGCAGGGGGCTGGGCTCTGGGGGGCTGGCTTCCTCCTCTTCCTTGTTTCTGGGGGCAGATGACTCTCCCCAAGGCACCCAGGCCTCCCGGCTCTTCCTCGGACCTTGCAGGTGAGAAACTTTCCATTGTTGCCTTATCTAGCGGCAGTCCGCCTCGCCTCCTTGCAGCGACCACAGGTGCGCACAGATCTGAGGCCCTGATCTGTTCCACTCTCTTTGTGCCAAGCAGAGCTGGGGACGCGAACCCCAGCATGAAACGGCGCCCACAACCGCAAGGCCGGGTGTGCGCCCTCTGAAACTGTAGGTAAAGACAATTACCGGCAATTTCCATAGCATGGTTTGTTTTTTGTTCAAAGCCCATGGAGGTATTCTCAGCAGCGGGCCCAAAATATATAGTATTCCCACCGCACGCCGCCCTCGTAAATGTGCGATAAAAGCTGTGGTCGCTTTGTCCCGGCTCTTCCTTTTAACAGTCAAACCTTCAAGTTTGATGGTGAAACTGCTTTTTTTCTTAAAGTGTACTTTGATGGCTCAGATAACGCTCCATGTAAGGAGCTGCCTTCAAAACCACGCACTGTACCTCGTGCTCGCCATTAGGATGCGCGTCACAAGGGAAAATCAGGTGCCCGAACTTATGAGAAGTGGGATAGGAATGTGCTGAGTCTATCATTTTTCTCTCTGCTGCATGTATTGGAGATCAGGCAGAAAGAAAGAAAGAAAGAAAGAAAGAAAGAAAGAAAGAAAGAAAGAAGGAAAGAAAGAAAGAAAGAGAAAGGAAGAAAGAAAGAAAGAAAGAGAAAGGAAGGAAGAAAGAAAGAAAGAGAAAGGAAGGAAGAAAGAAAGAAAGGAGAGAGGAAGGAAGGAAGGGTAGAAAGAGGGAAGAGAGGGAAGAAACAAAGAATCAGGCACCGAACAGAAGGGGGTTTTATGAGAGGAGAAATTCCAGCGGTGGGGGGGCAGGGGGGCAAGTCCTAGAAAGAGCTATTTCCTGCCACCAAAGTTGCCAAGAATCTGCACATTCGTGCCCATCAATTTTCCTGAATTGCAGTGATTCTGTGAGGCTGATGTTAAGTGGCCCAGAGGTTTGGGGAATGTCTGTGTGCTCCTGGGGAGGTCCTGAGGCTCTGGTTCAACAGCCAAGGCATCTCCTGCTGTTCGATTTGACTGCTGTTAGTTTATCAATATTTGGCATCTACCAAGGGCTGCCCACACTCGGAGTCATTACATCACAACAGAAACAGACCCTTGTGTTGTGTAAGCCTCGGTTGGTTTTTCAAAGCAACTTGGTGTCCCCTATCTCCTCTCCCGCTGGCGAAGGTGGATATCATCATGGCGGCCAGCACAAACCGCAGGAAGTGTCATACTATGCCCATTTTATAGATGAAGTAAGAGTGACTAGGGAAGCAATTGCAGAAAGTACCCCAAGGCCAAAGGAGGGGCTTTTCAGTGGCGGTCCCATAACTGGTGTCTGCAAAGAACAGGCGTTTTCAAAGGCCTCTAAACTTTGCATAGAATCAGTGACTTCCCAAGTCTCTTAGGAGACACCATCTTGGCTCTCAACTTCATTTTTATTTTTATTTTTTTAATGTTTATCTTTATTTGAGAGAGAGAGAAAGAGAGCAGGGGAAGGGCGGTGGAGGGGAGGGGGACAGAGGATCTGAAGCAGGCTCAGTGCTCACAGCAGAGAGCCTGATGCCGGGCTCAAACTCATGAACTGTAAGGTCATGACCTGAGTTGAAGTTGGACACTTCACCGACGGAGCCACCCAGGCGCCCCGCCTCAACTTCATTTTTAGCTTTGCCTTGTGCCCAGGGACCCCAGAGACCACAGAGACGCCTGGCTCAGGAGCCAGAGGGATTCAGCCTGGCTTGGATCAAACTGAGGCTTGAATCGGGCTTACTAGCTGCGTGACTTTAGGTGAGTTACTTTACTTCTCCGGGCCTCGCTTTCCTGGTCAGGAAAGCACAGGTGTCCTAGGAAAACCTCTCTAGGGTCCCTGCCCCATGCCATGGCAGTTGGCCTTCTGATTCTGTGACTTGCCCTGGATTTGCATAAGCACAGCATCTTCCTGGCTTCGAGGCACTTTCACATGTCTTTCGGCAGCTCATTTGATCTCAGCCACAGCCCTGTGTGGTGGGCAGGTGGGCCTGCCATGTTTTCATATCACCATTTGAGACATGGAGAAATCGAGGTGCCGAAAGACTAAGTGGCTGGCGATAGGAAGTCCGGCAGGCCGGTGGCTGGCCGGGACCTGAGCAGGTGGATGGGGATTTCTGGACCGCCTCACGGGCAGCCCTTTGGTCAGGGATCCCTGGAGGAACCGAGGTGCGGGCCAGTGTTTCTGGATCTGCCTTCCGGCGCCTGGCCCACTGAGCCTCCTTGCGATGTGCGGCTCTACTGCCAGGCCCTCAGCCGCCCACGGCACCCCGGCAGCGTTTCAGGAGATGCTCTCCGAGGCAGCTGGAAAGGTCTTTCCAAGGCAGAGGCAGCGGAGTCACTGTTCCAGCCGACTCTGCCCACCTGAGTCCCATTCCTATGTGTCCACACGCGCTGCCTTGGATCAAACAGGTTTCCCCTCCGGGGATTCCCTCATTTCTCTTGGCTGTTGAGTTCCTGGCTCTCCTTAAAGCCTCGACCAATGAGCCCTCCAATGATCCAAGCACGCTACATACATTTTCTTATTTAATCCTGTTGATTTATTTGTAAAAGGAATAGAAATACCCACTGTCTCATCATGTATCCCTCATTTTGCCGAGGAGGAAACTGAGGCTCAGAAGGTTAAGCCACATGCCTGAGGACACATAGCTGGTACAGGCTGGAGCTGGGAATTGAACCTTATGACCTAAAGGACCCATCCCAGACCCTTAGGTATGCACAACACTGATTTTATCCCATTCACAAGGCGCCTGGGGGACCATCCCTGCATCTTAGCACTGCCAGCCTCTGCAGAGGGTGTGTTCCATGGGTCTCTCTTGACTCCCGCTCTGGGTCCCGAGTCCTGCAGGTCAGAGGCTACATCGTGTTTGAAGCCATTTACTCTACACACCTGCTTGGCACATGGTTAGTCTTGGTAACCCCTTGCCAGTTGAAGGCTCAGATAGTGAAGAATTGCTGTGCAGAGAGACGTCAAGGCCAGCTGGGGACTACACCTGCAGGCTGATGCTCCCTCCTTCCAGGGGGTCCCACAAGGCCAGGCCACTGAGTGTTCCAGGGCTCTGGGGCCTAGCACTTACAGCAGAGTAGTGCGACGCATAACCCGTTTTGTTCTTCTCACACTGCCCACACACTTGGTCCTGATTCTTCTAACTGGGTAGAATAATGTGCTGTTTAAAAGCACATCCACTGTGTGACCCAGGGTGAGTGACTTCATGTATTTTATCAATCTAAGGCTCCGTTTGTCATAAGATGCACCATATTTTGTGTCCCAACAAGAAAGAAAACATGCTCGCCACCAGTTAAAGTATAGTAAACCACCAACTGTAAGATGCATCTTGGTTTCAAAGATGTTAAGATTTATGAAGCCCCTTCACAAAAGAAAATATACAAACGGCTGGTAAGCACATGAAAAAATGCTCAGCATCATTAGTCACCAGGGAAATGCAAATTATAACCACAGTGAGATACCACTACCATATCCATCAGAATGGCTGAAACACACACAGACACACAGACACACACACACACACACACACCCCAATACTAACCATTTTGGGTGTTGCTGAGGATATGAATCCGTTGTACTGTTGATGTGACTGTAAAACCACTTTTACAAGAGAAATGAAAGAGAAGTGAAAACATATGCACACAATAACTTATACTCAAA
Source organism: Paguma larvata (assembly GCA_030068075.1). Classification (NCBI taxonomy): domain Eukaryota; kingdom Metazoa; phylum Chordata; class Mammalia; order Carnivora; family Viverridae; genus Paguma; species Paguma larvata. The sequence goes on from CM057826.1 coordinate 122,907,361, forward strand.
TGCTTATAGCAATTTATTTTGTAACAACTAGAAACTGGACACAACCCAAATGTCTACCAATAAGTGAGTGGGTGAACAAATTGTGGTATATCCATCGAATGGAATCCTACTCAGCAATAAAAAAGAGTTAAGTAGGGGCACCTGGGTGGCTCAGTCGGTGAAGCGTCTGACCAGCTCAGGTCATGATCTCATTGCTCAGAGGTTCGAGCCTCCCCTCAGGCTCTGTGCTGACCGCTCAGAGCCTGGAGCCTGCTCCAGATTCTGTGTCTCCCCCTCTCCCTGCCCCTCCCCCACTCATGCTCTGTCTCTGTCTCTCTCAAAAATAAGTAAAGACATGAAAAATTTTTTTAAAAAGGAGTTAAGTCTGGTACGGGCAACAATGTGGGTAAATCTCACGGCATTTCTGTTGAATGAGAAAATGCAGATGAAAGAGAGTACATGCTGTATGGCTGGATTTACAGAAAACTGTAGGAAATGTAAAGGAATCTATATTGTCAGCAAGCAGGACGGGTTGCCTGGGACCGGCATGGAAGGAGGGAGGAATGGATTACAAAGAGGTGCGGGAAACTTGGAGGGAGACGGGACGGTTCGATATGTTGATTGTGGTAACGATTGCATGAGTGTAAACATGTCAGAACTTAATTGTATACTTTAAATATCTCCAGTTTCCTATACTTCAGTTCTACCTCATTAACACTGAAAAGTATGTACATTTTAGAATAGACGGATTGGCTTGTCTGTGACCCAGGAATGCTGTTGGGAGGCTCAAATGAGATAAGGCATTCATCCAGGGTCTGGTATTCTACCTCTGTAGACGGCTTGCAGATTTTACTTCCATATGGGGTCCCTTTACAGACAGGGGCCTGGGGGTGGGAGAGGCCAAGGAGTCTGCCCCAGGTCCCGCGGGGAGTTGGTGCAGTGCAGGCCAACTTTCCTGGTCCAGAGTGAACCCCAGGCCCCCTGGCATCTTGCACTGCCTCAGTCTCAGGTGGGAGCCCATCCCAGCCTCCGAGGGCCGGGGAATGGTCCGGCCGGCAGGAACCAAGATGGGGACCGAGGTGTGAGAAGCCCTCAGCATTTGGTGTTGGGTCTTTATGGAGGACAACTGACCCGAGCAAGCAGTGCAAGTTCGCGGTGCCTCGCTTGTGGCCTGCCCGAGTGGATGCAGCAGTCCTTACGCACAGCCTGCCTCGGCCGGGCCCCAGGTCTCCTGCAAGTGGGTGATTCAAAGCCACTCTTTACAGCGAGTGTGAGAAGCCCCCACCGCAGACCGCCTTCGGAGCAGGCCAAGATTCGACATTACTCACAGCTTCCAGTACCTGCCCGAGTTCAAACAGGAAGCCTGGTTTTTCCTCTCATGTCAACAACAGCCTTTATTTCTCTCTTTCTATTCTGGCCTCTGGGCTCTCTTGCGGAGTGGGTTTCTTGGGGTGAAAGTCTGGGGTGTCTGTGGCGCTTGGGGCCCCAGCAGCGGATGCCTTGGCCAGGACCTCCTCGCCTGGGAAAGTCTGGGATAAAATGACCTAGGACATCTATGGCTCTAAAGGGAGCGACCGGTCGGGCGCACAGTGGGCCTTCAGTTGCTCTAGATTGAGATGTAACAGGTCCCCAGACAAATGCAGCTCCTTCTAGGTCCCTGGCCCAGCAAATACTACCTCCACCTGCTCACCTGGGCCAGCTTCCTGGCTTTCCGCTCCCTCATTCCCCACCTCAAGTAGACACTAAGTCCGTCTTCCTTGGTGTTTCCAAAACCCGTCTCCTCCTCTCCATCCTTTCCATGATGGTTTGCATCCAGACCCCTGGCCCCCTTCGCCCATTGCTGTCACTCTCTTCTCTGTCTTACCTGGCCCCATTCCGCCCACAGACCACACAGTGGCCAGAGCCATCCTTCCTAGATGCTTGAGGGGCCACATCACAAATGGACCTCCTTTGCTTCCTCTCCCTGCTTACCCTGTGTGGTAAATCTCAAGTCCCTACTGTGGCCTGCCAGGCCCAAGGTGGCCTCCCGTCTCTCAGGACTCATCTTTGCTCCCAGAGAGAACTCCTTGTGCTCAGGATACCCTGCCAACTCATGTGGGGTTCCCTGAGCGAGCCTCAGTCTGCCTGGGCCCTCGGGCTCTGAGTAGGCCCCTGTCTGTCCCGGAGGTTCCACTGCCAAAGCTCTTGCCCCAGAGCTGAATGCCCTGCTCCGGTCCCCGGTCCCGGTCCCGAGTCCTTTGCCTTTCCTGAGGGAGAGCCAGAGCCTATTTCCCTCCTGTACATCTCCAGCCGCTGAGGGCAGGGCTCTGATTTGGTTCTGAGTCTGTAGGCCAGCCCAGCCCTGTCTCATCGAGGAGGGTGTGGAACAGACGGGGGGGGGGGGGGGGGGGGGGGGGAGTGGAGGCGGGGGACGGTTGGCAGCTGTATGCTGGACAGCCAGCTCTGTGCCTTTCATAACCTCGGGGGATCTGACAGGTCTGGAAACAGCTGGCATGTGACGGCAGCTCCCTCCCTCTCCCCTGCTCCCCAGACTCCCTGATGTAGCTTGCTTCATAAGGAACACATCCTATGGCGTTGATAATTAGGGGGCAGGGCCAAAGGGGAAGGGTCTCTTTCCAGGGGAATTTCTGCAGACACTGACTGCCTTTTATGTCCTTCTTCAGCTTTAGCTGGACATCTGACCTGTGGTCGAGGCTGGACAACCCACATTCCATTTTTGCCAAACTCCAAAGAAAGTATTTCTAGAGAAACCTGCAGAAACAGGTGCCCCGGTCCTAGGTGGTATGAGACCGGGGAAGACCAAAGGGAGGCCTCCCTCTCCTCAGTTTTCTTATCGGTACAATGGGGAGTACCTGCCTCAAAGGGTTTTGTGGGGGTTAAATGAGTGAATACGTGTAAGCTCTCAACCAGAGTTGCACACCCAGTAAATGCTTTGTGCTAGTTAGTGCTAGTTAGTGTTAGCTAGTTAGTGCTAGTTAGTGCTAGTTAGCATTAGTTAATGCTATATGTTAGTCTCAGTGATGATGATGACGATGAAGACGAAGGTCTCTGGACATTCCGGCATGGTGGGAGATGTACAGTCACAGTGTGTGGAGGACAGGACCGCCAGCTGAGCCATAGGTACCTCTTTTGTGAGGAGTCAGCTCTGTGAGGGTCAAGCTGCATGTGACACCTGGTAGATACTCAGTAGGAGTTTATTGAAAGGATTTAGAAGTTTTGATTTTTCGGACCAGGCTGAGGTTTGCCAGAGAAGGGAAGCTGTGCACATGGGAGAGTGAGGAGGTTTAAGGGCGAATGTTTAATCTCTTGAAAGAAGAAACACTTTACATGCTTATTTACAAGGGGAATGCTAATTAGTAATAATTATTATCTGGCCATTAAGTCAGACCCGCCCCCCAGATCTGTTAGGTACCCACATGGGCCCCGAGTGGACTAAGAGTGGGCTGATTGCCTTTTCTTTAAGACAACCTGCTTCTCTTGTTTTCCCTGCTTCTTACTTCTTTAGCCTCCGGTACCTAATGGCCTTGTGTCCTTAGATGAGATGACCCCTCCTAGAGGCTATTTGGTCCGGCCCTCTGCCTTACAACTAGAGGCACATGGCCGTCCTGGGAGGAACGGCATGTTTTGAAGGCTTTGAAGGCTGCCATAGTGTAAGAATTCTCAGCCCGGGCATGGAGTCCCTCCCTCCCATATACCATGGATCTTCCTTGGAGTGGAATCCACCAGGTGCCAGGCTGTTCTGGGTGCTGGAGAGAGAGCGATGAGCAAAGCCGACTCACCCTTGCCTGCCCAAGGTCCAGAGCCCAGGAGGGAACACAGAACAAATAGGAGACACAGAAACGTATCATTGCAACACGCGCTACATACAAAAGAGATTTCCAAGACTAAAACGAAGGCTGGGGTGCCTGGCTGGCTTTCAGTAAAACATGAGAAGACTCCTGAGCTCGGGATCATAAGTTCGAGCCCCACATTGGGCATAGGGCTCACAAAACAAAAAAAACAAAAAACAAACAAACATAAAGATTAAAATGAGGGCTGACCTCAGCAGGAAATGAAATGACTTGGTCTGGGGGACTCAGGAAGGACTTCCCAAAAAGTGACCGTTGAGCAGAGACCTAAAGCCTGCATACAAGTTATCTTGGTGAATGGGAGTTTGGGGAGAGAGCAGTGCAGGCCACGGGCACAGTGTGTGTAAAGGTCCTGAGGTCTGTTGAAAGGACAGAAAGCTGGAGGCGTTGCCCTGTTGAGCAAGGTTACCGGTGATCTGGAGAAGAGGGCAAGGACCTAGGTCTGGCCTCTGAAGACACTCACCACCACCCCCATGACTCTTCTGTTTGCTCTATCTAGGTTTGCAAGGAAAACAAGGCTTCCTGGTGGATGTTTTCACAGCTTAGGTGAGGATGATCAAATACCAAGCTTATCTGCTTGGAGTTCCCTCCATCAGCACATGATTGCTCGCAGGGTGGGGTAAGTATCAGTTCTTCCCTAATTTCTTTTTTAAACTCCAAGTGCTCTTCAGGAAAGGGAACTAACAGTCTTCCCACCACTGAGTGATCGAGGTGGGTTTGGGGGAACCAGGAGAGGAAGGGGTAAGGCTGGTACAATCCCCTTCTAGGTGAAATTGACTTGGCCTGACCAGCAGCCCCTCAGGGGACAAAACCTCCTGCCTTCCCCTCGCACTACTCAGCACTTCTCTCTTCTCAGAATGACCTGGCGTTCCTGAGCTGGCGTCAGAACTCTGGTACCTGACTCCCACCCAGGTTCTGTGCCTGACATCAGTTTACAGGACACCCCCACCCCAGCATGCTTGCTTCTTGGTTTGACTTCCTTTTTCAAATCGGATTTAATTTCAAAGTTAAAAAAAAATTTTTTTTTAAAGTAGCTCTAGGCCCCAACGTGGGGCTTGAACTCACAACCCCGAGATCAAGAGTCACATGCTCTACTGACAGAGCCAGCCAGGCGCCCCTCAAAGGTTTTATTCATTCTTTAAAATTGACTTTTACCGATGTAAATAATACAGACATTGGGGGCGAACGGAAACATGGTTAAAGGGAAGGCTCTCCCATCCCAGTACCCTGCGTGGCAGTTACCCACTGGGTGGGTCTTCTAGTCTTTTAAATGCATTTTCATTTATATGTATACAGATAATAAGGATATATTGTTTGGTATACTCTTTTTTTTGTTAACTATTTATTATCAAATTGGTTTCCATTGATATACTTTTTTTTTAAACAGAAATAATCTGAGTTCTGTGTATTATTTAGCAACTTCTTTTCCCACTTAACAGGACATCTTGAAGACCTTTGTAATAGTATCATTACACATCATTGTTTGTAAACTCACCTCGTTCTTTTATAAAGACAGCAGTCTCCCCAAGGGTGTATTCCCATAGGTTAATTAACTCTTCTCTCACTGATGAGTGTTCATTTATAGTGTTTCCAGATTGTCACCATCATAAGCAACACTGTGGCAAACATACTTGTATATGATTCTAAGCCTCGCTCAGCTATCTTGGTTGGTGATGAGATGTCTGTCAGGAGAGGTATTCAAGTCAAAGGTGAAATAATATGCTCAAAATTTATTGTACACGAGAATCACCTGGAAAGCTGTCTAAGCTACCAATCGCTGAGCCAGACCTCTGGAGTTTCTGGGTTAGGAGGTCTGGGCTGGGCCTGAGAATATGCACTTCTAACTAGCTCCCAGGTGAGGCTGCTGGGTCACAGAACCTACTTTGAGAATCACTGCCTTCAAGGCGGCTGCTCTGCTTCCGCTTGCTTAAAGGGTCATATCACCCTGGGGAGACCCTGTTCTGGGAGCACTCGCTCTGGGCTTCTCCATCTGCTGAGAAGCGAGTGTTCTAACTGGCTTCCCTCTGGGCGGCAGGGCCCTTCAAGGTGCTGGTAGTAGGTCCAGAGGTCTGTCTAGCAAGGCTGCCTCCGCAGATGTTCTGGCTGGGTCTGGGAGCCCAGAGCCTCTTATCTCTAGACACAGCCTGCAGGGCCAGCCCTTTCTGGGCACCACCCCCCACCCCTGCAGCTCACCCCCTCCTCCCCTCTGGAGCCTAATGAAAGGCCTGGGCTGCTGGGAAGTGCTCTGGGGTTTTCATAATAGAAAGGCCAGGAGTCCCCATCTCCAGAGAGTGTCCTCCTCTAAAGGCCTTGAGGTTTCAGGACACTAAGGCATTCTTTGTTCCCTGCTGCACGTCATGAGGTCACCCTGGGGTTTGGGGTGGGGGGAAGCATCACCATGCAGGGGTGGGGGAACCTGGAGCCCCCACCCTTGGAACTAACAACATCCCTTCTTCCTGGGCCTTCGTGGTGACTTTGAGAGAGACACTTCTGCACCTGAGGATGGTCAAGTTGTAGGCTGAGGGTCAGACCTCAGTGGGCATTTGGCCAGTGCCTCTGCCCAGAGCTGAGTTTGGACACCCTGCAGCCCACCAGTCTCCTTGCCCTTTGACCCCTGGGATGTTGTCCATGAACATCGGCAACCTTGATTGTCAGAAAGAAGCTTCCTCTGGACTCCTGACTTCTTTGTCTGTTGCAGTTACCAGAAGGCAGGAGGGAAGAGGCCCCAGCCACAGTGCCACAAATCTGGTGGGAGGGATGGGAGCTCCTTTTGGAGCTCAGCTGCTCCAGGCCCCTCTCTAGTGGGGCAAGGTTTGGATCTAATTCTAAACCAGTGCAGAAGTGGTGTTTGAGGCAGGCTGGGGTGCCTTTGTGCCTCTCTCTCTTGGGGGAGAGAAGGGATGGGGGGAGAGAGGGAAAGAGTGAGAGAGAGAGAGAGAATGAGTGGGGGCAGAGTAGAGAGAGAGGGGGGAGAGAGAGAATTCCAAGCAGGCTCCACACTGTCAGCACAGAGCCTGACCCGGGGCTTGATCTCACCACCCTGAGATTATGACCTGAGCTGAAATCAAGAGTCATATACTCAACTAACTGAGCCACCCAGTTGGCCCCAGGGGGTTATGTCTAAAATCTTGAATATCTTCTCTTATTGTTCATGGTTGTCTTTCCAGCACTTGGCACATAGGAAGTGCCTAACAGAGCCTTGTTGAATGCATGAATAACAAACTTAAAATAATACTTAGAAGGTGTCTGCAGGATGGGCTCAGGCTGTTCAGTCCCTGGATATGGGGGCTAGACTGTGGGGGCCAGCTAGGTAGCTGTTTGAGGCCCTTTCTGCACCCCTGCAGCTGTGGGGGTCTGAGTCCCACAGCAGGAACCTCTGCAAGACCTCAGATGTGAAAGGGGCCCTGGGGCAAGCTCTGCGGCCTATGCAGGGGTTACCCTGGAACAGACCAAACCACAGAGGGGAGTGCAGAGGGGGCACTGGCTTCCTCGTTCTCAGGGCAGAGCGGGTGGAGTGGCTCTCCCAGCGGAAGCCCAATTCTGGTGGCATGAGCTCCGTCCAGTATCCCATCAGCCACCGGCCTTAACTTGCTAACTCTGCAGTAATACTGGAACTGGGGGGTAGGGAGGGAGAGAATTTCAATCCTTTCAGACTCAAATCTTAACTTCTCATTTCTTTCAAGACACCCGCTCCTAACCCAAAAAGCGAAAGCCGAGGCTGGGGGAATTCTGCACAGTGGAAAAGCTCAGGGTGTTACTTTTGTTCTGGGTCTGGCTGGTCTTGTGCAGCTGGCCCAGGCCAGGGGCGCTGAGAGTCCGCAGGTCGGGGTCCTGAGTGGGGCCGAGTCGAGGCCTTGGAGGGTGTCCCCCGAGGCTGGGCGAGGAGGGTGTCCCCACCTGCTCGGAGCCTGCACGCCTGCTCGGCCAGGCGCGCGCCCCATGTCCCTTCGGTGGGGAAGGGGCAGCCCTGGGAGGCTTCCCTTTGTGGGCCTCCGGGCCCCGCCCCTTCCTCTGCCCGCCCCAAACGGAGCGCTTTGAAGTGGCCGCGCTCTCAGCCCCCTTCCCCCTCGCGGCGCCGCCCCCGCTGTGCCCGCACCTTGGCAGTGGCCGAGTGCTTTGCATGGAAATGCGTCCCTGGCACCCGCTGGGCACTCTTTGTAAATTCATCCCCGGGGAGGCCCAGCCCTGGGGCCGCTCCGGGGGTGGGGGGTGGGGGCGGGGGCGGGGGCGGGGATCGCCTGCGGGGTCCCAAGGCCGCCGACTTAGGGCAAGACTTTTGAGTCCCTCACCGGTTCCTTCGGAGGAAATGGGGCGGGCTGTGGGGTATGCGGGAACCAGTTTTCAACGGAAAATCCAACAGGCGCTTTTGGCAACATATTTGTACTAGTGCCGACCTTTGATCTAGCAAGCCCATTGCTATGAAAGCAACCATAGATGAGTGCAAAGAAGTTAGAACTGGGAAACCGTGGAAATATCTAGCAGTAGACATTGGTTCTGTTCTCTAATTGGTTTACCACTGGTCGCACACCGTTGGAAAAATTCACGAATTCAATCATTAGCAGTGATGATGTATTTATTACCCCCCAAAATGCTCTTGATATTAAAGCAACAGCTATATATACCTGTATGGAAAAAAGACGAGAATATAGGATACCAGCTTATTAGTTTCTCTGGATGCTGAGATAAAGGATGACTATTACTGTCATACTTTTCCTGAAATTCTTTATACTTTATGCCATAATCAGGTATTTTAAAATAATTTTTATTTAAATAAAACTCCTGTTTTAAGATTATTAAACAAAATTTTAACAGGCTTCTCAGTAATTTCTTTTTTTTTTTTTAATGTTTATTTACTTTTGAGGAGGGGGGGGACAGAGGTCTGTCTGACAGTAGAGAGCCAGACATGGGGCTCAAACCCACGAACCGTGAGATCATGGCCTGAGCTGAAATCAGACACCTAACCAACTGAGCCACACAGGTGCCCCGATAATTTCTGATTTGAATAACACTGCACAAGACTCACAACATTTTAATCTATTTTTCTCTTTTCTTTTTTTAATGTTTATTTTCTTTTTTGAGAGAAAGAGAGTTGAAGGGGAGCAGGGGAAGGGCAGAGAGGGGGGCGGGCAGAGGATCCGAAGTAGGCTCCGTGCTGACAGCAGAGAGCCAATACAGGGCTCGAACTCGCAAACCATGAGATCCTAACCCGAGCTGAAGTCTGGTTTAACCGACTGGGCCCCCCAGGGGCCCTTATTTTTCTCTGTTCAAAACAGGCCCCCAGCCTGTGGGATGGGTGGGCGATTATTGTGATTCCCATTTCACAGAAGGGATGGAGGGTGCCTCGGGACAGAATGGATGGCCTGCAGGTGTGGAAGAACCGTGTTGTTCCACAGTGCAGAACTCCTTCCCGTTGGCAGAGCTCATGTGGAGTCATGGAGTGGGAATGCGGGGCGGGGGGAGGCGTGCAGACTAGAGCCATGGGCCAGATGTCCCCATCGAGGGTATGGCCAGGACCCAAGCCTTCTTGGCTTCCCTGCCACCTTCGGCATGCAAACCACCCCACTGCAACTGAATTTGTAACAATGGCGAAATGAAGAGAATTATTAGAAAATGTTACAGCACGGGAACTTGAGTCCCAGAACACAGCCCAGTCTCCCTGACGTCCTGGGTCTGGTCCGATGCTACTCAGGAGACCTTAGGGTGGTGGAGGGAGCTTCCAACAGACTGGGGCTTAGACATTCAGTTTTGTTCCGTTTTTTTTAAAGTCAGCTTTCTTCCTAAAAAATTAGCTAGCTATTGGGGTGCCTGGCTGGCTCAGTCCATAGAGCATATGACTCTTGATCTCTGGTCATGAGTTCAAGCTCCACATTGGGTGTGGAGCCTACTTAAAAAAAAATTAGTTAGCTGTGGGAGAGTCCCTCCACCTCAGTGAGGCCACCATCCCCGCCCCCCCCCCCAAATCCATCATGACTGGTCTCTCTCATTCACTTTAAAAATAGGCAACGGCTGGTGGGGGACAAGAGTGGAGAGGTCTGTTGTCTGGGGATGTATTCAGATGGTTTGCGCCCTACCGAAATGGCCACAAGACATTGAAATGGGGCCCTCGGCCTTCTCGTAAGGTTTAGAGAACACCTAAAAAATTTCCCTTTTCTCTAGTTAGCTTTGGTGATCTTTTGATGTTCTCGTTTCTAACTTGGCAGTTTATAAGTCATTCTCTGCCTCTGAGTTCTTTAACATTCATCTTTGCGTTCTTCTGAAAGCACAGTAAAACCTGGGGGGTGTCTGTGTGGGCGGGAGTTTTCCTGGGGCCTCCAGAGGGTACTGCTACTAAGTAAAATTCGCTTTTACTAAAACACACAAAATCACCTCCCAGAGAACTTTTCTGTGTTCTAAGTTCACTTTAGATGAATGTACCAATTCAACATAGAGATTTTTCAAAAGATTGGAAATAATGAGGAAAGGAAACCAAGATACCCAGGGAGTAGAAGAAGCAGCTCAAACTTGACCATGAATTTTCCAGAACTGATGGATGCCTGAATCCTTAGATGGGAGGGGCACAGTGATTTCTGAGCAGAAAAAATGGAATCTCTCTTTACCCAGCCACATTGTAGTGAAGGTTCAGGACACCAGAGACCATGAGAACATCTGTAAAGAAGACCGCAGAAGTAAGAAACATTCCCTACAAAGAAATGATGGTGAAACAGCCTTCTTATCAGCAATGAGAAGCCAGAATATCATCTTCAAAGTGCTGAGGGAAATAAGTGCCCTAAAATTTTATGCTAAACTACATGTTATTCAAGAATGGGGGCAGGGGGCCGCTTGGGTGGCTCAGTCAGTTAAGGGTCTGACTCTCCATTTCAGCTCAGGTTATGATCTTGCAGGTTTGTGGGTTCGAGTCCTGCATCTGGGTTTGAGCTGATGGCATGGAGCCTGCTTGGGATTTAATCTTTCCCTCTCTCTGCCTCTCCCCCACTCAAACTCTCTCTCTCAAAAATAAATTAATATTTATTTAAAAAAAAAACAAGAATGAGGGCAGGGGAAGTGGGTGTGGGGTGGGCTAGTTGGGTATTAAGGAGGGCACTTGTTGGGATGAGCGACGGGTGTTGTATGTAAGTGATGAATCACTAAATCCTACCCTTGAAACCAATACTACACGGTATGTTAACTAACTTGAATTTAAATAAAATCTTGGAAGGAAAAAAAAAAAGAATGAGGGCAAAATATATTTCAGACAAAAAAAGGAAAGATGTTGTCTTACATCTTCATGGAAAGATTTGCTAAAGGGTGTTCTTCATAAAGAAAGAAATTAATTCCTGAAGGAAGGAACTGAAGAAAAAAAGCAACATGGAGAAAAAGCATGCACGTGGGTAAATCGAAGTAAGCCTGTATCTAAAAAGCAGCAATAATAATCCTGGCAACTAATTGTGGAGGGTTTAAAAACAAGAAAGGATAAAGTACTAGGCAAAAATAATGGTGAAGACGGAACAGGGCACGTGCCTGACTGGCTCTGTAGAGTTCGAGCCCCATGTTGGGTATAGAGATTACTTAAAAATAAGATCTTTTAAAAAAACAACAAAAAAAGATGGAACAGGTTCATTGGTGTAAAGCATTCTAAGATTCTTTTGTTGTTTTGGAAGAGGGTAGAGCAGAAAGCAAATTTATCATGATGCTAGGAGAGCATAAGCTGGAGGCCAATTCTTTGTACTCTTGTCTGTCTTTTTTTAAAGTTTATTTATTTTGAGGGGGGAGGGGCAGACAGAGCAGGAGAGAGAGAGAATTCCAAGCAAACTCCGTGCAGAGCCCACATGGGGCTAGGACCCATGCCCACAATATCATGACCTGAGCCGAAATCAAGAGTCAGATACCTACGGGAGCTACCCAGGTGCCTGCGTACTCTTGTTTCTTAAAGAAGTCTCCCAAGTTGAATAAAACCTAGGCCTGCCTTAGGGATAGAGTTATTGTTTTCTTTTTCTTTTTTTTTTAATGTTTATTTTTTATTTTTATTTTTGAGAGAGAGAGCACAAGCAGGGGAAGGGCAGAGAGAGAGGGAGACCAAAGATACGAGGCAGGCTTCAGGCTCTGTGCTGACAGCCGAAAGACCAATGTGGGGCTCGAACCCAGGAACCGTGAGATCATGACATGAGCCGAAGTCGGATGCTTAACCAACTGAGGCCACCCAGGCGCCCCAGGGTTAATGTTGTCTATTCATGATTTTATTAGAATAGCTGTCTATGTTTTAAAAAATGTAAAGATGACCTCCTGAAAGTATAAGAAACAAAATATATAACTGCTAACCTGGTGGGGAAAATAAAGATAAGAAAATTGGATCCACCCAATCAAAAGCAGGGAAAGAAGCAAAGGAAACACGAACTAGAAAGGCAGGGGTAACCGAAATGATTACTTAACGCTTGATATCTGTTTCTCATTTGTCACATGGTAATAAAGTTTTCTTATAGAGATGTAGTTGGCGTACAACATTCTATCAGTTACAGGTGTACCACATAATGATTCAGTATATGTATATATTGCAAAATGATGATCACAGTCTAGCTAACATCCATCACCATATATAGTTTAAAAAATTGTTGGTAATAGAATTTTTAACCAAGTGTATTTAAAACCTACACTTTTCATCCTTCTTAAGTCATAGGCATGGCTGATGGCAAGTGACCAGTGCCAAATGCTGCAACTCCTAGGTTGCCATTTGAAAGAGAGGGAGATTACCTTCTTTTTCTCCTTTTTCTCTTCTCTTGGGCTGGGATTTAGACGTATTAGCAGCAGCTAGATCATCCTTCTTGTACCAGAAGAGACTAGGATATTTATTGAGGATGAGAGAGCAAAAACAAAGGAGACTGGCCGCTGATAATTTTGTGGAGGGTCATCGTACTAGCTAGGACTTCTATATGAGAGATAAGAATTTCCATCTTGGGGCGCCTGCGTCCAACTGCGGCTCAGGTCACGATCTCACGGTTTGTGAGTTCGAGCCCCGGGTCAGGCTCTGTGCTGACAGCTCGGAGCCTACTTCGAATTCGGTGTCTCCTTCTCCGTCTCCTCCTCTGCTCAGGCTCCTTCTCTCTCAAAAATAAAATAAACATTAAAAAAAGTTTAAAAAATTTTTTCATCTTGTTTAAGCCATTTTAAATTTGACACCTTAGCAAAAAGCAGCTGAATCGATTTACTAATTTACCAAGTATAAATACAGGTATGTTACAAATTATAGTAAAGTGAATGAATTAGACTCACCAGTTAAAAGACAATGATTTTCAGGTCAGAATAAAACAAAACAGAAATAAACACAGCCACATTTGCTTGTTGTGTATTTGCTCTATGTATTCACAGTGTATTACCAGGATTGAATAGTTGCAATAGAGACTGCATGGCCTGCAAAGTAAAAAATAATTGTTACAGGGTCCTTTACAGAAAAAGTTTGGTGACCCTTGAACTAGGTCAAGCAGAGGCTGCCTTTTAGGCAACAGGCTTGAGCAGTGCCCGAGGAAGGCAAAAGGGCCCACAGTGACTACCGGGCTGAATGCAAGCAGGCTCATGAAGCAACCCCTAGCCATAGGCTCTACTTACCCAATGGGCTGCTTACAACCAGGCAGAGTTACCGAAGAAAGGGAAGATCCCATACGTTCCCATACCTCCCCATTCTGCCCTATGACGGTGCCCACCGCCCCTCCCACCTCCCTCCCCACCCTGCCTCCTTGAAGGACAGTGTCTCCTTTGCTGTACTGCCTGCCGAACCCTTGGGGTGTATGCAATAACCTTCTATCTCCTCTGTTCTGCCTTGGGTGAATCCTTTCACACCCCCACCCCCACCCCACTGGCCATCACCTGATTGGAGCACCCCACATTTGGTGCTCCCCCCCATTCCAGAAAAGCCCCCACAGGTCATAAGGCAGCTTTTAACCCATCAAAAAATAATGATCATGCCATATTCTGTGATCTTAACAAAGTAAGATTAGAAATTAAAATAAATGAAATAGTCCAAATAATCCCATTATATTTGGAAGCATCTCTAAAGAATTCGCATGGAAAAGAAGAAATCATAAAGGAAATTACAAAATATTTGGAAGCAGAGGACATGGAAACATCACATAAGGAAATCTGTGTTGTGGAATGTCAGCTAGAACAATGATTAGAGAGAAATTTCTGTCCCTGAAAACTATATTTGAAAAAGACTAAAAATTAATAAGTTCAGTACCCAAGACAGGAATTATAAAAGGAACCACAGGGGTGCCTGGGTGGCTCAGTTGGTTAAGCGTCTGACTTCAGCTCAGGTCATGATCTCACGGTTTGTGGGTTCAAGCCCCGTGTCGGGCTCTGTGCTGACAGCTCAGAGCCTGGCGCCTGCTTTGGATTTTGTGTCTCCCTCTCTCTCTCTGACCCTCCCCCACTCATGCTCTGTCTCTCTCTCTCTCTAAAAAATAAATAAACATTAAAAAAATTTAGAAAAGGAACCACAGAACAATCTGAAGAAAGTAGAGAAAAGGAAGTAAGAATGGAAGCAAAATAAAAACAAAGAAGCAACGGACAGATAAACAAAAGCTAAAGTTAGTTCTTTGAAAAGACCAAGACAAACCTCCAGCAAGATGGACCAACCAAAAAAGAGAAAAGAATAAATAATACTAGATTAATTAATTTACTACATTCATTTACTAATTGAATTAATTTAAAATTTTTTTTAATGTTTATTTATTTTTTACTTTTGAGAGACATAGAGACAGAACATGAGCAGGGGAAGGGCAGAGAGAGAGGGAGATACAGAATCCGAAGCAGGCTCCAGGCTCTGAGCCATCGGCATAGAGCCCGATGCGGGGCTCGAACTCACAGACCGTGAGATCATGACCTGAGCCGAAGTCGGCCGCTTAACCAACTGAGCCACCCAGGCGCCCCTGAATTAATTTAAAATAATTAAAAAATGAATGTAATGAAAGATCCTATAGAGATTTTTTAAAAAAATTTATTTTTGAGAGAGAAAGAGAGAGCGTGTGCATGCAGGGGAGGGGCAGAGAGAGAGGGAGACACAGAATCTGAAGCAGGCTCCAGGCTCTGAGCTGTAAGCACAGAGCCCGACGCGGGGCTCGAACCCGTGGACCATGAAATCATGACCTGAGCCAAAATGAGAGGCTTAACTGACTTAGCCACCCAGGCGCCCCAGTCCCACAGAGGTGTTTTTAAAATGTTTATTTATTATGAGAGAGAGCAAGAGTGAGAGAGCCCACACACAAAGGCAGGAGGGGCAGAGAGGGAGAGAGAGAATCCCAAGCAGGCTCTGCACTGTCAGTGCAGAGCCAGACATGGGATCCGATCTCACAACCTTGAGATCATGACCTGAGCTGAAATCGAAAGTCAGACGCTTAACCAGCTGAGCCACCCAGGCACCCCTCCTCTGTACTCTTAATATGAAAGGAAGCTAGGTGATACATACCCTGTTAACAATCTTTGCACAACTTTCCTGTAAGTGAAAGTGATCTTAAAATTAAAAGTTTATTTTAAAAAACTAGCAGTCCTGCAACATACTGAAAAAACAGCTGGGCAAATCGTGTTACAGGTGACTTTTGTCAAATAGTTCAAGGAATAGATATTCCTCTTGTACTTAAATTGTTCTAGAGGCGCCTGGGTGGCTCAGCTGGTTGAGCATCTGACTTGGGCTCAGGTTACCGTCTCTCAGTGCCATAGTTTGAGCCCCACACCAGGCTCTGGGCTGACAGCTCAGAGCCTCGAACCTGCTTTGGATTCTGTGTCTCTCTGTCTCTCTGCCCCTCCCCCAGTCACACTCCGTCTCTCTAGAAAATAAATATTTTTTTTTAAATTTTTTTTAATGTTTGTTTATTTTTGAGACAGAGAGAGACAGAGCACGAGTGGGGGAGGGGCAGAAAGAGAGGAAGACAGAATGTGAAGCAGACTCCAGGCTCTGAGCTGTCAGCAGAGAGCCTGATGCGGGGCTCGAACTCACAGAGTTCATGACCTGAGATCATGACCTGAGCCGAAGTCGGACGCTCAACCGACTGAGCCACCCAGGCACCCCTAGAAAATAAATATTTAAAAAATTATAAAACTATTGTAAAAAACGAATTATATTAAAAAATAAATAAATGGTTCTAGCGGTGCCTGGGTGGCTCAGTTGGTTAAGTGACCACCTCTTGGTTTTCGGCTTAGGTCGTGATCTCATGGTTTGTGAGTTCGAGCCCCAAATTGGACTCTGCACTGACAGTGCAGAGCCTGCTTGGGATTTTCTCTCTCTGCCCCTCCTGCACTCTCTCACTCTCTCTCTCTCTCAAAAATAGATAAATAAACTTAAAAACATGACAAATTGTTCTAGAAAATTGAAAAAGAAGGAATGCTTCCTAATTAACTTTATGAAGTTAATATAATCTTAATATGCAAGGTGGTCAAGGACAATATGAGAAAAGAAAATTATGCACCTATCTCACTTACTTCTCCTAAATAAAATATTAGCAAACTGAATAGATACAATTGATACAGCAGGAATACAAAAATAGCTTAAAACTAGAAACCCCCAAGTAACTTATATCAACATAGTAGTAAAGAAGAAAACCCATATAATCCTCTTTACGGATACAAACAGAAGTAGCATTTGATAAAAATTCAACATCCCTCATTGTAAAAACTGTTGACCAATTCAGAGTCTAAGG
Source organism: Paguma larvata (assembly GCA_030068075.1). Taxonomy (NCBI): domain Eukaryota; kingdom Metazoa; phylum Chordata; class Mammalia; order Carnivora; family Viverridae; genus Paguma; species Paguma larvata. Next base: position 122,923,847 of record CM057826.1, read on the forward strand.
AAACTTCCCAAACCCGAGACAAAACAGCCATCAAATACCTACAGCAACGGATATCCTTAATGGTAAAATATCAGAAGTATTTCCTTTAAAATCGGTTACGAAAGAAATCTACCTACTAGTGCTGATACCAGTCAACAGAACATTGTACTGTGTTTTAGCTAGCATAGTAAGACAAGAAATGAAAAGAATCAAAATTACAATGGAAGAAAAATATTGCAATTTTATGCAGATGACATGATTATCTACAAAAAATATTCCAGGAAATCTACTGGGAAGCTGAACTCAGAAGCACTCAGTCAGATGGCTGGCTATAAGGCTAATATAGCAAAATGTGATAGAAAACATTTAATTGTTTCCCAGACTGAAAATAGGGAATGGAGCGAAGGATGGTCTTTAGCCAGATATATAAAGTTTGTTTCTTAAAAGAAAGAAAGATGGAAGAGATCCGAAACAAATAGTCTCATTTGTTAAATCCGGTTGATGGGTACAACTGTGTTACATTGTTTTCTTTTAAAAATGATTCTGTGTAACATACATAACACACATGCAATGATTTATGCCACATATATGCTATTTATGAAGTATAACTTCAAAATGGGCCCTACCACCCCTCCATGTGACTGAAAAACTAGAATTTTACCAGCCCCATTTTACTCTCTGTGTCCTCCTTCCCTATCCCTTGTCTCCCAGTGCAAAAGTAAGCCCTATCCTGAATGTTGCATTTATAAATACTTAAAACAGTTTTTTTTTTAAGTTTATTTATTTATTTTGAGAGAGACAGAACAGGGGAGGGGCAGAGAAGAGAGGGGGAGAGAGAGAATCCCAAGCAGGCTCCACGCTCTCTGTGCAGAACCTGATGTGGGGCTCGAACTCACAAACCGCAAGATCATAATGTGAGCCTAAATCAAGAGTCGGATGCTTAACTGACTGAGCCACCCAGGTGCCCCATAAATTCTTTAATTTTTTTTTTAAATGTTTATTTTCTTTTGACAGAGAGACAGAGTGTGAGCAGGGGAAGGGCAGAGAAAGAGGGAGACACAGAATCTGAAACAGGCTCCAGGCCCTGAGCTATCAGCACAGAGCCTGATGCGGGCTCGAACTCACAAACCATGAGATCATGACCTGAGCTGAAGTCGGTGCTCAACTGACTGAGCCACCCAGGCGCCCCTCTTTACTTTTTTAAAATGGAGTTTGATCAATCGTATTATTTTTTATACTTTCCCGTGTGTTTGAATTGCTTCGGAAGTAAAAGGAAATTGATGTTGCCCAAGGTGTCTTGCGAAAATCTTCAAAAGAAAAGTGATTTCCAAAAATGATTCCGAATCATTTTCGGAAGGGCGCCTGGCTGGCTCGGTTGGAAGAGCATGAGATTCTTGATCTTGGGGTTGTGAGTTTGAGCCCCATGTTGGGTGTAGAGATTACCAAAAACTATGATGATGATGATGATAATGATGATGATGAGTTTGAGCCCCATGTTGGGTGTAGAGTTTACCGAAAACTATGAAGATGATGATGATGATGATGATAATGATAAACTTTAAAGAAGGGGCTCTTTGAAAAGGGTAGTGAGGAAAGCTTTCATACCCTCATCTCTACCACTTCACTCTTCATTGAACAATATTTCCTGAGCGAGTACCTCCATGGTGTTAGGCTTTGTGCCATAACTTGGGGATCAGACTCCTCGTGTAGGAGTGGGAAGGGGGACATCGGCTGGGATGACCTGTGTGAAGCATGGAGGCTGGGGCACGGCTGACCATTATTACCGGCTCTAAGAAATGGCACAAGGTTTTTGGCTACCAAGATAAAGAGTCATGTCTCATTAGTCCTGCCTGTGGCTTTATTGTGCCCAGCGTGTGTTCATTAAAGTCTGCATTGAGGCTGCTCCACACAGCCCGGCACGGAGAGTCATCACCAGCAGAGGCCCTTAGGGGAGCAGCCCCGGCACCAGGGAGTAGGCCCCAGGGAGTACGTAGGGTTCAGGGAGGCCCGTCGATTTCATTGACCAGGGATGAAGGAGGGAGCCCTGGCGGGAAGTGTGATTGCTCCTGAAGTAGACACAGGGTCTCCTGGGCCTCTGCCCGGGCCTGGCTGTGGCCCTCCTGTCTTGCCGTTTGTGCTTCTCTGTTGTTCCCTTTAGCCACATAATTGAACACGGGTAGCAAAAGAAAAGAAGCCAGACGGCAAACCTGGGTGGCATTTAGGTTTGCTGTTGCTGAGAAACTGTTTTGGAACTAGAAGAATTTTGTGTGGGACAGGACTGGGTGGCGGGGGGGGGGGGGGGGGGGGGGGGGGGAGGGGGGAGTGCGGGTGTGTCTGGCTTCATTGTTCGAGCACAAAAGAACAAACTTTTCTCTGAAAGTTCTGGAAGCCTTTCCATGCTGAAATGGCTGGAGGATGTGCCAACGCTCAGAAGGCTTGAACCCCCCCATTGGTGGGGAGCTTTTGAAACTGGCCTTCTGGGACTTGTGAGGAAGGCTGCTCTAGGCCTGGGTGTGGGGCCTGTCTAGGAGGGCGAGGGAGTGCCTCCTGGGATCCAACACCCGCTACATGGGGCAGGCGCCCTGGCCCCAAACTCTCCCTTTCAGTTGGAAGGTGCCCTCTTTGAAACTCCACTAGGCTTTGATGCCAGCTGGTTTCTTCCTGGTCTAGAGCCGAGGAAAATCTGAGTCCAAGCATGCCCAAGCCGTCCACCCGGGCTTGCGTCTCTGATGCACCCGTGGCCTGGGAGCCCAAGCGCCTCATGTTGGCTGGCAGGGATGGAAGCCTTCAGACTGCCCGGCCTCTCTTTCTCCGTTGCCCCAAGCCTCGAGCTCTGTCGCTCCCTGCCAGCATTGCCGCCTCCCTGGCTGGCAAAGCCTGCTTGGGCAGAAGGCTGGTAATTTGTGACTCATGGCCCGTCTCTGACCACGGGCAGTGCTGAGTCACTGGGGCTTGCCTGTTCTGCCGAGGAGTGCTGGGGTGGGCAGCCCCCTCCAAAGGCACTGGCCTGGGCGGGGGTGGGGGGGAAGCCCACTCTTCACTGCTGTGGCCTCAGCTCCTGGGAGGGAGAGCCTGCCTGCTGCGGCCACAGCCCTTTGGAGAAGTGTGAAGCCAGGTCAGTGCTGCTGTGTCATCTTGCGTCCCCTCTGTCCCTGGGACGCTGCTCCCCATCAGCCCTGACTGGAACATACCTCCCACCATCAAGGCTGGTGTGCGGGTCAGTCTGCCCGGGGTCTTAAGAGTCTGTGTCTTGGGTCAGCCCGGGAGAGCAAGGCTGCTGACCTGGGTCCTCCAGCCACTCCCTTGACCTTCCTTCATTATTCACTTAGAGAGTAAGGACGGAAGTGAAAAGAGTGAGGAGCACCTTTTAAGTTTTTCTGCTCATCAGATTGGCAAAACATTTAAAAGGACTAATGATGCCCAGTGTTGAAGAGAATGTACGGAAACAGGTGCTGGTGTAGGAAAATGGCGGGGAGTGAGGAGGCTCAGCCTATTTCAGAAGGGCCGCCGGGAGCACCTGTTAATGTTTAAAAGGCACGTACACTTGGGACACCTGTGTGGCTCAGTGGATTAAGTGTTTGACTTTGGCTCGGGTCATGATCTCACGGTTTGGGAGTTTGAGCCCTACCTCAGGCTCCGTGCTGACGGCTCAGAGCCTGGAGCCTGCTTCCGATTCTGTATCTCTCTCTTTCTCTGCCTGTCTCCTACTCGTGTGCTCTCAATCTCTCTCAAAAATAAAGAAACATTTAAAAAATTACAAAAACATAAAAGATACATACACTTTTGACCCTGCAGTGCACTTTCTGAGAAAATTTCATAGAGAAAAAGTTAGAAAATGATACAAAAACACTTTGTGAACACAGAAGCTTGTGTTCAAGAATGCTCACTGTATCCTTGCTTGCAATTGTAAAAAAAAAAAAAAAAAAAAGAGCAACAGTTAATGACCGTTAATGGGGTGGATGTATGAATAAACTAGACTCTGTTTTTGAATACTCCCAGCTGTTAAAAAGAACCAAGTAGATCTGTGTGTACTGACTGATAAGAAAGGATGTTTGCGATATAAAGTGAGAAGGAGTCACAAAACCATGTGTTGAATATGGTCCTGTTAACAGGTAAAACCCCGTGTATGCATACGTGTGTGTGTGTGTGTGCCTGCATGTACAAATCCACATAGGAAAAGGTCCCGAGGGACGCTAATGGTGGTTTTTCCCTGGGCACGGTTTGTCGATTGAGATAATGGGAGACTTTCACTTCGTCATCTTTATAGTCCCCTATTCTGTTTCATTTTCACAAGCGTGTATTGACTTTTAAATAAAAAGAAAAAAAATAATTGAATACAAAATGAACAGTTTTCCTTACACGCAAGATGAAGACCCAAATGTGGGTGTGGCTACGGTCATGTACATACATGCGGGATGGGGGAAGGGTTCCAGATTCCTCCTGCCTCCGTAGGGGCTGCAAACTCTTCCCGGAGCCCATCCTCCCTCAGGTCAGGTCACCCAGCAGGTGCCACAACCAAGTGTAACTCCCATTCCTAAACAGCTTCCCATGTCCACCTTCCAACTCTCTCTGTAACTTCTCGGGGGAGGGGGGCTGCCCCCCCACCCTGTGTTCCCAGAATACCCTGACTGTCTCCTCTGTGGCCATTTCACACTGGGTACCCCCTACGGCCCTCCCATGCAGCACCGGGTAAGGTGGGATCCTGCCCTCTTTGCTCTTCATTCATATGCACAGAGAGGGGCCTCAGTAAGTGTGCGGTGAGTGATAGAAGAATGAATAATAAAGCGGCCAGCAGATGGATGCTGGGGGAAGGGACCCCTGCTGTCGCTCAGCCCACTTTCCCCTCTAATGCCCAAATGCCTCTGCCGACACCTGTGTTCATCATGGGCAGGGGCAGCGGCTCCAGCGTTTCCCTGGTAAGTTTATTTATTTATTTTTTAATGTTTATTTTATTTTTGAGCCATAGAGGCAGAACGTGAACAGAGGAAGGGCAGAGAGAGAGGGAGACACAGAATCCAAAGCAGGCTCCAGGCTCTGAGCCATCAGCACAGAGCCCGACGTGGGGCTCGAACTCACAGACTGCGAGATCATGACCTGAGCTGAAGTCGGCCACCCAACCGACTGAGCCACCCAGGCGCCCCTTCACAGGTCAGTTTAAAGTCTGTGGTCAGTTCCGCAGGCAGCTGTGAAGCCTCACAGCCCGAAATGCAATCCCACCCTCTCTCCAGCCGGGAGAGCCCCCACCTGCCGCAGGTTCTACCTGCCTGAGGGAACCTCATCTAGTCCGATTGATCGGGGACAGCCCCGCCCTAACCACCACGTTGGCTGGGTAAATGAAGCATTAAAAACAAACTAATTAGTACTTCAGAGTAGCTTCATTCACAAAATTACCTCGCCGAAGACATGTCTCATTTATAACTGACTTAATTAAAAGAAACTCGATAAATTCCTGTAACAGATGAGGACAGCACTTTCTAGAAACGCCGTAGTTGAAATGTTTTACTGCATGTATCAAATGGTTATTAAGTCTTTAATATCATAATTCCTGAAGAATGCCATTGTTAGCGACAAACAGCAACCCTGGCAACAAAGGAGCTAATTGTTCCTTGCCTTGGCTCCGTAAGCACAGGAAGTCATAACTTCTCTGTTGTACTTCTTTCTTTGCATTTTTTATGCGTATGAGTACATGCCAGCTCTGGGAGGAATCCACCATAAAGATTAAGAATGGGAAGAAGTCCTCTTTCTGACTGGTTGACAAGGGATTTAGAAAAAATGCGTCGTTCCCAGGTGAGGCTGGGGCAGGCATTGGTTGAGTGGCTGCCGCTGTGGGTGGGCTGTGACCTCGGGGTAGCACAGAGATGTTGAATGACTCCCCCAAGTTGCCCAGCAAAGTGGAGTTGGGGAGAAAGAACCACCGTGCGGCGGAGTTGTGTGCCCTGGCTGTGGCTCTCTGGGAATGTGCCCTGAGGCCGAAGGATGAAGTAAGCAGGACCTGATCCGTTCCCCACCCATCCCGCCCCACAGGGCTTCCTTGCCGCCCAGCTGCTGCAGACTGACTGTGCAGGAACCATGAGCAGGTCTTTGTACAGGATGGGTACCAGGCCTTCTCCCCTGAGCCCCTGGCCCTGGAATGGCTGGTGGGAGGAGCCTAGAGATTGGTGCAGGGCTGGGCAGCGGGTCCATTGATCAGAGGAAACTGGCAAAATGTGGGAACCTCCCGGGCTTCGGAGGGGGACGTTGAAGGGGCTTCTGACTTGGGGTCGTCTCAGAAGGAGGGAATTGAAGGTATCTTTTTGCTGGCTTGCTGTGCGAACTGGGGAAGGGGCGTGGCCACTCCCTGCTTCAGTTTCCTTTACCTAGGAAAGAGGTGGAAGTGTTAGAGGACCTGTGTTTGGAGTCAGAATGATTGATTTGGAATCCTGCTTGGTTATGTGTTGCGGGATTTGGGGGCCTCTCTTCCTTAACCTTGCAGAATGGGGAGCGGGCCTCAGGGCCCAGAAGTCAGGGATTCAGGGAGCTGGCCCATTAGCAGCAAGCACAGGGACTGGCACGTGGGCAGTGCTCAGGAAATCGATCGGCCTTGAGCGTTAATGATATTTCACCCGGGTTTCGAGGAAGGGGAAATAGAAATTGGAAGAGATGGTACCACATGCAGACGGTGAGCAAAGGGGACCGGCTGTCTTCATCAATAAGTTCTTACAAATCATCATACCCCCCAAAAGGAGCCCGACAGGAAAGGTAATGTGGGGAGCTCTGTCCCCAAACCAAATATGCAAGTTACTTTGCAACAGTCTGTGCTGGAAAGTGTTGGTTGTCTTGGTCGCCCTAGCCTGCAGGAGCACACCCGGTGTCTTCCTCCTAGCTGCAGCTGAGCACGCCCAAGAGCTGCTTACGGTCTCTTAGCATTACTGCTGTTGGGACCAGTGGAATTGGCTAGATAGATGGGGACCCCGAGTCACAGAGTGGCTGGTTCGTGCTCCCATCTGAAGAGCTACGGTGGAGTTGGAGTCAGGGCCCAGCCTCCTGGCTCCTGGCCCAGTGCTCCTTCTAGATAGAGTTCACTGCTACAGTCCAGGCAGCCCCCAGCCCCCTTGGCACCTTTGAGAGAACTGGAAGAACAGGACCGGAGGGTCCTGGCTGGATTTCAGCCTCACGGACTCCCTCGACCACGTGCCGTCATGCAGGGCACCACCCAGAAATCAGACACGCGCTGTGACCGACTGCCCACTCTTCCCGAGCCAGCACTGGACACACCGTCACAGGCCGCTTTCATGGAGGGGTGTGGGTGGGCGTGTGCTGACCTCCCTGATCCTTTGCTTGTTCCCATGGGTTTTTTTGCTTGGGGCGGGGGGAAGTCTTCATCCATCCGGGTCACAGCCTCCATCCTTACCCTGATTCCACCACTCACATGCCCGAAACCAATTCACCTACATCACTATACCCAGCAAAATCCCTACCCCCAGTGTGACGTATTGCTAATATTCTACTGGAAGAACTTTTGTATCCTCCGAATTTTTCCAGAGGATTCTTAAGCCAGTTCTCATCAGGACAGTTCTGTCTAAACTCCAGGTCGATGAAAAAAGCCTTTTAGAAGCTTCTGAGAAGACATGGACAACCTCGGGAGAGACTCATTCGTGTGTAGAAGAAGGGGCAACCATTCCCCTGTAATTAGGAAAACTGCAGCCTCTGTATTTCACACTCTTATTTCACATTCTTTTTTATCTCTGCCCCTGCCCAGAGGAGGAAGAGTGGGGGGCTTGGAAGTGTAAATGGGGGTCTCTCTGCAGCATATCCCCCAAAGGATGCCACGTAAGAACTGAAGGGCTGAATAATTTAAAAGCAAACCGTATGATTACTAGAAAATAGAATTATTAACTTGTCTCGAAAGGGAAGGTGTCTCAAAGCTGGAAACGGTGGATAATGTTATAAAAGAGAAGGTAGGAGATTTAATTCGTCTGAATTTCCACATGTAAAACAAAACAAAACAAAACATAATTTAACGAGAAACTTGCCTCAAAAGCTTTAAAAATGCTTGCACCATTCGAACCAGTAATTCAACTTACGCTGGGTCTCTGCTAATGAATAGCGCTTAAATATGGAGTTGGGTTAGACATAACGATGTTTATTGTAGAATTATTTATGACAGCAGGGGAAAGAAAAACAGAAAATAGCCTAATATGCAGTGATTGAGGAATGGCTAAGTTCATCTAAAAGAATGTTATGAAGTCATTTTATTTCTTAATATTTGAGGTTTTTAAAAAAATTTTTAATGTTCATTTTTGAGAGAGACAGAGACAGAGCAAGAGCTGGGGAGGAGCAGAGAGAGAGGGAGACACAGAATCTGAAGCAGGGTCCAGGCTCTGAACTCTCAGCACAGAGTCTGACATGGAGCTCGAACCCACAAACTGCGAAATCATGACCTGAGCCGAAGTTGGATGCTTAACTGACTGAGCCACCCAGGCACCCCTGAATTTTTAAGGTTTCAAAAATTTTTATTTTTAACAATCTCCACACCCAATGTGGGGCTCGAACACACAGCCCCGAGGTCAAGAGTCACAGGCTCTACCAACTGAGCCAGCCAGGTCCCCTGAAATCATTTCAAATGATGTTTCTAAAAGGTTTGGGGCACCTGACTGGCTCTGTCTGAAGAGCCTGTGACTCTTAATCTTCAGGCTGTGGGTTTGAACCCCACATTGGATGTAGAGGTTATTAAAAACAAATAAACTTAAAAAAATAATAAAAATGTTCACCGAGAGGCAGTGATGTATAGCAACAGTAATACAGGTTTGGTGTCGGTGGCACCTGGGGTAGAAATGAGGAGTTACCTGTATAAACTTGGGACTTAATCTCTTTCTGCATTTCAGTGTCTATATGTATAAAATGGGGACGATAAGAGTACCTACTTCATAGGGATATTGTATGACATGGCATAATGTATATCAAGTCCTCAGCACTGAGGAAGCTCTCAGTTGTCACGTTATGAGTATTATTCTTTTGCACAACTTAGACAATTATCCATATTCATTCATGCACTCGTTCCTGCGGCAAATATTTATCGAGGTCGTATTTGTGCCAAGTACTGCTCTAAACACTGGAGCTACAACAGTAAATAAGTCCATGGTACATGAAAGAAACAGAAAGTGTGCGTGCATCATGAGCCCAGATGTGTTAAAAATCAAAAGATGCCTGGGGAAAAAAAAAGACTGGAAGGAAATATACCAAGATACTGGCTCTAACTGTCTTCGGGTAGTGCGGCCATTGGGTGATTGGTCCTTAGCCTCCAATTTTCATTGATGAGTGTGAATTTCTTTTATGAGTAGTGATGAAGTTCCTGTGTAGTGTTGTTGATTAGTCTTCTGCGGCCCAGGATGACGCTGTGATGTGAACGTTGTGCAGAGCAGGGCACTGTGGTGAAACGTGCCTCTGAGAGCCCCGCCCCTCCCCACACATGTCCCCCTGCCCTGTCAAGCCAGCCTTACCACCCCACGAGGGAACGACATCGCTTGTGTTGATGTGCTTTGAATGTATCCACATTGCGCAAAAAGCGTGCAGAATCAAAACAGAAAACAGCAAAGCAAGAAGTAAACACTCCAAAGAATTACAGCGGATGGGGGTGGGGGGTCTGCCAGGAGCTGATAAGATACTTTTTGGCCGCGTGACAGCGAGGGGGCAGCATCATGGGGCCCTCAGGAGGCCATGTGGCCCCTGTTGGCCCTGAGTTACCCCCTGTGGGGGCAGAATGGAGACTCTGTGGAGACAGGCAGGGAGCGCCTCTTGTCTCTCTCCTACAGGAATGGTCCTCAGAGGCCCCGCTCATGCCCCTGCCCTGGAAGCCTTCTCCGTCCCTGGGGAACCTCTCCTCACCCCATCTCAACCTCCTGTTTGGAGAGACCTTGGCAGCACCTCTGACGTTGCCCCGCCCTTCAAGCTGCGGGGATACTTAAAAATCTCTGTTGCGTCTCAGAGGGTCTTGTCCCCGGGGTACCGCACGGACATCCCGCCCGTGTGTCTGCAGTCACGCAACACTCCACTCCTTATTAACCAGGGTTTCTACCCTGCCCGGCAGGCGGCTTTGTAGGCAAAAAGCATCCCTTTGTTCCCTTTCTATGACCTACTTAGGTATCAAAAGCTTCATTCCCTTGGGAGTTTTCAGGAAAGCAGCCGCCCCACTGCTCTGGGGAGGGGCAGGAGAAAGGCTCTAAGGGTCAAGGGCACTATCTTGGTTCCCAGCCCAGCTGGGTTCACGTGCATGTCCCTTCCTTCTCAGGGCACTTTCTTCCCTCATTTCCAAGTGGGGTGTGTTGGGGGAGGGGGTTGGTAAGATCACCGACACGGCCCTAACAGCGCAGCCACAGCACAGGCTCCGCGCACCCCCAAATCAGGCAACGTGGCTCCTTATCATCACCCCCACTTCACAGATCAGAAAGCCGAGGTCCAGAGACATTATGCTCCACCCCCAAGATCGCCCAATAGGAAGGCGGGGGAGTCGGGACGAAAAGAACAACAGGTGCTTCTGACCACTCTGCAGAGTGTATTCTCCGAGACCAGCTTAGATTTGTGGGGAGGCCTCTTTCCCTCTAGTTCGAGGGGCTGCCCCAAAGCACACAGAACTGGGGAGCCCGAGGCTTGAGTTCTGGTCTTCGCTCCCCCCCTCCCCCCCGGCAAACCTTGTGGAGGTCCTTCAATTTCTGGCTGTGGAAGGCAGATTAATGTTTCCCACGGTCCTAAAATGTCCGTGCCCTAATTCCCAAAGCCTTTGAATATGTTCCCTTACCTGGAAAAGAGACTCCACAGATGTGATGAGTTAAAGACCTTGAGATGGGGACTTCCAGGTGAGGCCAAGGTAATCTCCAAGCTCCTCAAAGGGGAGGTAGGAGACTCAGTCAGAAGAGACGGGACAAAAAAAGGAGAGGTCGGGGGCGCCTGGGTGGCTTAGTCAATTAAGCACCTGACTTCATCTCCAGTCATGATCTCACAGTTCGTGAGTTCAAGTCCCGTGTCGGGCCCTGTGCTGACAGCTCAGAGCCTGGAGCCTTGCTTCAGATTCTGTGTCTCCCTCTCTCTCTGCTCCTCCCCCACTCACACTCTGTCTCTCTCAAAAGTAAATAAACATTAAAAGAAAAAAAGAAGAAAAGGAGAGGTCGAAGAGAGGTTTGAACACGCCGGCATTGCTGCAGGTGTTAGAGATGGTGGGTGAGGTCACCAGCCAAGGAATGCAGTCGGCTTCTAGAAGCTGGAAAAGGCAAGGACATTATTCTCTCCTAGACCGTTGAGAAGAAATGCAGGCCTGCTGACACCTGGATTTTAGGACTTCTGACCTCCTGATCTGTAAGATGATAAATTTGTGTTGTTTTGAATCACTAAGTTTGTGGTAATTAGTTACAGCAGTTAACAGGAAATGAATACGCTGGGCTTCAGCTGTCCCCTCTATAAACAAGGGGGGGGTGGCTGGCCAGATGGCCACGTACACACTGGGCTTTTTCCGTAGGCCTTGCGAGTCCCGGCCACAGGGCCTGGGGTTGTTTTGACTGATTTTGTGGACTTTGTTTAGGAGTCTGCACCCCGGGCTGTTCTTTACCCTCTGTGGAAGGAGCCGTCGTTTTGTGTCTTGTGGTCTGTGATTCAGGAGGCCAGACCCCACAGGGGAGGAAAACAGGATGGCTTTGCAGAGCAGGCCTGGCTGGGGGTTGCTGGGTCCTTGCACTGGTCCTCGTCTTGAGCCTACCCCCTCAGAAGGCCCGAACTGCCCTCTGGCTCCCATGCAGAATCACAGCCTCCCTTCCCCAGAAGGACTGGGGTTGAGGCAGCCTCCACGAGGGGCTCCGGGCTCCCTGTAGTCCCCTTCTCTTCTGCGTTCCCGGCACTGGCACAGCAACTTACACGGAGCAGGTGCTCAAGAAATGTCTGTTGAATGAATGAATGATTCAGCGACACACAGCCCGGGCACGACACACAGTCATTTCTATACCTAGACCTGCACCTGCATACGAGTGCACACACAAATGCACACCCGGGAACCGTGCAGGCAGCACAGAGGTGCACACCCGTGGTGTGGAGCCCCATTCTGAAGGAAGACAGGACACTGTCCCGTGGAGGGAGTTGAAATGCCGGCTCGCTTAGCAGAGTCTTGGGCAGTTTTAGTACATCCACGGTCCCTGGAGGCTTCCCCGTTGGGGCCCAGCAGCTGAGGAGGACCCAGGCAGGAAGCATGGGGCAGATCCCCCATCGATAGAAGGTGGGTAGCCAGATGCCGACTGCCGTTGGTGGGTACACGCACCTGCATACAGTGGGAGCTCGGGACCGACGGGGGACGGGGGGCCCTGCACAGATGTCTGAGTTTGCCTCCCTGCACGGGGAGATGAGCCTCTGAGGTTTAGGTCCTGAATCACAACCCACGTGGATCCTGGAGGAGGCCCAACCTTGGGGGCAGTTTTCCTAGAGAGGAGGCAGTGCAAGCTAAAAATCCCACTGGTGAAGGGCTAGATAGGGAAGGGAGGCAGTAGTGAACACAAAAGACAGCTTCCTCATCTCTGAAGTGGACTAATGAAAGCACTACTTGTCAGGGCTGGAGGGAGGATTAGGTGAGGGAACGGAGAGTCCAGGGCTCAGCTCATTGCCTAGCAGCTAAAAAATGCTAGCTCAGGGGGCGTCTGGGTGGCTCAGCCCGTTAAGCATCCGACTTCGGCTCAGGTCATGATCTCTCAGTCTGTGAGTTCGAGCCCCATGTTGAGCCCTGTGCTGACAGCTCAGAGCCTGGATCCTACTTCGGATTCTGTGTCTCCCTCTCTCTCTGCCCCTCCCCCTGCTCATGTTCTCTCTGTCTCTCAAAAATAAACATTGAAAAAAATATTTAATAAAACAGTAGCTCAGGAAAACAGAATACCCAGGGAGTAGGTGAGGAGTCCTCTCCAGCCACTGCCCCCCAGTCAGCCTCTGAGTGGGCTGGTTCCTGGAGGGGTATAACCCATGTTGACCTATAACCCATGTTGACCTGGTGAGGCTTGCTGGGTGACCTTGAGTTAAGTAGCTTTGCCTCTCTGAACCCCAGTGGCCTCATGATCTCCGGCCTGGAGAGTCGTGAAACTCAAATGAGACCGTGCCTCTGAAAGTCTCAGGAGCAGCGAGGAATCCTCGCTCAGCTGGGTGCCGCTCTAGCCATGCTTGGACATGAGATAATGAGGATCCCGCTCTGCTAGGTCAGCTGACCCACCGTTTACCTGCTGAGTCTCTCCCTGACCACCGTTCTCCTGTTGTCTCACTCTGGCTCCTAGGTGCTCACTGAGGCTCTTGACAGGATCTGACAGCACCAACTGGGCCTTCGTGGGTCGGCCTTCTGATGCTCCCTCATCTAAGCTCAGAAAGAGGCCCAAGCAGACTGCCTCCCTGCCGGCCCTAGGCATGTCTTTCAGGGTCCGCACACACCGGGTGCTGAGACAGGAAGGTCCCGGATGCCTGGAATATCCTGGTTTCTGCCCTATGGTGTGCTCTCTCCCAGAGGTGGAGGCCAAGAGGGAGTCCATCTTCATCAGGAAGCACAAGTTCAAGGCAGTGAGGCGGTGCCTGGCCGTTCCCCCGTTGTAGCACTGAGTGCTGAGTGGGCCCGCCCTGCTGGCCAGGAATTCCCACACAGCGGGGCCCAGGTTCCCTTCACCTGGTCCTGGGCGCTCAGCTCGGGCTTGTGGGCTACAGGGATGCTAAGACGGGGGTAGGTGGGGGCTGTGAGGCCCAGACCCCTGGGCTCGGTTTCCATTGACATGCCCCATCTCCTCTCCTGTCTGTGCTAACGGGGCCTGGTCCCCCGCCAAGTCTGCACTGCTCAGGGCCAGCATGCGGTGGCCGTGGCCTTGAGCCCACACTATCTGACTCCGAGTCATTAGCGCTGGGTCATTGGGCGGCCCTGTTTCCGATCCTGCCACACCCTCTTTGACTCATTCTGAGACAGCATTGCCATGAGGGTTTCTGGCCTCTGAATTCACCTTTGGTTTGGTTTCTGCTCGGGCAGCTCCGAGCAGTTTTGTTTTTAAGTACAAACCCACAGAGCCGCTTTCCCCTTTCTCTGATCCCCCAAAACAAACAAAGGATGTTGGTCTGCATTTTGGTTTGTTTTGAAGCTGAGAGGAAAGTGAGGGAAATGGGTCACACCAGGAGCTGCGAGGGTGGCCAGGTTGGTCAGGGAATGTGGGGTTGTATGGGGAGGGGCAGAGGGCGCCTGGGGTGGCATCTCCGTCCCTCGAAGGGCAGGCCGGCCAGCCCGCCCCGGGCGGACTCTGCTACCTTGGAGTTCCGCCATCCACAGGGACACCAGGAGCTGGAGATTTCCCATGCGGCCAGCAGAAGGACCCCATATTGAAGGGAGGGGGCCTGGGTCAGAGTCATGGCTCTGGGTTCCCTCACTGTGTGACATTAGGCAAGGCCTGCCCCTCTCTGAACTTCAGTTTCCTCCCTAGTAAAATGAGCCAGGAGGTTCTGTTCCACCCTGTGTCTGCCCCTCCTGTTAGTGGGGAGCAGGGGAGGCACCCCTGACTGGGACACACTCATGACCCTGACTTCTCTGGTCCACCCTGAGTAGCTAGTCCTGGGTCCACTGCAAAGCACTTTCCATCCGCTGGGACCTTGGCCATCAGATCTGCTCCCCTCCAGCCCGAGTTCCCCTACTCCATCTTCCCTCTGGTCTGGTAGAGGCCCCCACCCTGTCTGGGGTCTATGATCCATGGATGTGCCCGCCCCCCCCCCCCGCAAGGCTTGTGACCTCTCCAAGACGGTATACAGTTTCCTGAAACAGAAAAGATGAGTCTGAGGAATTTTCGACCCACAGGCAGAGAAGTCTCTTTTCTGGAATCTCCCAAGGAAAGAAGTCACCTGAGCAAGATGAGCTCCATCATGCCTAGAGCCTACAGGTTACCCGAGATGTTCAGAAGGAGGTCCTAGGCTGGCCAAGCCCTTGAACCACCAAGGGAAGGGTGGTAGTGTTTCCCCTTCCGTGGGGCCAGTGGCAACGAGGCTAACAAAGTGAACACATTTGTTCCAGAATAAATTAACTGAGTCCTGAGTGTTTTAAATTTCTTTGTTAAAATCCATCTGTTTGGACAGTTCTTAATCTTTCGTATTTTTCATCTGTCTTGTGAAAGCAATAGGCTCTCTTTTTGGAGGAAAAAACATGCACACTGGGCACCTGGGTGGCCCAGCCGGTTAAGCGTCCCACTTCAGCTCACGTCATGATCTCGCTGTTTGTTGAGTTCGAGCCCCCCATTTGCCTCTGCACTGATGGTGCAGAGCCTGCTTGGGATTCTCTCTCTCTCTCTTTCTCTCTCTCTCTCTCGCACTTGATCTTAAAATGAAGAAGTCTACTTAAAAGAAAGAAAAGAAAAAAAAACATGCACAGAGAATTTTGCGCCAGATTTAAAGGGGTTCGCACCCCTTCAAGCTGAGCTTTTAGGAAGCTGAGGTAATTCAGGGAGAAATGACTTCCTCAGGTGGTCCTTTTCTCATCTGGGGAACGGAGTTTTTTTTTTAAAGGGCATTTTAGAGAGATGTAGAACCAGTTGTTTCTCTTCAGGTGTGTGGTGCCTGCTTAGAAGTCTCTCTCTTGGTTACCAAAAGGGGAGGGAACTTTCCGGTGGACCCAGGAAAGGAGGCCCTGGACCCCTGGACCCTGAGAGGGGCCTGTTTTGGTGTTTCTTCACCTAAAAGGGGTGTAGTGATACCCCTTCTAGTTTTTGTTTTGTTTTTAATCTCTACACCCAACGTGGGGCTCCAGCTCACACCCTCGAAATCAAGAATCGATTGCTCTAGCCACTAAGGCAGCCAGGTGCCCCACCCTTTTTGTTTTCTTAGTTGACCAGATCATAGATGATTGGGGATTTGCTCTGCATGTGTTGGGGGCACTGCTTCTGGGACGCCTTGCGGCCCCACTGAGCCTCCACCAGGAACAGCTTAGAAATCTGGGGGAAACGCCTCTGGGCTGACATCCCACACTCCTAGAGTGAATAAAATCTCAAGTGGCCAGAGGCTAGTGCGGACACCGCTAATTCTGAAAACTCAGCCTCCTCCCAGCGTCGATTTGGGGAGCCGGGCGCTACCCCATCGCACTTCTTTGGCCAGCTTCTAGCACCACCTGGTGGCTGATTCTCTCACAGCAACCAGTTCTGCCCCAGGGTGCAGAGGGTTCTCGGCCCTGACTGCTCCGTGGAATCGCAGGAAGGAGCTTTTCACAATACTCCTGTCTGGGGCATCCCAGACCAATTAAATCACCTCTGGGGGTGGGGCCAGCCTAAGTGTTTTTTAGAGCTCTCCAGATAATACCAAAGTGAAACCAGGGTTAGGAAAACTGTAGGAATTCCCTGGTCCTGTGCTAACCTGTGAGGAAGGATGCATAGAGTGGGGAGTAATTCCAGAGGCTTCCTGAAGACCATGCTTCCCTCCCTTTGTGTGGACCCACTCCAGTGCTCTGAAAATTCAGAGGCATGAAGACCAGCGAGTCATGACCACCCCAATGGAGAATGTGGCGAATAAAGAACTCTGTCTGTGATTCAGCCTTAGTGTCTGTGGACATTTCATTGTGGTCCACAGGCTTTCTCTCGGCATTTGCTTATTTTGTGTCTTATCTAGGTGAAAATTTTCAAAAGTCAACATAGACACACCTTGCCTTACCTGGAGGGTGAAGAACTAACTCCCTCTCCCAAGGTTTTGGTATCCAAGGTCGATTTGGAACTTACTGTCATATTCGTGCCAAACACAACTATTTTAGTTGTTATGGGTTAATTAGCAAAGCCTGAAAGGACTTAATTGGTGCAGAATGGGTCTGAACCAGGTAAAAGCTCAGAGAACCTTCCAGAACATTCTGCTAATGAAGGTTTTGTAGCAGTTTGAACCAAGAAAAGGCTTGGGAGAATTGAGATAGCTTTTCAAAAATCCTTTCGCGTTTTCAGAACAACACGGTAGATATTTTGAATTCATGATCACCTGCCCCATGCTGTCCTACACATGTTCACATTGTGAATGATGTTTGGGATGGAGAGGAGGAGTCACAGGCATTTGGACAAGAAATAAAGTATCTCCTCCAGACCATGGCAGGCTCTCACTTTGTCCTCCTTCAAATCTCCTTTCTTACTTCACTCTCCCTGACTTCACTCTATCCTTACTCAACTTTTTGCTGCTTTTCGAACACATCAGACTTGTTCCCACCTCAGGATCTTTGCACCTGCTGTTTGCTTTGCTTGGACCACTCTTGTCCCAGATATTTACGTGATGCGCTGTCTGCGTTCTTTCAGACCTCGGTTCTGGCTTTTCCTGACCACCCTAAGTAAATTAGGACCCTCACTTAATTCTCCTCATTTTGTGTTCTCCATTGCACTCTTCACTATTTGAAATGTATCATTTATGTATGTGTTTTCTTGTTTCTTGTTGTGAACCCCATGCATCATAACTCCTTGAAGGTAGAGGCCTTATGTGGCCTTTACTACAATGCCTCCAATCTCTGGCACAGTCCCTGACACATAGATATGACTTAATATTATTTAAAAAAAAATTGGTTCTATACCATGTGGCTCGAACCCACAACCCCTAAATCAAGAGTCACATGCTCTACTGACTGGGCCAGCTAGGTGCCCTTGGAAGTGGAGGTTTTCTGTTTCCATGATTAATTTATTTTTGGGGGACTCTAACATAAGGAAGAGCTGTCCCTTCTCCCCTATGTATTTATTTAATATTCGTTTATATCAGTATGGACTCATGGGTATTTATTTTATTCTGTGGGTTATAATCCATTAATATCGTTATGTATTTTGTTGCTCAAATTTTTCCACGTTTGGCAATCGGGCGCTATATCAGGCTGGTTTCAGTGTACATCTATCTCCCACCCCTTTTTTTTTCCTTTGCAAAATTGTAATTTCTGGAACTATAAAATATACCAGGTTCATTTTGTACTTTCACTGCCTCAACCCTGGGGCCAGCCAGTTTTTCAAGGAGCCCTGATTCATCTATTGGAGCGTGGTGTGTAGAAGCCAAGATCTGCGTCCTAAGTGGACTCACTGTTGATGAAGCATCATTGCTTCTGGGTCCTCTCCATGGACAGAGCTAGGAAATACACGTCCATGTAGACCGCCCAACCCCTCCTTCCCTCTCTCTTTCTCTCTTTTCCTCCCTCCCTTCCTTCCTCCCTTCCTTCCTCCCTTCCTTCCTTCCTTCCTTCCTTCCTTCCTTCCTTCCTTCCTTCCTTCCTTCTATCCTTCCTTCCTTCCTTCCGCTCTCTCTTCCTTTTTCTCTCTCTTTCTTAAAAAATCATGAATTTATTCTCACACCTCTGACCCCAGTTTTATTCCCTTTGGGGTTCCCCACATCCTGGTTGATGTGAATAACTGTCACTATTATTTCTTGGTGTGTGATGTATTACCGTGGTTTTAAGACTTAGATCTAGAAAGGGGCACCTGGGTGGCTCAGCTGGTTGAGTGTCTGACTTGGGCTCTGGTCATGATCTTGCGGTTCATGACTTTGAGCCCTACATTGGGGCTCACTGCTGTCAGCACAGTCCTGCTCTCTCTGTCCCTCCCCTGCTCGTTCTCTCTCTTGCTTTCAAAAATAATAACTAAACATTTTAAAAAAGAACTAGACAAAAAGACTGACTCGGAGAAGAAGCACTCTGCCATCTTTACTCCTGCGTGCTCTCATTCCCTCTCTGTCACCACCTTTCCACTCTCCCCTGTAGGTTAGCAGTCTCATGAGTCAGTAGTGTCTTCCTCAGTTTCTCTTTGCACTGTGAGCAGATGGTTTTACACATTTTCTTATACACCCTTCCCTTCTTTCTCACATGGAATGTAGTATGCTGTAGGCACTCTCGCAGTTTTCTTGTTTTCACTTAACATCTCTTGGGAATCTCTTTGGATTACGTTCCTTACTTTTCTTTCCAGCTGCAAGCTACTCCGTTATGTGGTCCTACCATAGTTGACTCAGTCACTCTACCGCTCGTGGACGTTTAGGTGGTTTCCAGTGTCGTGCAACTACAAATAATTCTGCAATGAATAACCTTGTGCCTGCATTCTTTGCGTTGTTGAAGCCGGGTCTTCAGAGTAAATTCCTAGAAGTTGGTTGTTGGGTCAAAAGGTGAGCCCAGATGCAGTTTTGTGAGGTAACACATTAGTTTGCTAAGGCTGCTGTGTAACAAATTGTCATAAATCTAGTGGCTTAAAATGGCACAAGGTGATTGTCTTCTGGATCTGGGAACTTGAACTCTGAAATGGTGTCCCTGAGCCCAAACGAAGGTTGTCAGTGCATTGCTCCCTCCAAGACTCTAAGACAGAGTCTCTTTCCTTGTCTCGTCCAGGGTCTGGAGCTGCATTCTTTGCTTTCAGGCGTCTTCCTTCGTCAACAAAGCCAGCAAGCAGCACCTTACTTCCATCGTCGCGTGGTCTCCTTCTTCTGTAAGAACGCTCTCTGACTCTGTCTTATAAGAACACCTGCCGTGGCCTTCAGGATCCGTCTGGACAATCCAGGGCAATCTCTCGATCTCATAGTCTTACCTGAGTCACACCTGCAGAGTCCCTTTTGCTATATAAAAGCAATCTGTAAAATTCACAGGTGGCAGGGACTGGGTCCTCGATATCTTTGGGGAAATTATTCGGTTCACCATAGGTAATAAATGCTTTTTTGAACTAAATGAATTTAACCCCTTTAGATTTACTGCAAGCCTTCATTATTTTAAAGTTTATTTGGGGCGCCCGGGTGGCTCAGTTGGTTAAGCACCGACTTTGACTCAGATCATGATCTCATGGTCCATGAGTTTGAGTCCTTGTCGGGCTCTATGCTGACAGTTTAGAGCCTGGAGCCTGCTTCAGATTCTGTGTCTCTCACTTTCTCTGTTCCTCTCCTGTCCACTCTCAATTTCTCTCTCAAAAATAAATAAACAGGAGCACCTGGGTGGCTCAGTTGGTTAAGCGTCCGACTTCGGCTCAAGTCATGATCTCATAGTTTGTTAGTTCGAGCCCCGTGTTGGGCTCTGTGCTGACAGCTTGGAGCCTGGAGCCTGCTTTGGATTCTGTGTGTGTGTCTCTCTCTACCCCTTGCCTGCTCACGCTCTGTCTCTCTCTCAAAAATAAATAAACATTAAAAAATAAAAAAATAAACGTTAAAAATATTTAAAGTTTATTTATTTATTTTGTGTGAGAAACAGAGAGAGAGAGGGAGGGAAAATGAGTGGGGGAGGAGTAGAGAGAGGGAGAGAGAGAGAATCCCAAGCAGGCATCGCACTGCTAGCGCGGAGCTGGACAAGGGGCTTGAACTCATGAAATGTGAGATCATGACCTGAGCTGAAACCAAGAATCAGACGCCTAACTGACTGAGCCACCCAGGCGCCCCTGGAAGTCTTCATCTTTATTATAAAATCTGTATAAGATAAGACCAGGAAGTCTTTAAGGTTCCTCACTTGAAAATCTTATGTCTGTTTAGTTCTCTCTTGATTAGCTGGATGGTCAGCAAATGGTTTCTCCTAAAGCGGAATCGACCCGCATACAGGTGGCTATCCAGGGTGGGGTGCTTGTACTCTGCCTCAGGAGTAACAAGTGATGGGAATGAAAGCGGTGGTTGGAGCATTTTCTTTTCTTCCTCTCCCTCTCTCCCTTCCTTCCTTCCTTTTTATTTCTTTCTTCCTTCCTTCATTTTTATCTTTCTTTCTTCTTCCTTTCTTCCTTCCTTCCTTCTTTCCTTCCTTCCTTCCTTCCTTCCTTCCTTCCTTCCTTCCTCCCTCCTTCTCTCTCTCTCTCTCTCTCTTTCTTTCTCTCTCTCTCTCTCTCTCTCTCTTTCTTTCTTTCTTTCTTTCTTTCGTTGTATGTATGTGTGTCTGTCTGTATGTATATAATGTCTATGCCCAACATGGGGCTTGAACTCACAACCCAGAGATCAAGAGCTCCATGCTCCTCTGACTGAGCCAGCCGGGTGCCCCCGGAGGATTTTTCTGTTGGTTCCTTGGGCTCCCTAGGGAAGAGGTCTTGTTCCAGCAAATTTGGGTCTAATTCATGATTCCTGCACAAACAAAGAGCTGAGGGGAAAACTTTTCTACCCCGAGGCCTACTGGCCTGAACATTCTTATTATTAGAACTGCCAAATAGAACCTTGTGAGGCAGTGAGTTTCCTGTCGCTAGAAGTCCCGAACAGAGGCTAAATGACCAGAAGATATTTCTGGGGGAATCTCTACATTATTTAGGACCTCACAGTCGAACATGGCGGGCACCGGCCACATGTGCTTTATGCTTATTTCATTTTTACATTTTTAAATGTAATTAAAAATTTTTTATTTTAAAATAATTTTAGATTATTGCAAAAATAGTACAGAGAGGTCTCATGTGCCCTTCCCCCAGTTTCCGTCAATGGTTACATTTTATGGTCCTGTAGTACAATATCAAAACCAGGAAATTTACGTTGCTACAATGTAAATGTGCAAATGTGTGTATTGTCCCAGGTGATTTTCTCACATGTACAGACTTGTGTAACCACCACCGAAATCAAGATATAGAACTACTCCATCACCAGGAAGCTCTCCCAGGTGCCATCCCTGCAGAGTCACCTACCACCCTTTCTCCCGCCACCCTGAGTCCCTGGTAACTCCTACTCTTCCCCAGCTCCATTATGTGATCGTTTCAAGAATGTTACATTAATGGAATCATACACATGTGCTATTTATTTGTTTACTTTTATTTTTATTATTTTTTTTAAACGTTTATTTATTTTTGAGAGAGAGAGAGAGAGAGACAGAGTGTGAGCTGGGGAGGGACAGAGAGAGAGAGACACACACACACACAGAATCCAAAATGGGCTCCAGGCTGTGAGCTGTTAGCCCAGAGCCTGATGTGAGGAACTCAGGAACCATGAGATCATGACCTGAGCCGAAGTCGGATGCTTAACTGACCGAGCCACCCAGGCGCCCCTATTTTTTAATTTTTATTTTTAAAAATGTTTATTTATTTTGAGAGAGAGAGCAATAGTGGAGGAGGGACACAGAGAGAGAGAATCCCAAGCAGGCTCCACATAGTCACCTCAGAGCCCAACGTGGGGCTACAGCCCATGAACTGTGAGATCATGGCTCGAGCTGGTCAAGAGTCAGACGCTCAACTGACTGAGCTGCCCAGGAGCCCCCACATGTGCTGTTTAAAGTTTAATTCACAGGGCACCTGGGTGGCTCAGTCAGTTAAGCGGCCGACTTCGGCTCAGGTCATGATCTCACGGTCTGTGAGTTCGAGCCCCGCGTCGGGCTCTGTGCTGATGGCTCAGAGCCTGGAGCCTGCTTCCGATTCTGTGTCTCCCTCTTTCTCTGCCCTTCCCTTGCTCATACTCTGTCTCTATGTCTCTCAAAAATAAATAAACGTTAAAAAAAATTAAAAAAAAAAAAAAAAGGCAAGGGCTGCTTTAGGGAAGGAGACCGGCTCCATGGTTCACAAATGCTGATTCATAGACCAAATCACCCAGGAGTGTGAGGAAACAGAGTCCCGGGCATATTACTTACCTCTTACTACATAATGATAAATTATCCCTAAAGGTAGTGGCTTAAAACAACCTTTAGGATGTTGCCTACTTTCTGTCGGTCAGGGTTCAGGAGTGATTCATCTGTGTTATTGAGCTCAGAGTCTCCCATGAAGTAGCAGTAAAATGTTGGCTAGGGCGGGGCGCCTGGGTGGCTCACTTGGTTGTGTCAGACTCTTGATTTCATCTCAGGTCTTGACCCCAGGGTCATGGGATCGAGCCCCATATCGGGCCCTGCACTGAGCGTGAAGCCTGCTTCAGATTCTCTCTCCCTCTGCCCCTCTGCTCCTCTTCCCCACTTGCAGGTGAGTTCTCTCTCTCTATAATACAATACAATACAATACAATACAATACAATACAATACAATACAATACAATAAAAATGTTGGCTAGGGTTGTGGTCATCTGAAGGCTTGGCTGGACTGGAGGAGCCCCCTCCAAGGTGGCTTCTAAAGTGGCTGGCAGTTGAGTGCTGCCGGTTAGGGCGACCCCTTGTGTCCACTTGTGCATGACTAGACTGAGAGGTTTCCTGAGTGGTGGGAGTTGACTGTGAAAACTGGGACTGTCCTAGACAAACAGGAGCAGTTTCGATGGGAAGACTCGGTTCCTGCCAACGTGGGGGCTCTTGCAGGGCTGTCCTAGTGTCCTGTCCCGTGACACAGCCGTCGGCTTCTCTCAGAGCGAGTAATCCTAGAGAGAGCATGGCAGAAGCCCCAGTTTCTTTTCAGACCCACCTTGGAAGTCACACGACATCACTTCTGCTGTCTTTTATCATTAGAAGCAAGTCCCTGAAAATTCGAGTCCACGTTGGAGGAGGGGGGAATTAGGATCCACCTTTTTAAAGGATTGTGAAGGGATTCGTGGACTTGCTGGAAACCCTCCACACTGGCCTATGCCTGAGATCCCGATGGGGCAAAGGGGGCCGGGCCTGGGAATCCATACTTAATGAAGATTCCCCGATGACCCCTGGTGTGCCCACCACTGGCTCACCTGGCTTCAAGGCCCCTTCCTGCCATGAGACGGTGGTTATCTCACTTGTTTCTTAGACACTCATAGGAGGCAAGAGGAGGGAGGGTGACTCCAGGCCAGTAGAAGTGGTGAACTGAGCATGACATCCTGATAATCTTTCTTAGATTATATGGATGCCCCTTACTGTGGTGTAATTGAACAACTAGGAGGCATTTAGGAAATCTTTGCTGGGGGCGCCTGGCTGGCTCAGTTGGTTGAGCGTCTGACTTCGGCTCAGGTCACGATCTCACTGCTCATGAGTTCAAGCCCCACATCGGGCTCCTTGCTGACAGCTCCGAGCCTGGAGCCCGCTTCAGATTCTGTGTCTCCCTCTCTCTCTCTCTGCCCCTCTCCCACTCACTCTGTTTCTCTCTCTCTCAAAAATAAATAAAAACATTAAAAAAAAAAGAAAATCCTTGCTGCACTGCAACATTGAACCCTGTTACAAATGATCATCACCAAGCCATGTAGCAAATATATATATATTCCCCCATATATATACACACACATATACATACGTATACACACACTTAGGAACGGCTGAAATGCTGTAGCAATACATGAACAAGGTCTGGAGATGCATGTATTACACAAAAAAGGACACAGTTGCAGTTATGCCAGGTGGGTGGGGAGAGGACCGTGAATAATTTAAAGAACTGCATATTACTGTCAGTTTTATTATCTTTTCAATAAAAGAGGGTCAGAGGGTCATCCCTTCCTCAGACCTTAGCTCCCCTGTCACCTTTTTTTTTTTTTTTAACATTTATTTATTTTTGACAGAGAGACAGTACATGAGCAGGGGAAGGGCAGAGAGAGAGAGAGACTCAGAATCCAAAGCAGGCTCCAGGCTCTAAGCCATCAGCACAGAGCCCGACTCAGGGCTTGAACTCACAGACCGTGAGATCATGACTTGAGCTGAAGTCGGCTGCTTAACCGACTGAGCCACCCAGGCGCCCCATCCCCTGTCACCTTTTTTAGAGACCTCTCCAAACTTCTTGGCTAAGGCGGGTCTTCTCTGTGTTGTCTTTAAAGTTTACTTATTTATTTTGAAAGAGAGAGAGAGAGAGTGTGTGCTTGAAAGCGAGAGAGGGGCAAAGAGAGAGGAGAGAAAACCTCAGGAAGGCTCCTCACTGTCAGTGCAGAGCCCGACTCGGAGCTGGATCTGATCCGACCGAGCCACGACTGAGCCACCCAGGCGCCCCTGGTCTTGCCTGTACTATTTGGTATTTTAGGGCCTTGTTTGTGCCCACGTAGCACTTGTCATGTTTGCAAATTTGTCTCTCCTTGCAGCTTGTGGGCTCCTTGAAGAGAGGAAGGGACTGCATCTGCTTTTGTCGCCCATGGTGTCTCCGGCTAGGATTGTGCCTTGGACATGCTCCCTGCCCAGGAATGGTTAATTGAGGCCTGAGTGAGGGGAGATAGGAAGGAAGGAAGAGAGAAATGCTGCAGGTGAAGGGGGCAAGGGTCTCGAGATTGTGCAGCCTGTTGGGGGAGGGGAGGCTGGGATCAGCCTAGTCCAGCAGGCTCTGATCCAGGGATGTCTAAATCTTCATGGGCCAACTTGAGCATCTGTTTAAATCAGCATTTCTCAACCCTGGCGCTGTTGATGTTTTGGGCTAGATAATTCTTTGTCGTGGGGGACTGTCTTGTGTAAGATGTGTAGCAGCGTCCCAGGCCTCTGTCCAGTAGAGGCCAATACCACATCCTCCCCTGCTGGGACAATTAAAAACATCTCTGAAATTTGCCAAATGCCCCCTGGGGATTGCCCATGGAGTTGTGTCAGCAAACCTGTTGAGCACCCTCGGGGCCTGAAATCTTTGCAAGGAGATGAGCTGGGGATGTAAAGGAGGGACACTAATGCCTGTCTTATATGGGACCTGCTCACTGGAGAATTTGATTCAGAACTGGCTGGGTGACGGGCACTGCCTGTGCTGCCACCTGTTGGTGAATGATTGGGAGTGCACGCCTGGCAACACAAACTGCCGGCAGGTGGGGGCAGTGGGGCTGGCCATTAAGGGCCTCTCCTTTTTTTTTTTTTTTTTTTTTTTTTTTTAAATTTTTTAACATTTATTTATTTTTGAGAGACAGAGAGACAGAGCATGAGCAGGGGAAGGGCAGAGAGAGAGGCAGACACAGAATCCGAAATGTCCTGTTCCCACCAGCACAGAGCCATCAGCACAGAGCCCGATGCGGGGCTCGAACTCACAGACTGTAAGATTGTGACCTGAGCTGAAGTCGGCCGCTCAACCGACTGAGCCACCCAGGCGCCCCATTAAGGGCCTCTCCTTAAGAATGGGCCAGGGAAGCCCCACTAAGGCCAGCCAGGGTGTGCAGCAACCAGGAGAGCCAGTGGGAACAGGACATTTTCCTATCATTTTGGTCAAATGCTTCATGATGTACTTGTTAAAAAAAAAAAAATCAGGCCAACTTCTTATTTCTTTCTTCCTTTTTCCTGAAGACGCTATGATCCCTCCCCTTAGAAATTCTCTGACTTGGGCTTGGCCCTCAAGGGTTTCAGTCAGGACAGGGACACTTTGAGATGGAGTCAGGTCCAACTTCTTGCTCCTTAATCACTCCCCTTGGCCAGACTGCCGGTCATCCCAGAGACAGCCGCCTCGCACAGGCTGCCCTTGTGGGGGTAGGAGGAGCTGGGGCGGGGGGAGGTTGAGCTGAAGTCAGACGCTTAATCAACTTAGCCACCCACGTGCCCCTCAATGAATGTTTCTAAGAAACTTTCTTCCATAGCACTTACCAAAGTTCATTGTTGTATGTTTATTTGCATAGCGATTTGAGCAAAGTCTGTCTTTTCCACAAAGAAAGGAACAGTATCAGTTTGTATCTACCGTTAGGTTATATTGCCAGTTCTCAGGGCAGTGGCTGGAAACTAGCAACCTGCCATGAATCTCGGCTAAATGAATGAGCCCTGAGTGGAAGGGCAAGATGCAGGGCAAAAAGCAAAGTATCTTCCCGTGGAGTCGTACCTCTTTACAGCTCAGGACCCTGATCTTAAAGAAGAAGGCCATAAATAAAAAAGTTTCGACTTGGGGCATCTGGGTAGCTTGGTCAGTTAAACCTCTGACTTCAGCTCAGGTCATGATCTCGCAGTTTGTGGGTTTGAGCTCTGTACTGACAGCTTAGAGCCTGGAGCCTGCTTTGGATTCTGTGTCCTCCTCTCTCTGCCCCTCCCCTGCTTGTTCTCTGTCTCTCAAAAAGAAATAAATGTTAAAAAATGTTCCGACTTGGGGCGCCTGGGTGACTCAGTTGGTTAAGCTTCCAACTTCAGCTCAGGTCATGATCTCACTGCTTGTGAGTTCGAGCCCTGCCTTGGGCTCTGTGCTGACAGCTCAGAGCTTGGGGCCTCTTTCAGATTCTGTGTCTCCCTGTCTCTCTGCCCCTCCCCTGATCTCTCTCTCTCCCTCTCTCAAAAATAAATAAATATTAAAAAACAATGTTCCGACTTGATATTCTTTAACCCCCTCAGGATGTTGGTGTTCAGAGCAGCCACACCCTGAATTTCTTTCCGTGAGGTTCTGGAAGGTCACGGCATCTCTCTGAGCCTGCTGTTCCAGGACGCTAGGGGTGCTTGGGAAAAATGCAGATGCTGGCTCCACAGCAAAAATATTAACGGAGAACCTTGAGTGGGGGAAGCCCCACCACCTGCGTGTACCAGCAGCCCTCCACGTGATTCTCAGGTGCGGCATGTTTTCAGAAACATTGGTTTCCATTTCTGTTTTCTAAGTTTGAGTATTTTGCGGGGGGGGGGGCTGGGTTTTCTCGTAGACCACTCGTGTCTCTTAAGACCTTGGTAGCTTTCCTTATTTATTTCCCTCAGAAGACTTTGGAAACAAGGAGCCCGTTCCCTAATCCCTGGAAAATAAGGCCTGTTTCCTTACATTTTGAGGAGGCTGATGCTCAGGGTCGTGGAGTGGTCGTATGCTCCAATCCCCTGTGGTCGGGCGGGATCATGCTTCAACTGCACGAAGCAGAAAAGAAGCAGAAAACTGGGTCTCTCCTTGTGCAGATTTACTCTGTGTGGAATGATGAGGTTGGTGCCTGGCGCTTAGAGAGAGAGAAAAGGTGGGGTCCTCGGTGTGGGGAGGTGCTTGGCACAGTTCACGGGAAGCCGGCATTTCCCCAAGGGTGAGGAGGAACTGGGGAGGGAACGGGCGGGAGAAAGGGCCTAATCTTCTTATGTAAGCGTCATGGAAGAACTTGTTTTGTAATCCCAGGGCAGCAGGGCTGCTAAGTTTAGATTTGAACCTGAAACTTAGGAACTTGGAGAGGCATCTGGGCTGCAGCTCCCTTGGGCTGTGCTAGCATTGGCAGGAGGGTCTGTCTCTGGCCCCACGGGCCCCACTTGGGCGGCTGGGGGAGATGCCGGGCTGTCAGAGGAAGGAGACACCTAACTAGTTGCAGGAAAGCTGCAGCCTTTCCAGAGAAAACCCTGATGGTCAGCCCAACCCCTCCCCACTGTCTCCTCCAGCAAAGCCTACAGTAGGTTGCGGGGTGGGGGTGGGGCCAATGGAGGGGCGCTTTGGCTCAGTAGCCAACCTGGCTGCTGGTTTGTTGCCTGGATACTGGTCACTGCCCACATGGGCAAGGAAGTCCCTCCCAACAGCCGGGACACAGGGGGAAGCACTGCCGGTGGGGGCCAAAGAGGAAACAACTATTGTCCGGGAGACCCTGGAGGAGGCCTTCGGGAATAAGAACCAGTAGGCAGTGCGGTCTCAGGGCAGATGCCTGGACTGAGAGCAGACCTAGGTCAGCCAGGAGAAACCAGAAGCCAGTTCTCCTCCTTTAGAGTATGTATGTGTTTGCGAGCGGGGGCGGGGGGTGGCTTAAGGGACGTGCAACACGAAAGGGAGCACAGTCCCCCTAAACCATCCCCACCGACACCAATTGCAAGTTTCCGGGTCTCCGAGATCACCTTTACACGTAATGGTTTACTAGAAAGACTCATAGAACTCACCGAGGACCATTATACTCAGAATTACGGTTATGGAATATTGCCAACCGGGAAAGTTCACTCGAGCTTTGGTGACCAGAGATGTATTGGGGCTCCGTGGGCCACTGTTCACGTAGCTGACATCAGTTTCCAGTCCCTCTGGAGGTCCAGCTGATACCGAATGACTCAAAGCCTCCGCCCTAAGTCACATTGTTACTTTATCTAGTAGCTGGTCCCCACCCTAAATCATATTGTGAGTTTATCCTGTGCGGCCAGCCCTCACCCGATCTGGCATGACAGTGCGAGGGCTCAGAGATTATTTTCCAGCAGCTAAGGACAAGTTCCAGACCTCTCTTTGGATGAGGTGTGGTTAAATTCATTTTTGTTTTTGTTTATTTAGTTATTTATTTTGAGAGAGAGACAAAAAGCACAAGTTGGGGAGGGGCAGAGAGAAAGGGGGAGAGAGAGAGATTCCCAAGCAGGGATCCAGGGATCCAACCTCTGAACTGTGAGATCATGACCCGCTTAACCGCCAGAGCCAGCCAGGCGCCCCTGGCTAAATTCTTTATTACAAAGGCAGATGAAATAGCCCCTACCCATACCAAGGCTGTCAGCCGGCCCATTCTTCCTGGATGATTGACATCTCATAGGCACAACTCCTAGCTGTCGGGACAGTAGGACTGAGAATAGCTGTCCCCAAAGTGTGCCACCTGCATAGAGGTAGGAGTAAGCCACTCCAAGTCAGTCATCTCCTTTACACTGTGTGCCACTCACCATCTATTTAGTAATGTGTTTACTCGCCGTTTACTGAACACTTGCTATGTGAATAGCATTCTAAGGAGGGAGACGGAGAATAAAGAGCAAACCAATGGTTAAATAATTTTAAAGTGTGCTTCCTGGGGCGCCTGGGTGGCTCAGTCGGTTAAGCGTCCGACTTCAGCTCAGGTCATGATCACATGGTCTGTGAGTTCAAGTCCCGCGTCAGGCTCTGTGCTGACGGCTCAGAGCCTGGAGCCTCCTTCAGATTCTGTGTCTCCCTCTGTCTGCCCTCCCCCTGCTCACGCTCTGTCTCTCTGTCTCTCAAAAATAAATAAACGTTAAAAAAAATTTTAAAGTGTGCTTCCTGCTATAAAAGAAACAAACGGCTGATCTAGAAAAAGGACAGAACGCTGCTTTTTAGATAGCAAAGCAGGAAAAGGCGGCTTTGAGAAGGTTCCATGCAGCTGAGAATGAGAAAGGAACCAGCGGTGGGAAAAACCAGGAGAAGGAGCATGTCTGGTGCAGGGGCCCGGGGGCCTCCGCTGCCAGCTGGGGGCCCCACACAGATAGTGAAAAGCTCTTGGAAGAAGAAAAACATAGTCGCTTCCTTGGTGGCTGACAGTGTTGTCAGGACCTGAGCCTTCATGAGCTGTGTCAGGATGGCACCTCGCGCCATACGTCCTCTTGGCCCATGCTGGGGCAGTGTGTAAGTCACATGACTCAGCATGGCAGCCTTGGGACAATGTCTGGAAGGAACACTCCGGGCAGCCCTACCAGCTTGGTACCAGGTACCGGACCATTTTAATTCCATCTGACCTCGTCCGCATTTCAAATAACATTTTGCCTGTTAGCAGAGGCCATGGCGCAGAAATTGGGAAATTCTTCATCGAGTCCCAGACCCTTGAGCAATGCGTGCAAGTTAAAGGCAAGAGGCATTTCTCTTTCTGTCTTCAGGGCAAACTGCGTGCATCCACTTACTGGTGGGGTCTCCAAAAGGGGTTCCCTGTTCCTGGCAATAAAAGGGGATCCTACCTGATTTTTTCCCTGGTTTTCTTCATCTTTTGCAGGACCCAGAATGTGTTGAGCAAAGGAGAAACTCTTGCCTTCTTTTAGCTCAGCGGTCTCTGGTAGGATTCCAACCCAAGTCAACGCTACTCAGCACCGTGAACCCCACCACCCACACCCACGTGCTCATACACACACAGTGATGTCCCTGTCAGGGGCCTTTACAAGTTCCAGAGCTGGACCCGGATTTGCAATACAGTAATGATAGATCTGGATTCCAGATCACAGGGAGTTGTATACAGCAGGGATCTCTGCCTCTTTTCATGATTGTTTGAGACTAACTTGTTTACCACAGTGCTTAAAAGTTGGAACTTAGTGGACGCCTGGGTGGCTCAGTCGGTTGAGTGTCTGACTTCAGCTCAGGTCACGATCTCATAGTGGCTGAATTTGAGCCCTACATGGGGCTTACTCCTGTCAGCCTGTGAGCATGGAGCCCGCTTCAGATCTTCCGTCCCTGCCTCTCTGCCCCTTCCCCCACCTGCACTCTTTCAAAAATATGAACATTAAAAAAAACAACTATTAAAAAAAGATGGAACTTAGAGAAAACAAAATTAAAAAAAAAAAGGCCACTACTTAGAAACTTGCTCTTTATTGTGGACTGCATGCTTGTGTCTTCTCCCAAATTCAAATGTCGAAATCGTACCCCACCCCCAACAGGATGGTGTTAGGAGGTGGGGCCCTTGGAAGGTAATTAGGGTTAGATGGGGCCCCAATGATGTGAATAATGCCCTTATAAAAGGAGGAGGAGTCTCCCTGCCTCTCCCTCTCCCTCTCTCTCTTTCCTTATACTACTGGAAGGCCATGTGAGGACACAGCCCGGAAGCGGGGCTCTTACCAAGAACCTGACGATGTTGGCACCCTGGTCTCAGACTTGTGGCTTCCAGACCGTGAGAAACTAATGCCTGCTGTGTAAGCCCCCCAGTCTGTGGTTTACTGTTACAGCATTCTGAGCTGGCCAAGACACCGTTCTAGTGAATCACTTATAGTATTGTCTTCTACAGATTTGTG
The DNA here is from genome assembly GCA_030068075.1 of Paguma larvata. Lineage (NCBI taxonomy): Eukaryota > Metazoa > Chordata > Mammalia > Carnivora > Viverridae > Paguma > Paguma larvata. The sequence goes on from CM057826.1 coordinate 122,955,116, forward strand.
CCCCAGTTTCCTCAGCCATTACAAAAAACCACTGTAGACTTAATGGCTTAACACAATTTAGATTTATTATTTTACAGTTTGGGAGGTCAGAAGTCCAAAATTGGTCTCACTGGGCTAAAGTTAAGGTGTCAGCAAGGGCTGGCTCCTTCTAGGTGTTTTTGAGGGGAGAGTCTATTTCCTGGCCTTTTCCAGCTTTTGGAGGCTGGCTGTATTACGTGGCTTATGGCCCATTCTGCTGCCTTGAAAGTCATCAGTGAAGCATCTTCCATTCTTTCTCTACAGTCTCTGCTTCTGTTGTTACATCACCTTCTCTCACTCTGATTCTCTTGTCTTCCTTCATAACACCCTTGTGATTACATTGGGCCCACTTGGACAGTCTAGGTTAATGTCTCCATTTCAAGATCCATTACATAATCATATCTGTTAAGTTCCTTCTGACAAGTAAGGTAACATATTTATAGGTTCAGGTGATTAGGGCGTGGACATCTTTGGGGGGGGTCATTATTCTGTCTACCACTGTTTGTCTCTACATTCTTTTTTCTTAATGTTTATTAATTTTTCTTAATTTTTTTTAAAGTTTATTTATTTTTGAGAGACATAGAGACAGAGTATGAGCAGGGGAAGGGCAAAGAGAGAGGGAGATACAGAATCTGAAACAGGCTCTAGGCTCTGAGCCGTCAGCACAGAGCCCGACGCGGGGCTCGAACTCACAGACCATGAGATCATGACTTGAGCCGAAGTCGGCCGCTTAACCAACTGAGCCACCCAGGCGCCCCGATGTTTATTAATTTTTGAGGGGGGGGGTGGGAGATCAAGTGGGAGAGGGGCCGAGAGAGAGGGAGACACAGAATCCGAAGCAGGCTCCAGGCTCTGGGTTGTCAGCACAGAGCCCAATGCAGGCCTCGAACCCACAAACCATAAGATCATGACGTAAGCTGAAGTTGGACGCTTAACTAACTGAGCCACCCAGGCGCCCCTCTACATTTTTTTAAAAAAATTTTTATTTATTTCTGAGAGAGTTCGTTTGGGGGAGAGGCAGAGAGAGAGGGAGACAGAGGATCGGAAATGGGCTCTGCGCTGACAGCAGTGAGCAGTCTGATGTGGGGCTCGAACCCACGAACCTTGAACATGGAGATCATGACCTGAGCCGAAGTTAGATGCTCAGCTGACTGAGCCCCCGAGGCTCCCCTGTCTCTACAGTTTTTAATGTTGTGGTTGCAGTAATACTAATACATGATTGCCTTCAATCCGCATTGTAACAGAATTATTTCCCCACAGGAAGTCTTTGTAACTTTCTTTCCTCAAGTCTATGAATGATCGGTAGAGGGTATAAGCTTCAATTTGCTCAAGCTGGAAACCAGGCTGTATTCCATTCTGGGCTGCAACACATCTTCCTGAAGCTAGTATTCCCAATACTTGAGATTATTTTAACATAGGTTCCCAAGAACACATCGAAGGAGTGGGTATACGGTTCTTATTACACACTGCCTATTTGCTTTCCGAGATTGTATCAGTTTACACGACCTCTCCTAATCAACCTCATTTGGGCTTTTAAAAAAAAATTTTAAGTTTATTTATTTTGAGAGGGAGAAAGAGAGAGAGCGAGTGAGCCAGGGAGAGGCAGAGAGAGAGAGAGGGAGAGAGAGAGAATCCCAAGCAGGCTCTGCACTGTCAGCCCTGAGCCTGATGCAGGGCTTGAACCCACAAACTGGGAGATCATGACACGAGCTGAAATCAAGAGTTGGATGCTTAACTAACTGAGCCACCCAGGCGCCCTTTTTAAAAAAAAAAAAAAAATCAATTAATTAATTTTGAGAGAAAGTGTGCATGTGGGAGAGGGTCAGAGAGAGAAGGGGAGAATCCCAAGCAGACCCCTCACTGACAATGTAGAGCCCCATGAAGGTCTCGAAACCCACAAACCATGAGATCATGACCTGAGCCAAAACCAAGAATTGGATGCTCAACCGACTCAGCCACCCAGGTGTCCCCTTATTTGGCTTTCTTTTTTATGTATGTATGTATGTATGTAACTTATTTTTTTAATGTTTATTTTTATTTATTTTTTTAAAAATTTTTTAATGTTTTTATTTATTTTTGAGAGACATAGAGACAGAGTATGAGCAGGGTAAGGGCAGAGAGAGAGGGAGACACAGAATCCGAAGCAGGCTCCAGGCTCTGAGCCATCAGCACAGAGCCCGACGCGGGGCTTGAACTCACAGACTGTGAGCTGAAGTTGGCCACTTAACCAACTGAGCCACCCAGGCGCCCCTAATGTTTATTTTTGAGAAAGAGAGAGAGAGCAAGTGCAAGTGAGTGAGCGGGGGAGGGGCAGAGAGAGAAGGAGACGCCGAATTCGAAGCAGGTTCCAGGCTCTGAGCTGTCAGCACAGCCTGACACGGGGCTCAAACCCACAAACTGTGAGATCATGACCTCAGTGGAAGTTGTCGCTTAACCCACAGCCACCCAGGCGTCCCCCCTCATTTGGCTTTCTTAAGAAAAAGTTCTCTCGTTTTATAGTAAAGGTGCTGTATGTCATTAAAGAATATGTGGGAAATACAGAAAAGGGCAAAGGGAAAAAAAATCACTCACGGTTCCATAAAATTATTATTTTTAAGTTTATTTATTTTTAGTAATCTGTATACCCAATATGGGGCTTGAACTCACGGCCCTGAGATCAAGAGTCACATAGTCCCATAAATTGAGACATAACTTTCACTAGTACTTAATAAATTTCTTTCCAATATTTCTCTCTGTGTATATGTATATGTAATTTTAAAAAATCATGGATATGATGTTGGAACTTCTTGGAACTGTTTTACATCTAGGACACCTCATGTTTCTGGATATGCAGGAGAAAAACAAATTATCGGGATGTCCTCAGAAACTAGTCTGTCTCTCTTTTGTGGGCTGGCTTCGTTCTTAGGGCGAGTCTGTCTTTCAAAAGGCCCAGGAAGTCTGACCAGGGTCCTTGGTCCGTCCCTGTAGCCAGGAGAGTGCAGTGCTTTGATCGATCCAAGAAAGGCCCTGGAATGGGGGTCAGCTCCATCGAAGCTTACGGACTGACAGGAGGAGGGGAGAATGACCATTACCCCCAAAGAAAACTGGTAGACCTGACCTGGGTTTATTTGTTCGTAATTGCAAGAGAGGACCTGATCGGCTAGTCTTGGGTCGGGTGCCCACCCCCAGCCCAAACTTCTGGAAGACAGAGTGGGGGTGGGGCTGGGGGTGGGGGTGCTGAGCCTGGCCTACCAGGCTGCCTTGTACAGCTCTTCTCTTGGGGCTGTGGTGGGGAGAGTCAACGGGAGGGCCCGAGGATTCCACGTCCCCCCAGATTTCTTCACATTGTTCTGAGTGCTTACTCCTTTTGTCTCCCATTTTAGACCTGCCTGAAGTTGAAGCCCAGGGGTTAGGTCTGTTGCCCAGAGTCACACAGCCAGTGAGTCAAATGGCACACAGGTGATGATTAATCTAAAAGCAGCCAGGAGGGGAGTCCCACAAGGGACCCAGAGCAGGTGGGGGATGGGGGTTGAGGGTCCCGAAAGGGGGTTTGGCAAGGAGGTGCTGGAGGGGAGGGGGCACCTTGGACATTCGGTCCAAGCATCACACCTGGACTTCACTGACCCAAGGCAAGGCTCCTAGCTCCTGTGAGGTTTCCGGAGCCCCATCTTCCCGCAGAGCCATCTGGTTCTGCCCTGCCTCCCCGGGGACCTGCCCTCCCAAACTCTGCCTGACCGCACTCATGGGTGACTCATGGCTTTCCTTGCCCCACCCTCTCCCGGAGTGTGCTGAGGCCTTTGTGTGCAGAGTGGGGATGACCAGGTTGGAAAGCTCCGAGTCCCCAGTCGGCCATGGAGCAGCTCATAGGCCTGGGGAGAGTTCTAGCATCCGTCCTCCACGCTAAAGGAACTCAAGGGGGTTTAGCCGTGCCTGCTCCCATTGTCAGTCAGACTAGAGACTTCTACAGAGCCCAGTGTGCCTCGTCTGCACCTTCCGCCACCCCGCCCAAGCTCCTTTCTTCCTCAACATCCCTCCCCCACTGGAACACCTGGTGCCCTTTCCCGTGTAAGCTGCCATCTCTTTCCAGCAGCCTGTCCTGACTGCCTCTGCCCACGCCCCAGTTGCCTACTCCTTGAATTTGTGCTACATCTGATTGGGAGCGAGTGTCCCGATTTTGTAGTCCTGCGCCTCCTCCGTGGGGCCCCTAGATGCCTCTCGTTTGCTGGCTGAGGCGAAGGAGGTGGAGAAGCTGCATCCAGCCACGAATTGACTAATACCTGGGGACACTCAGTGGTAATTCTTGGAGAAGGAAATCGCCGGCTTATGGCCTAACGCGGAGACGACCGCTCTTACCGGGCTCCGCGGGAAGGCAGGCCCCGGGTTCCCCCAGGGGCCCTCCGCTGGCCGGAACCTGCGTCACGTTTGCGCGCTGTCAGACCCAGCTGGGGACATTCTGGCAAAACGCAATTTACTTTTTTCACTTCCCAAATGCTCCGAAAATGGCTACTAGCAGTTTCGCTACAGGGGAAATCAGCTAATGTGGAGTGCAAACTCCGCGCACAGGGAGTTTCACCCTCGGCGGCCGCAGGGCTCCGGCGAGCCTAGCGTGGCGGGAGGAAGGGTCGCGGACGCTGGAAACACTGGGTTGGGAGCCCGGGGCTGGGAGCGGAGGGCGGGGGGAGGGTGGCGACAGTCGTGGCCGTTCGCCGGTATCCGCGGCGCGTCGCGCGCCCAGTCCCCCAGCCGCTCCCGGGACCGCCCCAGAGCCCGATTTAACACCCCGCGCGGGCTTTGCCGAGGTGGGGGTTCCGGGGATCACCTAGTCGAGCCGGGCTAGGCCCTGGTCCAGCACCGCACGCCACATCATCTCTCGGGGGTGGGCCGTTGTCTCCCAGCCCCGAGGACAGGCTGGGGGCCTAGGACCCCGTGCGTCTTCCATCAGCGCAAGAGGCCCCCGGGTCACGGCTCAGGGAACCGGAAGCACCCCCCTACCCCTCTCCACGCGGGCTTCGACCTGGCGCATTTCCAGCCAAGACTGGCTCCCGTGGGCGGCTGGCACGCGTGTCCCCGCGCACGCACACATCTTGCACACGTCAGCCCCACGCCTCCCGGGCCCCGTGTCCGGGCGCACGCGGCACTCACGCGTGCCCACACACGCCCGTGGGCACACGCGTCCGCGGCGGGCACTGAGGGCGCAGGACGGTAGGGAGCCGGCGGGGAGGTGACTGGGGACCCTGGCCCAGGCCGGGGCGGTGTCCGGGGCGGGCCCAGGGGCGGAGCTCGACAGGCCGGGCGCGCAGGGTCGGGGCGGGTCCGCGCCGCCGCCGTCCGCGCTGTCCCGCCCTCGGCCCCGCCGCTGCTCTCCGTTCCTCTCGCCGCAGACCCCGCGGTAGCAGCCGCTGAGCCCGCCGCCACCGCCCCCGAGGTAGGCGCCGCGGGCATGGGCCTGCGCTCTGCTGGCGCCCGGGGTCGCGGGCCCGGCCCTAGAGGGCTGAGGAGGAGGTGGGGGGAGCCGGCGTGGGCGAGGGGTTGAGCGCCAGGCCCCAGGGACCGAGCGGGAGCGCCCCGCGCAGTGCAGGCCGCACAGGCGGGCGGCAAGTGGGCCCGGGCGGGGAAGCGGGAGGCCGGACGTCCGGGGGCGCCTGCGGCGGGGACTCGAGCCTGCGGGGATCTGCTGGCGGAAGGGCACGGGCCGCCGCGTGAAGGCCAGGCCGGCTGCAGCTCTAGGTGACCTTTCCCGGCGGCGCCCTCTGGCCCTCGATTCCGGCAGCGCGGGTCGGGCGGGGAACCGCCTGCCACCCACACTCACCGGGCTGGGCGCACGGATCTGTGCGGGCCACACTGTCGCCGCGGGGATGAGTTCCTGTGACGACCGTGGCCCTTCGCTCCCAGCCCCACACGCCCTGTCTGGCCTGTCTGGTGCACGCCCGGAGAAGCTGGCGCCGGGCGCTGTTCCGCGCGTGCCAGCGCCTTACGGGGCGGAACGGGAGGCTGAGAGTCGATTTAGGCCGCAGGAGCCTGGGCAGTAGGCTAGGCCTTGGGAAAGGACGCCCTGCGGGGAGCGGCTGTGGCCTCCTTGGCCTTAGGAGAGATTCCTGGTTCGGTCGCTCATTCATTCACGGAGTGCGGCCGTGCCTTTCATGAAACTGATTGGAGCCCTTGGGTTTCAGGACTGCAATCCTAGTGACTTGTCCAAGGTCACACAGCCGGGGCGATACGAAGCCTAAGTTTTCTCCTCTGTACAATAGGAGCAATTATAGCTCTCCTTTGTTGGATTTTTGGGAAGAATGATAGGAGATGATGAACGCAAAGCCTTCCGTAGAAACCTTGACCCTTGAGGCTTTTCGGGAGGATTTAGCCCATTCTCTGCAGACCATTCACCTCCACATGGTGTTCTGGAAAGCGTTTAATGGACATAGCCCCTGTTATTTTAAACATTATTACTAAGCACTTGTGTACCAGGCCTTGAGTAACTTTCAGGAAAATTAATGAAAAAAACCTTTTAAGTTTATAGACAGACAAGGTCAGGCTGAAGCAGGAAGTTGTGTGTCCATGCAGACCTAAGGGAAGGTTTCACCTGAGCCCCCATCCCCGGGACCAGCCTAACCTCTGGAGAGGAGGTGGCGAATGGGCTCCTACTTTGCCTAATATGCTGTCGGCAAGGCCAGGGCAGGCTGCCCAGGGCTTGCCTGGTTTCTCCACCCTGGCTCTGGAATGAGTTCTACAGGCTTAGGCTTTAAGCCCTTTGCAGCTTTGTTTGCAGTGCCTGGGGTGGTGCCATTTGGCACACAGTAGGTGCTCGAGAAGGGTCTGGGGGGGGCGTAAATTTGCTCTTGCTTTTTATCCAAGAGTCAACTTACCCTTACTGATAGAAGGATAGTTTTTTTTTTTTTTTTTTTTTTTTTTTGCCATTGCAGCATGTGGCTTATAGTAGTTCCTCATTAAGTATTTGTGAATTATTGAATGGGCCCATGTAGTGGCTGCAGGCCCAGACCGTAGTCTCTTGATCTTGGACATCCTTTCTGAGGGTCACGCACATGTATCTCACTCACTTCCAGAAAATCATCTTGCTTAGCAGAGGATCACGCCTCTTTAAAGAGCTGCAGCGGAATGTACGGCCCTAGAGCACCGAGCCGCCGAGCTCTCTTCCTATTTGACATAACTGCTTTAAACGTGTTACCTTCCTCCTGTGACTTTCCAGGTCCTGTGGGAAACTTGTGGAACTGGTGTTTCTGGGCCTGCAGGGCAGGGCCACCGGGGTGGATGGGATTCTCCTAAGTGCTTTTCCCCCCTCTCCGGTGGGTGTGTCGATAACTTCTGCTGGAGTCGTTCTGAGTAAAACGCCTGACCTTGGGGAAGGGAGTACTGCTTGCAGTTGATTGCTTAGTCTTGCTTCTGTATTTTTATTCTATTGGGTCGAGGCCGGGCTGTCTGTAGACACAAACACAGGGACTCAGGGGGACCGTACAGTGAGGAGTAGCCTGTGGGCTGCTGATCCTGCTGGACCCTGGGCAGCTGGGGACAGTAACCTTCAAGCTGGTGGTAATGAGGGAGATTGATCCCCTATCTTTACTGATAAGATGCTCCCAAGACACTGAAGTTCACTTTGCCCTTGATGGAACATCTTTCTTGGTAGTGACTGAGGGAGACATGTGCGCGCGTCCCCGTGTGAGTGTGAGTGCGTGGCTGTGTGGCTGAGAGCCCACCCAAGCCTGCAGGCGGCCCCTCAGGGTGCTCAGAGAGTCTGTGGCCTTGGGCTCCCCATAGACTCCTCTGGTGGCCCCCGAGGAGTAGTGAGCAGTGGGACCCTCAGCCGGGCCTGGGCACAGTCCTCCATTTTACTGCTTGCTCTCAGGGAGGTGAGGGTGGGCGGGCTTCTAAGCCCTTTACCCAGACATGTCCTGGGGAGCAGATTGAGCTCACAACACAGCTCTGACGAGAGCCACGGGGTCTCGTACAGGTCAAGTCACTGTCTCATTCCTCGGTGTCTCCTTTATAAAAGTGTGATCGTCGCCATCATGACCATCATAATCACAGTCCTTCCGTATTCAGGGCCTGCTCAGCACCCTTCTGGGGGGGCTTAGCATACATTGTGTGACGTCAAATCCTCCATCCTCCAGGCCCTGGGAGAGAGGCGCTTGTGTTTCCTTTTCATGGTTCAGGCGGCTTGAGCGCAGAATTGGGCTTCGGGGCCTGGGTTGGCTAGTTCTAGGGCTGGTAGTTCCACACTGAAGTTGCCACGGCACAGGGCCATTGCGACCAGCTAATAGATGGGGACGCATTTGAAAGGTAGAATTGGCCGTTCAGAGGGGAAGTATTCCTTCACGCCGAGCAGGGGGAACCTGTGTACGGCTGCGTGTAGGCTGTCTGGCAGTGGATTGTAATCAGTGGAGTCACCCCTCTTTGTTGCAAGGACCATGAGACTGAGTGTCCATCAGGAGAAAGGTCAGTTTTTACTGGGATGAGGTAGGAGACTTTCTTCTAGGACTTCCCGGAAAGTGTTCGGCGAAACAGTACCTCATGTGGTCAGGGAGAACTCTGGACCCTGTGGTTGAGGGTGGCCTTTTGATAACCTCCACAGCAGTGGTAATTACACTAACAAATCTATAAAATGTAAACCTGTAATAAAATAACTCTCTGTGGTCGTCGTATACTTACCAGGGACCAGTCACCGTATTAAGTATTTTACATTAACAGTCTAATTCAGTCCTCACAGGGATGCCGAGACAGATACTCTTTCCCTGTATTAAAGCTGAAGAAACGTGAGGTGCTTAGACATTGTGACTTGCCCTGGGACGCATATCTAGAGAATCATGGAGTGGGATTAGAACTCAGAGCTGCTTGACTCTCAAATCTACTTGCCCAAGCACTGTCCATTTAAACCCCACTGGGTCAAGCCAGGCAGCGAGGTTCCAGGAAATGTGAGGGATCTGAGGTCAGGCGGGTGCCTGGGTGCACATGGAACCTAGACCTCGCCATGCTGCCTGCCAGCCCAGGCCTTTCTTTCCTTCATGGGTGGGAGGCCCAGCAGGGTGCCCCCAAGTCAGTTACACTCCCTTATGGCTTCTTATGGAAGGCTGTGCTGGTGGTGGCCTAGCTCCCAGAGCGTTTTAAAATAGAAGCAATGCCTAGGAAGCCGGGCTGCCCGGTGTGAGCCTGTCGTGGAGTAGGAGGGGAGGACAGCTGTCCTGGGAGCACAGGCTTGTTACCAGAGCACGGGGTACCGGCTTTGCCGGCATCCGGTAGACATAACCAGGGGCTGCCTTTTCCGTAAGGAAGTGTGGAGAGGGGTATGAGGAGGCTTCTGATGGTGTTGGCCGAATATATTGGCTTTCAGAGCTGGGCTAGCCTCCTGCTGGGGGAGTTGCTTTTCCTGGTCCCCAGAGGCAGGGGGAGGTGCTTTTGTTCTAATCTCCTGCTGGTTCGATGCTCCTCCTTTATGCTGGCCCAGTTCTGCTCAGACAAACCACCTCGAGTGATGTTAGAGAAACAGCAGAGCCAAAGGCTTTCCTACAGTTGTCCCTTTCTAAGGGAAATCCAGGGTGGTGGTGGTGATGGCGATGGTGATGGTGGTGGTGGAGGTGATTGCTGTCTTGGTCAGGGGCCTTGCGGGAATCAGTCGCACACTCACATGGGGTAATAAAAGAAAGCATAATGAAGGGACCATTTGCAAAGGTGTGAGCAGAGTGTGGGGCACCTGACAAGTACGCCCCCCCCCCCCACCCCAGGTGCTTTGGAACCCGGAGGGGGCTCTTTGGCAGGAGCTGTGGCCTTGGAAAGTAGTCACTGCCCACCTGAGGCCCAGCAGGGAGGGAGCTTGAGGAATGAGTACTCCAGCCTCTGTCTCCCATCTTCTGCCGGTGCCTCTGGTTGGCCCTAACCAACCGTACATAGCCTTTGCTAGCAGTCGCTAGTGATCAGCTCTTGGGTCACAGAGCCGGATGGAGGAGAAAAGTGGATCTGAAGGGGCAAAGAATATCCAGAAAAATGGAGTGTGATTAGCACTGCCATTTATGGAGCACTCACCGTGTGCCGGGTACTCCTACGTGCTCTGCCTACCTAACTTACTTAATCTTTGCAGGAACACCGGTGGAAAGGCACTACTGTTAGCCCCATTGTATAGATGAGCAAAATGAGACCCGAGGAGTAAAAGTTATCAGTGGCTTGCCCAAAGTTACTCAGCTGGTAGAGGCTGGTGCCGGCGAAACCTCTGCCAGGCTCATAGGTCCTTCTCCTAGTTGCTGTGCCTTGCTGCCTGGGTGCCTGGTTGGGCTGTGACGTGCTGTGGCAGGGTGGCTCCTGGTGTTTGGCTCCTACTGTTGTACCCTTGCCCTTGAAGATGGGGTTTCTCCATACATTAGGTGTGATCTTGCTCCCAAGGCTTTTCCTGACCGAGCCTTGGGTACTTGCAGCCACCCTGCTCCCTGTGTCTGCTACCAGAGTGATTGTTAGCTCTCCGAGGGTACTGTGGCTCTCCTGCCAGGGTCCTACCTCTGCAGACAGAAGTTCTGTCCTGCCTGTTTCTTAGGCCGCGAAAGGCTAAGCGGGAGGACAGGAGGCTTTTGAACAAGTCCTTCAGGCCATTCTTATGCCTCTTAAAGTTAGGGAGCTCTGCCCTACTCCTGAGTCCTGGGCAGGGTGGCCAGAGGCACAGGTGGTCACTTGGGGGTAGAAGGTTCCCCCTGCAGGCCTTGCCTGTTAACCCCGCCATCTCAGTGTAGCTGGAACGTGTTCTTGGAACCGGGATAGATACTTTCCACATGGCCTTTTCCTTCTGGCACCTCAGCTGCAACCGCCTTTCAGAATGTGGCGTACTGAGACATGGCGAAGGCAGCCTAGCTCAATTTCAGACACATTGGTTGGATTTTTAAATTTTATGTCCTTAAAACAATTATCAATATGTACAAACAACTTAAACAATAAAGTGGAATAAGAAATGAAAATCCTATCTTAATTCTACTCCTTTCCTAACCCGCCTTTCCTTTCCGGGCAGCCACAATGGGCTTGTAGCCTTCCGACATGCTTTCCCGTCGTTCTCAAATGTGCGAGCACATAAACATGCATGTTAAAGGGTTTTCCTCTAACAACGTGCAATTACACATTGTCTGTGACTTGCTTTGTTTATTTGACTACAGTTGGCCCTTGAGCAATGTAAGCAAGGGGGTAGGGGCACGTACCCCCCCATGCAGTTGAAAATCCTTCTATAACCTTTGACTCCCTCCAGATTTAACTACTAGTAGTCTACCATTGACAACAAGCTTTACTGATAATATACAGTCAATTAACACATATTTTGTATGTTATATATATATATATATTATATATTCTTACAATAGAGTAAGCTAGAGACAAATTATGATTATGGTTATGATTATTATTTTTAAGTAGAGCTCTTTTTTTAATTTTTAGTTTTTTTAAACATGTTATTTTTGAGAGAGAGAGAGAGAGCACAAGCTGGGGAGGAGCAGAGAGAGAGACAGAGACACAGAATCCGAAGCAGGTTCTGGACTCTGAGCTGTCAGCACAGAGCCTGACGTGGGCTTGAACTCATGAGCTGTGAGTTCGGACACTTAACCAACCGACCGAGCTACCCAGGTGCCCCTAGAGAAAAAATATTATTAAGAAAATCATAAGGAATTTACAGTACTATGCTGTATTTATTGAAGAAGATGCAACACATAAGTAGACTTGCAAAGTCCTGTGTTGTTCAAGGTCTGCCATGTATCAGCTATGCATAAATCCATGTCATTCTTTTCGATTACCACATGGTACTCTTTAGTTTTTACAAGTATCTTTATTTTCATTCATTTCCCCATTGATGGACTTTAGTTTCTTCTGGCTTGTGTGTTACAGAACAAACGATGCAGTGAGCACCCTCATGTGCACAACTCTGGGGGCCTTGGCTAGTTTCCTAGCAAGAGAGTTAAGGCATGCCCATTTAGGCACTGGCCAGCAGTTGTCTCCATACGGGCTGTTCTGTACTGGATTGAACAGGAGTGACCATTTTCCACACCAATAGTGGGTGTTTTCATTTGCATTTTTGCTGATTTGTTTGTTGAGCGAGCCTCTCAAACAGAGACGTGTTAGTCACTCTATGGTGGCTCCCTGAGGCCCTTATAATAAAGTCCACACCTTGTTCTGAGGTCAGAAGTGGCAGTGCTCCCTTCTGAAGGCCCGTGGTCTCCTCAGCCAGAGTTGAGCTCTCCGTAGGCCGAGGTGGGGTAGAGGGCACCAGTTGTGGGTCTCTCCACCCCCGTTCCTGGAGGTGCTGCAGCCACCCTGTAGAGGGCGCTCCTGCTGCTTGGTTGCATTGTCATTTACCTCGACTCTCTTGTCAGATACTAAGTTTCAATTTTTTCCTCCTACTATAAAAATACTTTCATGCCCGTTGCACATTTACTCCTTAAACAGACGTTTATATTGAATATCTGCTACTTGCCAGGGCTTGTCATCTTTGACACATAGCTTTTTACATATTTTGGATAAATTTATGCATGACAGGCCCCGGAATGCATTGAGTTCAAGGGTGTGATTTGGGAGTAGGTGTGCACTTGTGGGGGTGGTGGGGGCACTGGGAGCCGAGCAGTTGTCACTGCCAGGCAACTGATGAGTCAAGGAAGATATGTCCCCCCAAGGTGGAGGTGTTATGTAAGTGTTAGGCAGCCCGTGCTGGGCGATATACTATCTCTCCCCTCTGAGTTTCCAGTATGGGCTGGATTTTCATTCCTCAGCTGGAGTGGAGCTTGCATAATCTGTTCAAGGTCAGCCAGCGAATGGTTGGGTAGGTAGGCGAACTGGCAGTGGAGGGAAAGAAGGGACTCCTGTCTTCTGCTGTGACTTACTGGCCCTTCTTGAAGTCCTGAGTGACTGTGGGAAGGCCTACTCGGCCCAGAACTGTCTGTCCCTCGTGTCTGTCTGTTCCTCGTGTTCCCCTTATCTTTGGGAACCATGGTCACAGACTCTGCCTTGAAGCCTTCACCTAGGCAGACTTCTTAGTCCCATCTGTCCAGGACTGGCTGCTTTCCTGTGTCAAAGTGCCCGCCCCCCCCCAAGCTCAGACTCTAGAGGCTGGGCTTCTGAAGGCACATGGGGTAGATGCGACGGAGACAGATGGTGAGTGATTTGGAGCTGATCTGGGTGGAGGTAGGGGCCGGGGGGTCGGGGTTCGCCCTTAGAATCAGCACAGGGAGCTTGTTAAGTGAGAAAGGAGGATGCTGAGCTCTCTTTCCCACCCCCACCGCACGCCGGTCCCGGCCTGAGAAAACATGAATGGAAATCGTTATTTCTACACGAAGATGATTTTTGCAGCAGGTGCTGAGAACTGTGTAAAAATGGACATTTTCTGGGTGCTGTTGGTAGTTGTAAGAAAGCGGAGCTTTTCAGAGGCACACTGCCCCAGGCCTTGCCTGAGGCCTGTCAGATAAACGCAGGAGGAGCCTGGGTGGGGAAAGCTGAAGGCCGCAGCAGAAGCCTAGGGCAAGCTACACAGCAGGTGGGGGCCTTTAGTGAAGGGAGCGTCCCAGCCGGCTTGCCTTCTTGGTGGGTGTTTCCTCAGGTCCGGGAGGGGTTTGGCTCCACTCAGCCTGTGGTTCCTGGGCATCTTCCCTGCTGGGCGCTGACCTGGGGCCACAGGGAGAGCCCGGCCTGGTCCCAGCTCCCTCTGCCCTCCCAGCTCCCTTGTGTTTGGATGATAATCTCCTTAGTGGCCTTGTACTTTCGGGCAATGTTTGCCGGTGGTGGAGTGTTTTTTGACAGGTGGCTTTGCTCGTTCGGTTTTGGGGATTAGTGATGAGTGCGGGCATTTGGGGAACATTAAATGATGAGTGACCCGCCTTTTCCCTGATGTGACAGCTGCTTGTGTCTGGTGAGCTGGGTCCTAGAGCCACAGAAGAGGGTACTTTTTGGCAAGCCCTGGCCCCTGAGGTGCACGGAAGTCTTGGCTGACCCAGAGAGATTGCCGCTGTACTGCTATCTCCTCACCCTGGGGCTGAGTTTGTGGCCCAGCTGGGGAAGGGCAGTGCTGAAGAGGGGTGCTCAGTCCACTGATACCTGTTAGCACTGGTGGACGTAGAGAATGTTCTGGACTTTTTGCTGAGGTGTTCTGGAAGTTTCCTCGGGGCTCCCTCACCTCAGCCTTTGACGCAGGGTTGTTTCATTACTTCCGGGAGGGGCCAGGGCCATATGTGACTGAGACGTATACACGCCTTAGGTCGGGGGTATTCTGGATGATGTGGTGGTTTCCTGGGCTGTCCCTGGGGTAGATGTGCCTGTGAGGTCTGCTTGGGGACAGTCGCGAGAGGAGAGTCTCCAGACTTGACACACCCAATGGGGACAGCCTAAAATGGATCTTCCCCCACGCTCTTTGTGCCCTGATCCTAATGCAGACTGATCCATCCATGGTTCCAGCCTGATCACGTGCAAGAAATAACAAGAGAAACAAAAATAGGATCACGTAAACAGCTCGCTGGGCTGCTCCACTCTGCTCTGACAGAAAGGTGAGGGGAGGCGGAATTAGCAGAACCTCTGAAAAAGGTACCAGAGGACCTCGACCACAATTTTATCATTTCAAGTGGTAGGAGTTTATCGTTTATTTTACAGTGGACTCATTGCTTCTGTGGGCTTCTCGCAGTCTGGGACGATAAAGCTTAGGTCAGGAATGCAGCTTCCATTTGTGATGCCGTTCCCCTGGGACCGATGGAACCATTTTTTTCCATTGGTTTCCCACTTACCAGGAGAATGCCATGCAGGTGTTTGTTTGTGTGAGTGTTACACCTGTGACTTCAACTTGGCAATTTAGGTATACTTTATTTTAAAAATTAATGGAACCATCCTTGGGTTAATTGGATTCCTGCTAATTAGGGCTGATGATTTTGGAGACGGAGAAGATGCAGATGCTCGTGCTTTCTCAGGACGCCTCTCCTCCTGGGTGGAGCACACTGTGGGAGCGTGTGCTGTCCCGGATTAGGAGGTTAACTGTGTGTATGCAGTGCGTCAGAGCACAGCCTCCCAGGGACACAGTGTGGTCCTTAGGGAAAGGACTCTTTGAATTACTCGCCTTCCATGAACCCTGAGGTGTCTAAGAAATGCTGGTTGACTTAGGTGATAGGCAACAATTTCAAGTAGTACTTTAAAAAATAAAGTCACATTGTAGCTCAATAAAGGTTTCTTTGAATTAATATTTTTTTGGGGGAGGGGAGGATGTGGTTATATTTCCTTCCATGGGAAGAGGTGCCTAATTGTCAGGTTTCACTGTATCCTGTGAGGAATCTGTTACTAAAATAAACGGATTCCCCTGAAATGCAAAGTTTTGTGAAAAGTTGCATTCATTCTGGCGTGTAGTAGGTACTCTGTAAGTGTTTTGTTGCAATGAATAAAATCAGAACCGTATGGAAAATGGGTTGGCTGCAAAAGCTCTGATTTCTGTTCAGTGCGTTGAATGCCACGGCAGCCGACATTTTGTAAGAAGATACGTTTTATTGGCAAGAGCCCTGTGATTCAATAAAGTAGCTGGCTCATGGGAATGTGTCTTTGACAGTTAATTCATTCAGCAAATATTTACTGACTGCTGCTGTATTCTGCGCTTGTGCTCGGTCCTCCGGGTGCCAAGGAAGGAGAAGAGGTGTAAAGGCAGGCCGGTCTGCTGTTGTCAGAACTTACCTGGATGGCTCCCCCTCAGGACACGAGGAGGCATGAGATAGCCAGGTGTCTCTGTGCACACCTGGGAGAATGAAGTGCCTGGAACTCGGTGCTGATGATTTTTATTGGTGGTTAATTAGAGCTAATAATTTTTATTGATGGAAAACTAATTTCCCTAATTACTGATGTCTGTCTTCTGGTGATGCTTTTATTGTAGCAGAAGATGGCTGTGCCTCCCACGTATGCTGATCTTGGCAAATGTGCCAGGGATGTCTTCACCAAGGGTTATGGTGAGTGTTTTGGTGCTAATGGGCTGGGTTGGCATGTTTGGGATTTTACCCATCACAGTTTGGGCCGCCTGGGTCGGTCAGCTCTCAGCCCTTTGATGTCAGGGGCAAAAAAGACGAGCTCTCCGTGGCTAGGAAAGCAGTTTGGGGTGGTACGCCATTCGGGGCAGGCTTACGAATTGCTGCAGGCAAGTGGACGCTCTGGTTTCCTCTCCCACAGGTGGGAGCAGCTCCCTGTGTGCCATGGTAGTGAGGGTGTGATTTCTGAGTGTCACCCATCCTTAGACCTGTGCTCACGCCGTCCCATACCTTTCCCTGTCATTCTGCTGGGAGCGCACAGCCACTGTTCCCTGGCCCCGAAGCACCGCACGTAGGCAAGCAGCAGCAGAGACAGGCACCCTGCACAGTCATGCTGTCTTGAAACAGCAGAAGGGAGGCAGAGATGCTGCTCTCGAGTTAGTTATTTGACTTATTAACAGTTACCATGTTCTTTCTTTAGGATTTGGCTTAATAAAACTTGACTTGAAAACAAAATCTGAGAATGGACTGGTAAGTCGTCTGACCGACACAGAGCACGGCGGGTATGTGTCGTAGATCTGTGGATAACTACCGTGTCCTGGGTGGCAGAGTCAAATGAAAGGACCTTTTCTTTTTTAAATTAAATTTTTTTTTTTATTTTTTGAGAGAAAGAGAGAGAGAGTGTGTGCACACAAGTGGCGGAGGGGCAGAGGGAAAGAGAAGGAGAGAATCTTAAACAGGCTCCATGCTCAGCAAGGAGCCTGACATGGGGCTCAGTCTCACGGCTGTGAGATCATGACCTGAGCTGAAATCAAGAGTGGGACGCTTAACTGACTGGGCCACCCAGGCGCCTTGAAAGGACCTTTTTGATCGTGGCAGTTTGTGGTTGTCACATTCATTGCATCCTATAGGGGACGTGGGGTCCAGGGGAACGCTGCTGATAGGTCCCCAGTTTAGCAGCTGTTAATACTCACTTAGTTAATGAACTCTGTTTGATTTTTCCATGTTTCTTTTTAAAATTGAGCTGTTTTCAATGCCACATGATTATCAAAAAAAAAAAAAAATCTTAGTGATCCCTTTAGGCTGTGTGTGTGGGGATTGTTGGAAGGAGGGAGTTTTGGGTTGATGTACCGCAGTGTCATCTTGAGCTCAGGGTTTTTGGTCTATACCAGGTTGGAAGTGTCTTCCTGCTGAGACTGAAGGATTACCGGGGAGGATGGAAGCTGTCTCCTGACAGAGAATTCCCCATAAGAGTCTTTTCCCCATCAGGTCTCTTTAATCCCGTCTGTATATAAATACTGAATGGAATTGTAGAAGTAGCTTTGCCCCCACACATTCAGGTCTCACCTCTTGCATAAAGCGAAGTACGTTCCGTTCAGAGTGCTCAGTAGAGCCCTGGGGAACAGGCTGTGACTCTCTCTCTCCTTCACAGGAATTTACGAGCTCAGGTTCAGCCAACACCGAGACCACCAAAGTGACGGGCAGTCTGGAAACCAAGTACAGATGGACCGAATACGGGCTGACGTTTACGGAGAAGTGGAACACTGACAACACACTAGGCACAGAGATTACTGTGGAGGATCAGGTAATGGTTGTTGCGAAGAGACACAGCTTTACTCCTTGACATCTGCTGCCCTGCCTTTGACTAAACCTGGCATGTTTCCTTTCTGTTCAGCTTGCGCGTGGCCTGAAGCTGACCTTTGATTCATCCTTCTCACCAAACACAGGGTAAGAATCTCATTTGTTTTCTTAGCAAGGACATTTAACAGTGTTGGGGGTTTTTAATTTTTTTAATTTTTTTTTAATGTTTATTTTTTGGGAGAGAGTGACAGAGCGTGAGCAGGGGAGGGCCAGGGAGAGAGGGAGACACAGAATCTGAAGCAGGCTGCAGGCTGAGTCGTTAGCATAGAGCCCCATGCAGGGTTCAAACTCATGAACCGTGAGATCATGACCTGAGCCAAAGTTGGACACTTAACCGACTGAGCCACCCAGGCGCCCCTACCAGTGTTTTATAGTAAGATTCTGTGCTGCCTGTTGTGACCCTCCCGGCTTCGGCTGTGGAGGCCTACGGGATTTGTGTGGTCCAGTAATGCTGTGTTTTATGCGAGTGAGGCTGCCAGGAATGTAAGTGGCCAAACTAGTAGGGCAGCAGGTGATGTTCGGAGGCAGGGGCTGAGCAGTCACTGTTGCCAGCCCCCGTTTTCAGGCCGGGAGGGCCCTTTCCCCAGCTTCCTACTGAGGAGCACTGAGAGAGCATGGGTTCAAGTGCGGTGTGGCTCCTGAGGCTGCACTTTTTGCCCCATTCCCCCCCCCCCCCCCCCCCGCCACAAACCAATTAGGCTTGACAGTTAGTGGGCTCGTCCGGAGGCAAGATGGTGTGTTGGTTGCCTCACCTCCTGGGTGCTTTTCAAAGTGACTAGATGGGACACATGCTTGTTTCTGTCCCCTCAGAGTTGTGGGTCTCCTAAGGCCGGTGACGATTGTTTTGCATGCTGATGATAGACTTGGGGGCATGTACTGAATTTCACTTTGTGGTTTTTAAAAATTGTAGTAAAATACACATGTAAATGTTACCATCTCAGCACTCTTTAAGGGTACAGTTAATGGCATTATTATGAATTTCATCTTTTGCCATTCCATATTATTTTTTCCCTTCTTACAAATGTCTTTAAAAATTTTTTAATGTTTATTTATTTTTGAGAGAGAGACAGTCTGTGAGCAGGTGAGGGGCAGGGAGAGAGGGAGACACAGAACCGGAAGAAGCAGGCTCTCGGCTCTGAGCCGTTAGCACAGCCCAACGCAGGGCTTGAACTCACAAACCATGAGATCATGACCTGAGCCAAAGTCAGATGCTCAACCAACTGAGCCACCCAGGTGCCCCCTGACAAATCTATTTTAGAGGGAGGGTCTACTTAGTTTAGACCCTGTACAGCATACAGGGTAACCACAGGGGACTGGGCAGATAGGGCTTCTGCCTCTGAAGGTTATAGTTTTTTTTTTTTTTTTTTTTTTTGGTAATATTTATTTTTGGAAGAATGCAAGCTGGGGAGGGGCAGAGAGAGAAAGACAGAGGATCCTTAGCAGACTCTGTGCTGACAAGTTGACAGCAGTGAGCCTGACGTGGGACTTGAACTCATGAATCATAAGATCATGACCTGAGCCAAAGTCGGATGCTCAACCCACTGAGCCACCCAGGCACCCTGAGATTATAGTCTTTTTGTAACTTTGTTATGGATGATGAGAAGACCATTGCTAGGAGTTGAGTTTACTCTTGTTCTCACCTCCGCTGTAGTTTCTCCTGCAGGAGCATAGCTTTCCTGCTTGCCTACATCTCTCCAGACACCCTGCCATGATGGGAGAAATTATCTAGAGAGACCCTCTGATAGCATCAGGGGCAGGAGGGTGTGCTCCCATGCTTGAATTTGCTGCCTAGGAGTTTGCCTACTGACTTGAGATGGCACACTTTGGAATTTGTAAGGGATTGCCCACTACCTTTGGGAGGTTTGCAGAGAGATCGCCAGATCCTACAGTAATACACGTAAGAGGAAGGTTTTTTGTTGTTGTTTTTGTTTTTTAAATTTTTTTATCTTGAAATAATTTTACACTTAAACATACACAAAAATGTTGTACAAATAGCGTGTCAAGTTCCATTATATTCCACACCCAGCTTCCCCTAATGTTAACATCTTACATAACTATGATGCAATTATCAGAACCAGGAAATTTATATGGCTGTCCTACAGTTAACTAATCTGTTGTCCTACTGACGTCTTATTTCTGGTCCATCATCCAGTTCAGGATACTAGATCGCGTTTAGTCCTCAAATCTCTTTGGTCTTCTCTAATCTAGAAGGAAGTCTTTCATGACCTTGACAGTGTTAAAGAGAATTGGCCAATTATCTGTAGAATCCTTCAGTTTGGGTTGGTCTCATGTTTCCTTATGGTAAAACTCAGGTTATGCATTTTTACTATATTGTGTTATACTATTATATTATTCATCTTACTCTAACACTTTGTACAGTCACAGAAGTGATGGTGTGTCTGTCTTGTGCTTGATATCGGGACGTATATGTTAGTATTCATTACTGGTGATGTTAACTTTGATCACTTGATTAAAGTAGTATTTAGCAGGCTTCTGTATGAAGTCTCTTTTGGTAAATAAGTGTTTTGGGAGCTACTTTGAGACTATACAAATCTTCTGTTTCTTACCTTTTGACTAACAAAATTGGTATCCATAGTGCTGCTTGCCTGCACCAAGTACGTTTGGTAAAGATTTTCTCTTCCCATCGTGCCTTCTGCATGTATTAATTGGGATTCTGCTGTTAGGAAGAACTCTTCCTTCTCCAACACGTATTTATTTAATCATTTATTTATATCAAAACATGGATCCATGGATATTTATTTTATTCTGTGTGTTATAATCTCTCACTGTAATATATTTGATTACTCATTTGTTTCAGACATGGCCATTGGGCCTGTCTCCAAGTTGACATTCTGTGCTTTTGATACTCCCTTGTCACTTCTTTTGAGCTCTACTTCAGAAGATGTAGCAGGCTCATCTCCTGCTCTTCTTCTCTAGTCCTGCCATCTGGCACTTCTCCAGGGAGATTCAGTTCCTTTTATTGAAGAATGGCATTTAGAAACCAAGCTTGTGGGCACAGCGTGTCCACATTGCTCCTGGGTATTTGAGGCAAGTTTCGATGATTTGATGGAGCTTGGAAGCGAAAGCTGGCTCTCCACAGCCGAGGTGGATAGCCTGGGAAAGCCTCGCAGCTTCCGTAAGGAACCAAGCATAGACCATGTATGGATGAGGCTGCGGACTCCTCTAGGGACCAGTCCCCACACTGAGTACCTCCCACAGAAAAAGCCAGATTGTTAACCGGAAATCAGAGTCATGCCTCTCTCAGGTGCTTGGCAAGTTAGCGCTATTATTTAAAGAGCTTAAAAAAAATCCTATTAATGTTTCAAAGAGGGAAAACTCCAAAGACTTGGAGTGTTGCCTTATTGCAGAAGCCTGGAGAGAAACCTGAGTCACTGCCCGTTCTCTGGGGACTTTGTGCTCCTGGCCAGGATTCATTGAGACAGGGCAAGGAGGCACCGTGTAAATGGTCGGGAGTGGCTGGTGCACACCACTGCTCAGAGGCCTGGCCACGGGCAGCACACTTCGGTCAGCAGCAGCTTTTTACCTAATAGTTATAAGACTCCTGATTTTTACAGTTGTTGGTCTCCCTCCCTTTCTAAATGTCAGCCTCAGAGCAGCTGCCTTTCATCAATCACCCCGCTCGCATGCTGCCAACTGGATACACCAGAACCTAGGGTGCTTCCTACGAAGAGTAGGCAGACCAGAAGAGGTTTCTTTTGAGTTTTTTATTCTTTTTTTTTTAAAGCTCATTTATTTATTTTGAGAGAGAGAGAGCGAGCACATATGAGCAGAGGAGAGGGAGAGAGAGAATCCCAAGCAGCAGGCTCTGTGCTGTCAGCATGGAGCCCTACACTGGGCTTGATCTGATGAACCATGAGATCATGATACCAGGTGGCCCTATTTTGAGTTTTTCTTATTGAGAGATGATTTGTTTGGTTGTTATTCCTTTCCTTCAGAGCTTGCGAAAACGTGCCAAAGCATCTTGAACAAAAGTTGTGAGCATCATTGTCACTTGTGAAGGGTGTTGACTTTATTTTTGACCATGACCTCTGAAGTTCTCATCTCATTGATGACTTGGAATGTTTAACCTTAAATTTTTTATTATAGAAAATTTCAAACATACTAAAGAAAAAATAGTATATGAAACCCTCATCATGGGGGCGCCTGGGTGGCTCAGTTGGTTAAGTGTCCGACTTCAGCTCAGATCATGATATAGTGATCCATGGGTTCAAGCCCTATATTACTGACAGCTCAGAGCCTGGAGCCTGCTTCTGATTCTGTGTCTCCCTCTCTCTCTGCCCCTCCCCTGCTTACACTTGTCTCTCTCTATAAAAAAAAAAAAACCAAAAAACCAAAAACGCTCATCATGTTCCCATCACCTAGCTTTAATAATTATCAACCCATAGCCAATTATATTTTATTTATGCATTCACAATCAGTTTCTGCCACACTCAGATTATTTTGAAGTAAATAACAGTTATATAATTTCATCTGTAAATGTTTTAATATGTATCTTTAAGTGATAAGATTCCTTTTTTTTTTTTAAGTTTATTTACTTTGAGAGCAGGAGTGGGGTAGGGGCAGAGAGAGAGGGAGAGAGAATTCTAAGCGGGCTCTGAGCCTTAAGTGCAGAGCCTGACGTGGGGCTCGAACCCACAAATGGTGAGATCATGCGGTGAGCTGAGATCAAGAGTCAGAGAAACTGACCGAGCCACCCAGGTGCCACTTTTTATTTTAATTCCAGTTAGTTAAGGGTCTCATATATTAGTTTCAGGTGTACAATATAGTGACTCAACAGTTTCATACATTACCTGGTGCTGATCATGACAAGTGCACTCCTTACTACTCATCACCTATTTCACCTGTCCCTTCACCCCCTCCCCCCTGGTAACTGTCAGCTTGTTCTCTGTAGTTAAAGATATGCAACACTTCATGAATTTGTGTGTCATCCTTCCACAGCAGCCGTGTTAATCTTCCTTGTATCGTTTCAATTTTAATATTTGTGCTGCTGAGGCACACATTTTTTTTTTTTTTAAGTATAGTCACAATATGATTGCATTGTAAACTATTAATCATAATTCCTTAATATTGTTAAATCCCTAGTCTGGTCAAATTTACATGAGTTCATTAAAAAATTTTTTTAGTGTTTATTTATTTTTGAGAGAGAGAGAGAGAGATGGAGCACAAGCAGGGGAGGGGCAGAGACAGAGGGAGACACAGAATCCAAAGCAGGCTTCAGGCTCTGAGCTGTCAGCACAGAGCCCGATGCGGGGCTAGAACTCATGGTCTGTGAGATCATGACTTGAGCCAAAGTCAGACATTTAACCAATTGAGCCCCCCAGGCACCCCTACATGATTTCGTTTTTAATTTACAGAATCAAAAACTGGCCACGCAAAGTTGCAAAAATTGGGTCATTTGGCTTCTTAAATCTCTTTAATTTTTAGATTCTCCTCCTCCTTTTTCTCCCCCTTCTAATTTACTTGTTAAACCTAGATCGTTTGTCTGGTAAGGTTACATATAGACTAAATTATGCTGTGTGTATCTCTGTGGTCATGTAACTTGTTACCCTGTCCCTCATATTTACTGTGAATTGTTGCATCGCATTTAGATTCCCCTGGGGAAGGGAGAGGGTAGAATAAAAGTGGTGATGCTGGCTTCCATTGGCTGTGCATAGAAGGCTGGGTGTTTTCTCTGTACGTTAGTGCTATTCACACTTCACTCGTTAGGAGTTACAAACTGGTGATAATTCCACTTTAATCTTTCATTCTTCATTTGTTAGCTACAACATGTCAATAAAAAGAAACTTCTCATAAACTGTTGGGAAAAAAAAATAAACTGTTGGTTACTTTGAGATAGTGTAGGAAAGGTGGAAGAAATGTTTGCTTCCTTTTTTATTTACAGTTTCAAAGTAACACATTGGTTCTCCAGTCTCTAAAGGTGACCAATATGTCTGTTTTAAGTGTCAGTGTGAATGAATTCATAGATTTAAATATATTTCATATGTTTCAATCCATTGCCGGTATTCTTTAAAAAAATTTGATTTTAACATTCATTTTTGAGAGACATAGAAAGACAGAATTCGAGCAGGGGAGGGGCAGAGAGAGAGGGGGAGACCCAGAATCTGAAGCAGGCTCCAGGCTCTGAGCTGTCAGCACAGAGCCCGACACAGGGCTCGAACCCACGAACTGTGAGATCCTCACCTGAGCTGAAGTCGTATGCTCAACCAACTGAGCCACTCAGGTGCCCCTCTTTTTAAATTTTTTTTAATAAATGTAGATATATTTTTTTTTAAGTTTATTTATTTATTTTGACAGAGAGAGAGAGAGAGCGGGCAAGCATGAGCGGGGAAGGGGCAAAGAGAAAGGGGGATAGAGAATCCCAAGCAGGCTCCATGCAGCGCACGGCCCTACTTGGGGCTCAGTTTCACTAACCGCGAGATCATGACCTGAGCAGAAATCAAGAGTTGGACACTTAACTGACTGAGCCACCCAGGTGCCACCATCACCAGTATTATCATTATTTTTTTTAATGCTTATTTATTTTTGAGAGAGAGAGAGAGAGCACCCATGAGCAGGGAAGGGGAGAGAGAGAGGAAGACAGGATCCGAAGCGGGCTCTGCGCTGACAGCAGAGAGCCTGATGCAGGGCTTGAACCCACGAACTGCAAGATCATGACTGGAGCTGAAGTCAGATGCTCAGCCGACTGAGCCACCCAGCTGCCCCTTCCAGTATTATTCTTAAGATGTTGTCAGTGTTCCATGTTTGAAGCCCTTGGGAGTCTCTTCAGGCTAGCTCTCGAGTCCTCATGCGCCAACCCCAGTAGTCTTTGACAGATGCTTCAGGCTCACCTTGTGCATTGCCTGCTCTGCCCTGTAGTCTCCAATTTTTCCAAGGGGTACTGGTGCCTTCTAGGAGAGAATGGTATCTAGAGTCCCGAATCTGGATGCCGGGGATACAGCTTTAATCTCGGTCCGAATGAAATTGGGGTGGACAGGGCTGTGCAGATCCTGATCTCTTCTGAGAGTGTGGCTTGCTTTGGGGGGATGTCCATTTTATAGCTGAATAACAGAAAGTAGTCTACATTTTATTTGATAGAAACAGTCTTGTCTCCCAGTCTGGCATTTGGTAAAAGCCAGAGTGGTAAAATGTTTTGCAGGTCACCTGACTCCTCTACCTTTCCTGACGAATGCTGGGTCTTGAGTAATAGGCACAGGACACCCTGATCTGGTCACATACGCAAATCTGGGGTTAGCAGACAAGACCTCCGGTCTTCTCCGGTCGCCAAGGGTTTCCTGGCCCCCATGACTGCAGGGTCCCAGGTTCCACATCCGTACCTAGGTCTCTGAAATACATGCTCATTGGAATCTCATGAATACCGAATTAAAAGGTATCTGTCATATTTACTTAGAAGGGATCTATCTAGTATTTGTTTCTTTCTTTACTTACTAAGTGAACCACAAAGTAAGAAAGCAGCCATCTCCTTAAAAGCTGCTGTTTTAGGGGCACCTGGGTGGCTCAGTCAGTTAAGCATCCGACTCTAAGTTTCGTTTCAGGTCATGATCTCACGGTTTCATG
Source organism: Paguma larvata (assembly GCA_030068075.1). Taxonomy (NCBI): domain Eukaryota; kingdom Metazoa; phylum Chordata; class Mammalia; order Carnivora; family Viverridae; genus Paguma; species Paguma larvata. The sequence goes on from CM057826.1 coordinate 122,980,270, forward strand.
AGTTTGATCCCCACCTCGGGCTCCATGCTGACAGGGTTGAGCCTGCTTGGGATTCTCGGTCTCCCTCTCTCTGCCCCTCCCCCACTCATGCTATCTCTGTCTTCCTCGAAATAAATAAATAAACTTAAAAAAAAAAGCTGGTGTTTAGATAGCTGTCTTCATGACAGATATACTGTATCTTTTTCAGAGACTTGGAGAATGGCAAAGAAGCATCTGTTTCATAATTACATGGTAGCGCTCTAATAAATGCCTGTGTAGGCCATTACATTAGGCACAGGGAGAGGTTCGTAAAGGAAAATTACTTGGTGCTTCCTCCCCCACCCCCAAGCTTTCCCTGCCTGCGTTCCCACTTGATGATTGTGGCATTTCTGCAGACGGAATCGTGGTTGAGGAGAGGTTGTGTTCCTCCATTGTGGCACGGCAGCTGCTTAAGGGAGATCCGGGGGGCTGACTTTGTCCCCCTATCCCCCTGTACGTAACCTGAGCTTTAAAACATTTTTTTTTTTTTTTTTTGGATTTTTTGGTATGGTTGTCAACAAGGCGAGTTAACTTACGACTTTAATACAATTTCTTTTCCTTCAGGAAAAAAAATGCTAAAATCAAGACAGGGTATAAGCGGGAGCACATCAACCTGGGCTGTGACGTGGATTTCGACATCGCCGGCCCTTCCATCCGGGGCGCTCTGGTGCTGGGCTACGAGGGCTGGCTGGCCGGCTACCAGATGAACTTCGAGACCGCAAAGTCTCGAGTGACCCAGAGCAACTTTGCAGTTGGCTACAAGACTGACGAATTCCAGCTCCACACTAACGTGTAAGTGTCTGTGAGCGTTGTGTGTGAGCGTGTGCAGGAGGGGGACTGGCTTTCCTGTTCCCATTGTAATCACTTTAAGTGAGTGTATTGGCATCACATGAGCCGCGTGGCCCGCTGGTCTTTTTCTGGGTCCCACCTGCCCATTTCCACAAGTGGCTTAGGCTCTTTGTGTTCTAGAGACGGTCGGGGCTGTCACTGGTACACAAAGAATGGCTGATCAGTTACAGCAAAGGCGTGACGTCAGTCCGGTGGCTGGCGTCTCTCTTTGTCTGTATGAAGCCTGGGGTCAGCTTGCCCTGCTTAATGAAACGTGGATCTGAGAGACCAGGTTAGGGGACGATGATCTTGGTTCCATCCAGTGTCTTCTCCTCACGCACGGCAGGCAAAAGTTGACCAACCGCCAGCTAGTAGGGAAGATGAAAGTGCAGATTGGCTCAGAGAGCCCCCGTAGTTAAGCTTGGGAATCGGAATGCAGGGGGTGCTGATGGAGGGGAAGGGAAACGCACAGTGCATCGATAAAATCCCTGATGACACAAGTGGAGGACCACTTTTTCAGATTTCTTTCTTTCCACTAGAGGTCACTAAAGAAGTGACTTCTTAAAGGCAAGTGGTACACGTACTGGTATGTCATACCATTTCCATTTACAAACTTTTTCGAGGAATGTTTATACTATAGTTCCCTGTAACTGCGATTTCACTTTTTGCAATGTCACTTACCCATAGTTCACCACGGGCTGGGAGCAGTTGAACTCTCTTCTGATGTATTTTCAGAAGGTCACTGTATCACTCACCTCACTTCATCTCATCATGTAGGCATTTTATCATCGCACGTCCTCGTAAGAAGGCCGTATACAGGACAATACGGTATTTTGAGAGACAGACCACATTCATATAACAATATTATAGTCTATTGTTACAGTCGTTCTATTAAAACAATAAAAGTTATTGTTGCTAATCTCTTGCTGTGTCTACTTCATAAATCATATTTGTCATAGGTATGGATGTGTAGGAGAGCACATAGTATATATAGGGTTTGGTACTGTCTGGTCTCAGGCATCTCCTGGGGGTCTTGGAATATATCTCCTATAGATAAGGGAAGATTACTATAATTAATATAATTAATGTAACAAATTAATATAATATAATAGATTTAAGTTTTGAGTTAACAAAACATAACAAAATATAACAGATCTATTGTAAGTTGAGTTTATTTACATGTATTTATTTGTTTTACTATAACAATATAACAGATCTCTTGTAAGTTTTGAGTTTATATTTATTTTAACACAACAGAATTAATAGAACAGATCTATTATTATAATAAGTTTTGAGTTTATTTTTTTCAGTGGTTATTTATTTTTGAGAGGGAGACAGAGCGTGAGTCAGGGAGGGACAGAGAGAGAGGGAGACATAGAATCTGAAGCAGGCTCCAGGCTCTGAACTGTCAGCACGGAGCCCGACGCAGGGCTGGAACCCCTGAACTGTGAGATCATGACCCGAACCAAAGTCAGATGGTTAACTGACTCAGCCACCCAGGCACCCCTATTTATTTATTTATTTTTGAGAGAGAGAGAGAGACAGACACTCGGGGGTGGGGAGAAGTGGGGGCGAGGGGCAGAGGGAGAGGAGGACAGAGGATCCAAAGCAGGCTCCGCTGACAGCAGCGAGATCATGACCTGAGCCGAAATCAAAAGCCGGATACCCAACCGACTAAGCCACCCAAGCACCCCAGTTGTGAGTTTTTAAAGCTAAAAAGTCACAGGAAAACCATAGTGATGGATGGGCCACTGGTTCCTGAGGTGGGGGTGGGAGAGTGTGTCTGCACAGGGGTGGTGGGAGGAGATTTGGAGGTGGTGGAGCTGTTCTGTGTCCTGATTGTGGTGGTGGTCACACAGACCTTGTACATGTGTTAAAATTCATAGAAATGTTCACCCCCTCCAAAAAAAAAAAACAGTCAAAAGTATATAAATTAAAAAAAGGCAACATACAGAAATGTCACAGGAAAAAGGGCACAAGCAACAGAAGTGTCTTTTGAGTTAGAGTTTTGACAGAAATGGAAAGTCCTTCCTTGGTGTCGAATTGGAAATTGGCACCAATTCTAGGAATAGCAATGGCCGTTAGCTGTTTTCCCCACATACCTGAGCCTCGCATGTTTAAAGCGGACATGGTTTATTTTTAGCTAGCGTGGAAACTGCCGATGCAGCCCATCTGGGTTGTCCTAGAGCTTGCAGAGGCCTGCGTGTGTCATAGCCGTTCTCTGTACTTCACGTAGACGAATTCGAACAATTACTCCTCTCTGTTTATGGTTTTGAGAGCTCACAGCAGGAAGGCATGTTGCTGGTCGTAGAATATAATGAAAAATCTGACATTTTTAGACATACATGAGCCAAAGAAAATTTCCTGGTTTCATTTATACTAAAAGTCAGTCTAACATCTATTGTCTGTGATAGGCTGCTGTTCTGTAGCATATTTGGAGTTTCTGAAGAAGTTAGGGTTCCCTGCGAATGGGGGGGGGCGGTGCCTGTTCTGTTCGTGTACTTTCTGGCAGTACAAGGTCTGTATCGTTGAATTTCAGGGGAAAACTTGAGCATTTAGAATGTGTTTAATGAGCATCTACTTTAGGGAAAGTATGTTGGTGAGGAGCAGAGTTTGCAGTGAATCAGCAGTTTGTCCCTGGATTAGTGAGTTCCAAGCTCTTTGCTGAATTCCAAAGCACATGGGCTCTGCCTTGCTAGTTTCTGATGACATTTCCACTTGAAGCACCCAAAACGATGAGGCAGAACTTTGACACTGTTTTATGTGAACAATGTAAAGGAGGGGAAGGGGATATTTCCAAAGGCTGGAGTCAACGTGGTGTGTTTGGAACAGACGAAGGAGTTTGTCCAGTTGGGTTTCATTCCATTTTTGAAAGATAGAGACATTTTGTAACGCACCACGTGTTTACTTTTCATTCAGAACTGTAGGCATATTGCAGTTCCGGCCAAGAGTATCGCACAGGTGGACAAGTCTGAGTTGCAGGTTAAGTTCTTCTGTAATTGCTGCTGCTCCCAGGGGCTAGGTGGGTTTTGGCTGTGCCTGCCTGGCAGTGGGTGCAGCTGGTGGTGCTAAGGGCTGTAACCTGCCTTCTGAAGAACACGGGTGGCCCAGCCTTTCTTACCATTTCTAGTTGTGTTCTCTTCTCATTTGCTTCTACTCCCTTACCATTGTTATGATAGATACATTTACAAAAGAAGTAACATTAGACATTAGCAGCAGTAGCAAAAAAAAAAAAAAAAAAAAAAAAATCACGGAGAATTCCAGTGTCTTAGTTGCTGCTTCTATTTTAAACAATATTTTGAAAGCAGATTTCAAGTTCCATGCAGCCTCAGCTTCGTGCCTTTGGATGTTTCCAAGAGTGATTGAAACTAGCCTTTCTCTTCCTTTGAACCTTCCTGAAGCTGGTGTCTATTCCATACCTATCAGGGTTTTCCCTAATGTGGCAACTGTTTTGTGATTACTTGGGTCCATTTACAGCACCCCTGCCCTCTGTCAGAGTCGGAGAGTTGTGCCCAGCTCCAGCCTGCCTTCAGGGGTGGATGGGCATCTGTGCTCTGCTTGTTTGCAGAAACGATGGGACAGAGTTTGGTGGCTCCATTTATCAGAAGGTGAACAAGAAGTTAGAGACTGCCGTTAATCTGGCCTGGACAGCAGGAAACAGTAACACTCGCTTTGGAATAGCAGCCAAGTATCAGATCGATCCCGATGCCTGCTTCTCGGTGAGTACCTATGGAATCACGCATCACCCAGGCTCCACCTGAGGCTTAGGTTGGAATCCTTCTGGATTGCTGGAGTTCCATGCTGGGGCGAGAGATTTTTTTGTTCTGTGAAAAGAATTTGAAACAAGGAAAGTGATAACAGTAATAGTTCTTACTGCGGGTGCCCAGCACTGGGCGGAGCGCATTATGTGTGGGTTACTGTATTTAATTCTTACACAACCTCTTTGAGGTAGGTGCCTTTCAAAAAAAAAAAAAAAATTGTCGCAACGCTATTCGGACAAATGAGGAACTGGAAATTTAGAGGGGTCGAGGGCAGATTGGGCAGACAGGTGATAAGTGCTGGGGCTTGGACTTGACCGAGTACGGTTTGCTGTGGAGTCTCCTCCTCTCATCAGCCTTTGTCCCATGCTGCAGACTGTAAAGGGGGTTACCTTGAACCCTAAGGTTTTATTTTTTTATTTTTATTTTTTTAATGTTTATTTATTTTCAAGAGATAGCGCAGGCAGGGGAGGGGCAGAGAGAGAGGGGACAGAGGATCTGAAGCAGGCTCCATGCTGACAGCGGAGAGACTGATGGCAGGCTTGAACTCATGAACCGTGAGGTCATGACCTGAGCTAAAGTTGTATGCTTAACCAACTGAGCCTCTCAGGCGCCTCCGCACCCCTCCACTTCTTCTTCTTCTTTTTGAGAGAGAAAGAGAGAGAGGGTCCTCAGGATTCATGTTCATTTAATGCGTCTCATTTTTCATTCTCTTGCCAGCTCTTTTATCGGATATTAAGAAACCAGGCCCTGGCATTTAGTAGTTGGCATCTCATCTTGCAGACTCGGTGGCATTGCTTGCTCACGGTCGAGTTGCTACACGGTTTTTGCATTAAATCCTGTTGAACTCATCTCTCTTGTCACAGGGCACTGCCGGCTGCTTCCCTTTTGGGGTGGAATGAGGAAATCTCATGTTACAGGATGGTTATTGTGTAATTTACAAACAGCCCGTTTGAAATGGGAACTGAATTTAGCTCCCTTAAAGTTAAGCACTTAAAAACAAAGGAAGAGGGGCCTTATTAATTAGATGGTGTAAGCAAAAAGGAACAGCCAGATGGACCCCTTACAGCCAGGAAATCTTCCTTCCCCCTGCTTTGTTTTTTCTTATGGAAGTGGTCAGGTGTGAAAACAGCATCGGAGCAAGAAAACATGTACCTTGGCAGCCTCGGCTTTTGCCAGGACTTGGTATTCTCATGACCTGAGCCTTCTCTGCTCCTGACATCTCCTTATTTCACTAGAAAGGGATCAGGAAGAGGCCCAGATTTCCCTACAACTCAGGCAGAGGAGTGAGGGTAAAATTATTGACTCAACTGCTTTCTTGAACTTAATTATTAATCAACATTCACTAAATGCTGAAATTTAAGTGACTGGCTAGGTCATTCTTTTGCCTCAGTGTGCATTTTATTTATTTTCATGTTGTATTTATTTTGAGACACAGAGTGTGAGTGGAGGGAGACACAGAATCCGAAGCAGGCTCCAGGCTCCAGGCTCCGAGGTGTCAGCACAGAGCCCGACAAGGGGCTCGAACTCATGAACTGCGAGATCATGACCTGAGCCGAAGTCAGACTCTTAACTGACTGAGCCACCCAGGCGCCTCATAACTTTCCTTTCATTGACAGTTGTGTTAACTCTTTGAGTTCCTTTTTGAGACTTTGCTCTCAAATTTGATACATTTCATGTTGAATTTAATGAATCTCATAAAGAAAGTGGTCATGAAAAGAGAGAATTTGATTGTGAAGGCCAGAGTTGGTTGGTTCCAAAGCTCTTACTCATTTGGAAGATGGAAACATAAAGTACTTAACGTTAATGGTCTCACTCTGTCTTATCTTTTCCTTGATTAGGCTAAAGTGAACAACTCCAGCCTGATAGGTTTAGGATACACTCAGACCCTAAAGCCAGGTAAGTGTTGCTTTGAAAATTAGTGAAATTGTTTCTTTGCATTAAAGAAAAATTGTGGTGCTGGTTTGCTGCTTTTTGTTACTGCTTATATAATGCCTGTATAGTACTTTATAAATGAGTGGATAGAAAGTTTTATAATGTTTCTAAAAGGGTGCTGAATCATTATAAAACATTTGGAGAATAGAAGTAGTAAGTAAGAGAGAAAAAGGCCAAGGCTAAAGTATTATACTTTTGGTTTTCTTCCTTCTGTTTTTCCAGTGTGTACTTAGTGTCTGGGTACTTATTTCCAGCAGATTCTTAAAACTAATCCATAAATCATCCTCACCGTAACACTGTTGTGCACATTTCCTCTGCGCGGCTGGCTAGACCAGTCCCTGGTGCATTAGAACCACAGGAGATAATACCACTTTGGGATTAGTTTGGTCAAGTTGGGTCTTTGATCTCTAGAAATCTGAGATTACATGATGAAGGAATCAAGCTATTGTAGGGTAAATATCAGTTTGTTGCGTGCGTGTGTGTGTGTTTGTGTGCATGCCGAGAGTGAGATCTCAGAGTCTGATTCGTGGTTGGGTTTCATTTCAAGGCACTTTTGCTGAAGAAGCTTACTGCCTGGTGCCACTGGTAGGAGACGGTTGCAGCAGGGGCAATGAGAGGACAAAGGAAAGTGGGCTCCCTAAAGTGGATTTGGGTAGCCTGTGGGATAATAATTAGTGTTTTCTAAGCTCATTCTGGGCTACCTATTAATTAATCAGATGGTGCTGAGTAACAGGGATTGATGGGCCGTGCTGTTTTGACTTGCTGATCACACACAGCTGAAGCAGGTTCTGAATTCGGTGTGGTCTTGCCCTTGTGCTTGACCTTTCTTTTCGTTTCTCTCCTCCACCCCTCCCCCTTCCTTGTCCCTGGTTATTTCCCTTGCAGGAATCAAACTGACGCTCTCAGCTCTGCTGGATGGCAAGAATGTCAACGCTGGTGGCCACAAGCTTGGTCTAGGACTGGAATTTCAGGCATAAAGGAATACTGTACAATCGTTTAATTTTAAACTATTTTGAGCATAGCTACCTTCAGAATTTAGTGTACCTTTTAATGTCGTATGTCTGGGATGCGAGTATTGCTAAATATCACGTTAGACCTCCAGGTTAAAGATGATTCAGCTTTAAGGTGTTACCCTTCCAGAGGTACAGAAGAAACCCGATTCCAAGAAAAGTCCTTTCAGCTGTAGACTTGTGGGGAACTCGGTGGCCCCTCTAGAATTGTCAGGTTTCTTTTTTATCTAGAAATGGCTGCAAGTGGAAGCTGAGAATTTGTAGGCACTTCGTAAACTGGTATTGAGTAAATGAATGAAATTAGGACTTCCTGAGATTGAACTTTGGTTTCCGATCCTAATGAAGGAGAGACTCACCGATGGTGTATACAAACCCATCTGAAAGAGACTTTTTTAGACAGATCTTCATGACCCGTTTCCACCCCAGTCCATCACCTCTTTTACACCAAAAGTAGTCTGCAGGGCTTGGTAGCTGTTTCTTTTGTGCCATTTTGGGGTGGAGAAGGTGGATGTGATGAAGCCAATAATTCAGGACTTAATTCCCTCTCATGTTGTGGTTTTTTTGCCCTTGCACCAGAGTATGAAATTGCTTCTAAGAGTCCCAGCTGCAAGCTGGGAAGAGTCTCTGTGACTGTAATCACATGGTGACAACACTCGGAATCTAAATTGGACTTCTGTTATATTCTCGCCACTCAGTTTATTTTTTAGCAGTTTAATGGGTACATTTTAGAGTCTTCCATTTTGTGTGGAATTAGATCCTCCCCTTCAAATGCTGTAATTAACATCACTTAAAGTAAAACTTGAATAAAATATTGAAACCTCATCCTTCTGTTGTCTCTGTTATATGAAGAAAAATGTAAATAAACAGGGCATTTGGCATTTGTGTTTGCACTGTGCATGTGTATGTTGTGTGTGTATGAGAGGGGGACTTTCGGTTTTCTCTTGTTACATAACAAATTACCCAAATACAGTTGCTTAGAACAACACTCAGTATTCACTTCACAGGACTCTAGGTCAGAAGTCCAGCATGGTATGACTGGATTCTCTGTTAAAATTCTCACAGTGCTGAAATTAGTCTGCCAGACTGTGTGTGTTCTTGCCTGGAGCTTGAGGTCCCCTTCCACGCTCACATGGTTGGGGCAGAATTCAGCTCCTTTCGGTTGTATGATAATGGCTCCTATTTCCTTGTTGGCCATCAGCTAGGGGCTCCTCTCAGCAAATAGCAACCACTTTCTTCCTTGCCGCACGGTCCCCTCCCATCTTCAAAGCTGGAATGGGGGTGCCTGGGTGGCTCACTCAGTTAAGCGTCTGACTTCAGCTCAGGTCATGATCTCACGGTTTGTGAGTTCAGGCTCTGTGTCGGGTTCTGTGCTGGTAGCTCAGAGCCTGGAGCCTGCTTCAGATCCTGTGTCTCCCTCTCTGCCCCTCCCCTGCTCGCACTCTGTCTCTCTCTCTCTCAAAAATAAAAAAAAAAAAATAAAAAAAAAAGCTGGAATGGAAGAATTCCCTTACTGTCAGATGGCTCTCACAGTTGAAATCTCCTCCAGGAAGAGCCCCAGCTATACTTTCCCCCTTTAAAAATTTTAATTTTATTTATTGAGGTATAATGGACATAAAACATTAGTTTCAGATGTACAACGTACTGATTCAGTATTTGTATGTATTGCGAAGTGATCACTACTATAGGTTAGTTGACATCTGTCCCCGCACAATTACAACGCCTTTTCCCTTGTGATAAGAACTTTTAAGATCTATTCTCTTAGCAACTTTCATACAATACACAGTATTATTAACTCTAGTTACCAAGCTGTACATGACATCCCAGGACTTCCTCATTTTACACCTGCCCCAATCCTTTGAAGGGCTCACCCAATTAGGTCGGGCCCTCTGAGGAAAATCTCCTGTTTTTTTAAAGTTTTTAATGTTTGTTTATTTTTGAGAGAGAGAGAGAGAGCAGGGAAGGGGCAGAGAGACGGAGACACAGAATCTGAAGCAGGCTCCAGGCTCTGAACTGTCAGCACCGACTCTGACGTAGGGCTCGAGTCCACAAACCACGAGATCATGACCTGAACCGCAGTCGGACGCTCCACCAACTGAGCCACTGAGGTGCCCTGGAAAATCTCCCGTTCTTAAAGTCAACTGTGCCATTTAATAACATAACCACAGTAGTGACAGCCTATCATAATTACAGGTCCCTCCCACACCCAAGGGCCGGGGATCATGGAAAGGCATGGATCATTGGGGTTTGTTCTAGAATTCTGCAATATATATATATATATATATATTTTTTTTTTTTAACATTTATTTATTTTTGAGAGACAGAGACAGAGTATGAGCAGGGGAAGGGCAGAGAGAGAGGAGACACAGAATCTGAAGAAGCAGGCTCCAGGCTCTGAGCTGTCAGCACAGAGCCTGATGCGGGGCTCGAACTCACAGACCGCGAGATCATGACCTGAGCCGAAGTCAGCCGCCTAACTGACTGAGCCACCCAGGCGCCCCAATATATATATATTTTATATTTATATTTTAAAAAATGACAGTGTGTCTATTCAAACATTTAAAAGTAGAAGAGTAAACTATGTTACATTATCCAACTTCAATAAATGTGAACATTTTTCTATTCAATAATACTTTTTCTTAACGTTTATTTTTATTTTTGAGAGAGACAGAGTGTGAGTGGGGTAGGAGCAGAGAGAGAGAGAGAGAGACAGAGAGAGAGAGACAGAATCTGAAACAGGCTCCAGGCTCTGAACTGTCAGCACAGAGGCTGATATGGGGCTTGAATTCGGGAACAGTGAGACCATGACTTGAGCAGAAGTCAGACCCCAACCGACTGAGCCACTAAGGACTCAGGCACCCCAATAATATATATGTTTTTAGGCAGAGTTTCTTTTTCTTATTTTTTTTTTTTTGGTAGACTCTATGCCCATTGGGGGCACGAACTTAGGACCCCAAGATCAAGAGTCTCATGCTTTTCCCACTGAACCAGCCAGGTGCCCCAAGACAGAGTTCGTTTTTGTGGATGTTTGGAAGTGACCATGCCGAACAAGTTTCACATTTTCTTGGACATTTTGTGTAAGTGATCACCTCAGCATTTGTCATACGGTCTTCACATTCATGAGGATCTGTATCTGTTTCAAGGTGAACTTTTGAATTTGTCCAGAGACTTCGCCACATAATGGTTGTTGGGTACATCCACTCAGATGCCAGGTATAGTATTGGTATTTTGAAATGTACAAAGGGCCCTCTGAATACCGAGGGTATATTTCCCTCCTCACATATTAAGTACCTGCCTATTGTATGCAGCATGTCGGAATACTGTGCGAAATGCCTTGGCTTCATGATATTTCACCAGTAAGAGAACTGAAACTCTGGTATGGGGACAAAGGAAGAAAGGGAACAAACAGAGGACTGAAGGGTGTTTATTACAGAAAAAGACCTATGCCTGAATCTCCCAACAAGCAGAAGCTAGAATCGAGAGGCTTGTTCATGAAACGGAGTGATGGTTTCTGTACTCACAGAAGGGAAGGCTCCAAGGGAATCGGGGAAGACTCTGTATCCTGGATACCCTGGAAGCTTTGCAATAAGGGCACCATTCAGTCTATCTCGGCTTGTGGTGGGCTTAGGGAAATGGACATGAATGACCTCTTAGTTTTCTTAACAACACAGAGTTTGTGTGTTTCTGAGCTGTCACTGGGGCCAGATGAGTGCTAAGGGAAATAAGGTTCGGGAGAACAGGGGCCCTTCTCTCTTGAGGGGGGCAGCTCAGCTTTGTCTCTGGAAGATAGCAGCAATCTTCTGTGGGAATCCCGGAGATCAGAGTGGCAAAGCTGTGGGTACAACAAATTTCTTGCTTCATGCCACACTGATTTTCCTGGAAATCAATCAAGTGGAACTTGCATGGTTTTCAGCCTACACACATTTATTTAAGAAGCATTTGCAGAACATACAGACCAAAGCATGTGCCAAGGCCATAAGGGAACGTTCTAAAACTGCATTTTCATATGCTGGGGGTTTTAAAGATTAAAGAGTAACAGAAGCTTACTGTAGGAAATATGGAAGCTGTTTGCACCCTACTTCCTATCCTGCTTTCGTGGTTTTTCTCCATCACACCTTTCCCATTGTATAGTGTGTATCTTACACTATCCTCTTCCTCAGGAGAAAATAAACTCCACGAAGGTATGTGGTGTGTATTGTTAACTACTGTACACTGAAATATGAAAAGGGTGCTAAGTATTTGTTGAAGGAATAAATGATTAAGAGAAAAAGTAAAACATTTACCTATAATTCCACCATCCAGATATGGCAACTGCGAACATCTGTGTTTCCTTGGCCTTTGGGGGAGGGAAGGCAGTTACTTCCCTTTCCAGACCAGTCTATTACCCAGTTGGATCTTCCTTTTAACATTATTGTAGGGGCCTCTCTGGTTGGCTCAGTCTGTAGAGCACGCAACTCTTAAATCTCAGCGTTGTGAGTTCGAGCCCCACTTTTGGTATAGAGATTACCTAAAAATAAATTTAAAAAAAAGTTCATTTATGTGAGAGCCCGGGTGGGCAGAGAGAAAGGGAGACGGGATCCAAACGGGGCTCTCTCCTGAGAGCCGGATGTGGGGCTGGAACTCGTGAACTCTGAGATCATGACCCAACTGGAAGTCAGGAGGCTTAACCGACTGAGCCATCCAGGAGCCCCCAAAATAAAATCTTAAAACAAAAACCCCTCTGTTTTAAAATACTTTCATGAGCTGTATAGTAGCCCATCACGTGGCAGGCAGGGAGAGGCTCGCTCTGAACCTCTTATAGCTTACACTTTACGACCTCAACCCGAAAGGGGCTTGGGTGTGGCCGACCCTTCGCTGAAACTCTTACTACCCTTTCTCCTGAACCCCGTTTCCGGAGCGCTCCTCTGGGCTGCGACGTCATCACGTTGGGACGTACCTGCCTACGGCAAGTGGTGCCTTACGCAGTGTCTGATGTCATGACGTAGAGCCTAGCAACAGCGCAGGCTCCCGGCGGAGTCCGTTATGGCCGCTGCCGTCTTGAGGAGGATGAGGGGAACCGTGCAAGCGAAACTGCGGTACTCGCCCGGCCTCCAGGTCCCGGGAGGGCTGGCGCAGCCGCTGGTCCTGGCGCTCCTGCTCGCGTCCGCCACCTTGTCAAGTGGTAAAAGTGGGCGCGGCGGCCGGGCGGGCGCGGGAGGGCCGCGCGGGCGGAGACAGGCCCGGCCGGGGAAAGGGCGCTTCCGAGTGGCCGGAGCGGATGGCGAGGTCTAGATAGGGCAGGGTCTCTAGGCGCCGAGGAGGGAGAGTAGGCTGTCTGAAGGAGTCTAAGGAGGTGGGGTCTCTGAGAGGCCCGAGATGTGGGGTTGAGAGATGCGGGGATCCGGGGAGCAGAGTATGGAGATGGGCGTGGACGGAGGAGTGGTGGCGGTGTCTGTACAGAGTCTTGAAGAATGCGTTGCCACAGGGAGTGGCGGTGGTGGGGTCTCCAGAATTGCTCGAAGGGAGGAGTTATGAGGGGGCAGAGGGAACAGATGCTGAGGAGATGGTCGCGGTTAGGAGGTGTGGTGTCTAGAGAGGTTCCCAAGGTGGGGGGAGGCACCCAGCGGTCTGGCGGGGCCCGGAGTGTGGGAGTTTTCCAGAACGCGTAGGGTAAGAGGTAAAGACCGACGTGGGCAGGGGCAGTGACCAGACTGAGCTGATGGAATATTTAGGAGAGCAAAAGTGAAGGGGAAAAAGCTACCGTAGGGTACTCTTTCACCTCTCAGATCTGGGAGGTTCTGGTGCTTGGTAAAGAGCCAGAATACTGGGGCTTTGGGCTCCTGAGGGGCTTATGAGAGGAGGGAGAATGCGACAAGGGAGATTCTTTGTAAACGTGGTTCCGTGTGTCCTGGGTTAGCTTCATTTTTAATAAGGCTTAGGATTAGATTATTTCATTTAAAATTTCAAAATTTTTTTATTTAATATCAAAAATTTTTATTTAAAATTAAAAATTTTTTTATTTAAAAATTTTATTTATTGAGGTATGATTGGCATATTACATTACATTAGTCTTAGGTGTACAAGCATAATGATTCAATATTTGTATACACTGGGAACCGATCACCACGATACCTCTACCATTCACCCTACAGAGTTACAGAATTTTTTTTTTTCTTGTAATGATAGCCGTTAAGATTTACTCTCTTAGCAACTTTCAAATATGCATGACTATATTATTGACTGTAGTCACCGTGCTTTATATTACATCTTCATGACTTACTTATTTTGTAACTGAAAGTGTGTACCTTTTGATGCTTTTCATCCATTTCACCAGCCCCCAACCCCCTCTCCTCTGGCCACTGCCAGTCTCTTCTCTATTTCTATGAGTATGGCTTCTTTGTTTTGTTCTGATTTTTTCTGATTCCACATATTAGTGAAATCATATGGTATTTGTCTTTCTCTGACTTATTTCACTTAGCATAATGCCTTCAAGGTCCTTCCATGTTGTCACAAATGCCATAGTTCATTGTGTGGTTGTGTGTGGCTGAGCAATATTCTGTTGTGTATATATACCACATATTCTTTATCTGTTCATCTGTCCGTGGGCATTTAGGTTGTTTCCATATCTCAGCTACGATTATTTTTAGAGAGAGAGTGTGAGTGGGGCAGGGTGGAAGAGGGAGAGAGAGAATCTCAAACAGGCTTCATGCTCAGCATAGGACTCGATGCCGGACTCTCTTCCATGACCCTGGGATCACGACCTCAGTTGAAATCAAGGGTCCCCCGCTCAACCGACTGAGCCACCCAGGAGCCCCCATATCTTGGCTTTTGTAAATAATGCTGCATGATTAAGTATTTCTTTTCTTAGAAATGTTAGATTGCGAATGAAGATACTGAAGCCTTTATCAGGAAGGAAAGAAATCTGTAAACTAGGGCCTGAGACTTAGGGGGGAGGGCAAATCTATTAATGAGAATTTGTAATGATTAAGCACTATTTTATTTAGTAGTCACTTTTTTCTTTCATGCCAAGACACAGTCCTGTTTTTTTCCTTAAATCTTTTTTGAAATTTCCAATGAAAAACATTGTGAATGGGATAGCATTTTCTTATTTGCCAACAGGGGCTGCCTAGCTGTCTGTGTCTCTACCATAGTGATGTGGTTACTTCCTTAGGTTTCCTCAGCAGCGCTGAGGGTGGAGCATCCACTGTCCCAGAAGTATTTGTAAGTCTGTGGGGAAGAACTGAGGTCCCTTTTCCCAAAGTCCTTTAATAATGACTGAAATATAACTAGGATTTCTCTGATCGATGCAGGTATTCCTATTCCTAAAGTACTGATGTAGCATGATTGTTTTGGTTATTTAATCATTTAAGAAAACTATGAACATTTAAACATTTATATTTCTTTTTTTTTAATTTTTGAATATTTATTTTTGTAAGAGAGACAGAGCATGAGCAGGGAGGGTCAGAGAGAGAGGGAGACACAGAAAACCTGAAGGAGGCTCCAGGCTCTGAGCCCTCAGCACAGAGCCTGACGCGGGGCTTGAACTCACCAGCCATGAAATCATGACTTGAGCCAAAGTCAGATGCTTAACCCACTCAGCCACCGAGAGGCCCCAAAACATTTATATTTCTTACTGAAATGCTTAAGATGTGCAGTTTGAGGGATATGTAGCTGGTCACTGTAGTTGCAGGAACAACTTTTCCCTTTAAGAGATGGTTGAAAATCTTGTGGAGAGGGGCAAGTGAGGGGGTAGTGTGCAGTATTAAGGTATCTTCTTGTCTTTGTTTTTATTTATTAGAGCCTCATAAATATTGCTCCAACCATACTGGGACATTTTAGGTAATCTTTTTCTTTTCTTTTTTTTAAGTCTCTATATCAATTTAAAGTTCATATTATTCCCTACTGAAAATAATTTAAATGTAAACTAACATATATGCTTCTAAGGAGGAAGCAGCTACATTTTAGTGCAGCGTAGCATTTGTAAAGCTTTGGGTAATGTAAGTGTTTTTTGTAAGCATCCCCTAGGGCAGAGTGATTTCAAAGTAATTACTCTTGTAATATGAAAATTAAAGTCTAGATAGGAGGTGTAGAGTTCCAAACTTCAAATAAGCATAGAAAGTTAGAAAGTTACTCCATTAGATGTATTTCAACTTGTTCCATATTAGGTTTCTTAAAATTTCAGTGCTCAGGTATATTCTTGGCAATCTGTAAGGATTTTAAAGTTTTACATTTTTATTTTGACAAAATCTAAAAAAAAATTAATGTAAGCATTATTTGGATCACTGGATGGTCACCTTTTGATTAAGTCTTGCCATGCTATTAAGACAGTTTTTTAAAGAGACCCCTAGAAGAGAATTAAATGTTGAAAATTATTATTAAAATGTTGTTTTAACTGGAGAGGTAATATCCAACAGGAAAGGGCAGAAACGGAACATTTAGAAGTCTAAAGTACTGTATATGATCGTAGAAACTCAACAATACATCCATAAAGTCAGAGTTCTCCCTTTGTTCTGCAAACCCTTCATTTCTAACCGGGTCATATTCTCCGATTTGAAGGAGTGGAGGCTCAGGAGGTTGATCTAATTTGCATCGAATGTTTCAGAGGAATTTTTCATTTGTGTTCTGTGTGTTACCTCCAAGTTTTTACTCCTCGAACAATACTTATTAATTCTGCTCCTACTTGGTGCTAGGTTTTGGAGTTACGACAACAAAGAGGTTAACGTTGGCGATACCCTTAGAAGCATGAGTGGGTTTTACCTGGCTGAAAACTATGGGAAAGGCTTTTCAGAGGGTGTGATAGGTGCATAGATGCTACTTGGGAAGTGGTATAGGGTTTGTGGTGAGAAATGGGTCAAGAGCATATTCTATAAACATTGATTTGCTGTCTGTGAAGTAGGCAACAGGGATAGAGGAATTTGGGAGATTAGGAAGAGATGCCGGATCCTGTAGGGTCTTGTAGGCTATTACAGACTTTGAATTTCACTTTTGAGAGATGGCGAGCTCTCAGAGGGTTTTAAGCAGAGGAGTAACATCATTGAACTTACGCTTTTACAGGATGACGTGAGCTGTTGTGTTGAGAGTGGACAGTAGGAGTTAGGGCAGAAGTGGGCAGATTATTTAGAAGGTTACTGTAACAAGCCAGGTGAGATGATAGTGGCTTGGACTAGGCAGGACCAGTTAAAAGGTGAAAAGTCTTCAAATTTTACATACACTTTGAAGGTAGGGTTACAAATTTGTTGTGAAGTATTAAGAACATGATGATTCCAGGGTTTTTTCTTGAGTAACTAGAAAAAAGGAGTTGCCATGAAGAGAAATGTGGACTATAGGTAGAACAAGTTTTTTTTTTTTTTCTTTTTGAGTGGGAAGTAAAATGCATTTCTTAAAATTTTTTACTTTGAAATAATTGTAGATTTACTTGCAATTGTAAGACATAATATAGATCCTGTATACCCTTTCCCCAGTTTCTCTAGTGGTAACATCTTTTTTTTAAATTAATTAATTAATTTTTAATTAATTTTTTAATTTATTTTTTAAATGTTTATTTATTTTTGAGACAGAGAGAGACAGAGCACGAGCAGGGGAGGGCCAGAGAGAGAGGGAGACACAGAATCTGAAGCAGGCTCCAGGCTCTGAGCTGTCAGCATAGAGCCCGATGTGGGGCTTGAACCCACAAACTGCGAGATCATGACCCAAGCCAAAGTCAGCCGCTTAACCTACTGAGCCACCCAGGCGCCCCTCTAGTGGTAACTTCTTAAGAAACTGTAGTACAATATCATAGTCAGGATACTGACATTGATACCATCAAGATAAAGAGCATTTCCTTTAACAACTCTCATGTTGCCCTTTTATAGTCACTCCCATGTCTTTCCTTTCCCTACCCTTTCCTGAAATCCTGGCAACCACTAATCTGTATTTATTTCTTTAATTTTGTCATTTTGAGAATTGGCTTTTTTTAGCTAGCATAAATTCTTGGGAGATCGATCAAGTTGTTTTATTTGTCAGTAGTTCTTTTTTTTACTGCTGAGTAATATTCTGTTATCATATAGCCACACTACACTTTGTTTAACCATTCATCCTTTGAAGGATGTCTGGGTTGTTTCCAGGTCTGGGGTATTATGATTAATACGAAGTAAGCATTCATGTACAGATTTTTTGTGTGATCAGAAGACTTCATTTCTTTGGAATAAATGCTCAGGAGTGCAGTTGCTCGGTCATATGGTAGTTAGATATTTAGTTTTTTAAGGAATTACCAGACTGTTTTCTGGCGTAGAAAACAGCAACATAGAGGAGATCTAGCTTCTCTGCATCTTTGCCAATATTTGGCGTTGTCATTACTTTTTTTTTTACTGCCATTCTGATAGGTGTGCAGTGATATATTTATCGTGGTTTTAATTTGCATTTCCTTAGTGGCTAATATCTTTTCATGTGCTTGTTTGCCGTCTGTGTGTTCTCTTTGGCAAAATGTGCCTCTGTGTCTGTTGCCTGTTTTCTAATTGAATTGTTTCCTTTTTCATTTTTGAGTTTTCAGATTTCTTTCTTAAAAATTTTTTTAGTGTTTATTTTTGAGAGAGAGAGAGAGAATGAGAGAGACAAAGTGGGAGCAAGGGAGGGGCAGAGAAGAAAGAGACACAGAATCCAAAGCAGGCTCCAGGCTCTGAGCTGTCGGCACAGAGCCTGATGAAGTGCTCGAACTCACGAACCGCGAGATCATGACCTGAGCCGAAGTTGGACACTTGACCAACCAAGCTGCTCAGGCGCCCTGAGTTTTCAGATTTCTTTATGTGTTCTGGATATTCATCCTTTGTTGGGTTGGGCCTTACAAATATTTGTCCCATTGTGTAGCTTATTTTTCATCCTCCCATGAAGTCTTCCATGGAGCAAAAGTTTTTCATTTTGATAGAATCCAATTTATGGATTTTTTCTCTTATGTACTGTGTTTTTGGTGTCAGGTGTACAGATTTGTGCTTAGTCCTGGATTCCAAAGATTTTTTTTCTTTGTTTTTTTCTACAAGTTTTATAGTTTTGCATTTTACATTTAAATTGTGATCCATTTATTTATTTATTTATTTATTTATTATTACTATTATTATTTTTTAAGTAATCTGTACACCCAGTGTGGGTCTTGAACTCATGACCCCGACATCAAGAGTCACATGCTTCACTGACGGAGTCAGGCAGGTGCCCCTGTGTTCCATTCTTAGTTAAGTTTTGTAGAAGATATGAGACTTAGATGAAGGTTCATTTAGCTTGTTAGATATGGTGGGTTGCATTGATTGATTTTTGAATACTGAATCAGTTTTGCATCGCTGGAATAACCCTCACTGTCATGGGAATATCATTCTTTTTGTATTTTACTGTTTCTCTTTGCTGATATTTTGCTAAGGACTTTTGCAGCTATGTTCATGAAAAATATCAGTCTGTAGTTTCTTTTTCAGCATTTTTGGTTTTGGTATCAAGATAATAATACTAGCTTCAGAAAATGAATCGAACAGTGTTCTCTCTTATTCTCTGGAGGAGATTCTGTAGAATTGGTTAGAATTTTTCTTTAAACATTTGGTAGGATTCGCAGTGAAACCATGTGAGCCTGGAGATTAATTTTTTGGGAGTTTTCAAATTGAGGATTCAATTTCCTAATGGTTATAGGGGTATTCAGATGATGTATTTCATACCTGGTGAGTTCTGCTAGTTTGTATTTTCAAGACTCTGGTCTTATTTAAGCTTTCTCTTTTGGTTGGCTTTTTATGACATTGCTCTGGCAGGGGAGGAGGGAGTTGCTGCTCATTATTGTCAGGTAGAGGTAGAAATCTAGGGTCTCCACTTGACTTTGTTGTCACCCAAAGGGTGGTAATCTTGTTACTTCTGGGCAGGTGTGGGAGTTCTGTCTCCACTCGTGGTCTGTACTTCATAGTGGTGGGAGTGGCCTCATTACCATGGGGTGATGGTTAAAGTCTTGACTGTCCATTAGGCCTCTTCTGACAACATTATTGCAGAGGGAAGAGGCACCTTGTTACAGCCTGCTGAGGGTGGAAATTTAGACTTTACTTGGCCTTTGCTGCTGTGGATGTGAGCAGAGCCACAGTGTTTGTTTGTTTGTTTTTTCGTTTGTTTGTTCTCTTTCTCTTTCCCTCCCCTCCGCTCCCTTCCTTTCTTTCTTTGCCTGGAGTAGTGCTGTCACTGTCTAGATGTTTTATTTCTTTCAAGGTTGCCTTTCTCCTGATCTTTTAGTTAGAGAGAGTAGCCTTTTTTAGGGGGGAAGGAATGGCATGTTTTTGGTCCATACTCCTTGCTGTTTCCAGGTTGCCGGCTTTTTCAGCTACAAGTCAGAATATGTGAGGTAAAAAGAAAATCCAGGAAAGTCACGACTAGATTGTTTCTCAAATCCTGAGGTCTGTAATCGTTCTGCTTTATTCTCTCCACCTTTCAGAGTCTTTTTAGGCTATTTTACATATAATATGCAGAGTTAGTTGTTTTCAGTGGAGGAATAGGGGAAAGTTTTCTACTCCATCTTCCTAGAATTCCGTGAATTCATTTTGAACGTGTTAATTTGAATGTCAAGAGGTAGATGTCAAGAGCAATGGATTTATTAGCCCAGAGTTCTGATAATTCATGGAAGTTCTCTTCTCATGGCTTCCTTTTTCTCAGAAGTTAGGAAGTGATGCCATCTGTTGAAAATGAGAAGACAGAGAACAGAGAAGGTGTTGGGAGATTGAGAACAGAGGAACTCGTGAATGGTTGTGAGTGGTCTCCTACGGGAGCAGGAGGGTGAATGGACTAGAAAATTACAGTATAATTGCCAATAGCATTATACATACACCTGAATTTTTGGCATTGAATTTAAAATGAATTAAAAATGGTGACATGGTTTTGTGTTTATTTCCAGACAAGTTCAGCTGGTTGGTGCAATGGGGAATGGTCAGAGAGTTTGATTTAACTTGGGATATAGCCTTGCCAAGTGAGTGGGACAAAGTGAGCAAGGGGATGGGGATTGGAGGTGTATGTAAGGGACAGATAATGGCTGACTGTAAAATTGAGCCTGAGTAAAGAGGGAGGGCAAAGATATTGGGCACGGGTGGGATGGTGGCCATGAGGGACTGAAAAGATGGTAGAATCAGAGAATTCAGGATACCGGGGAATGAATTGGTGGTTATGTCAGCAAGGAGGATGCGTGATACTGAGATTATGGAAGAGTTGTGATGATAGTGACCATGGTGTGACAGGTTAGGGTAAGGGGGAGGGCTGGTCATCAGAAAAGAGGTCAAGGATTTTGAAATCAAGACTGTAGCACTTGGGTAGGATGAACTCTAGCGCCAGGAGTAAAATCGTTGAGCATACGAACTGTGACCGGGAGTTGGTGGACACAAGTCAGTGGATGATAGCTGATGACAGGAGAGTCAAGGCTGGTGCATTTAGGGAGAGGAAAGGGAGAATAGCTTGGAAGGTTCTCCCCGCTTCCCTGCCCCATACCCCACCCCAGAACAGTTTCCCCCTTTCCAAACTCTCCTGCAAGGATGTGGGTGAAAAAAACAGCTTAATTAAAAGGACTTCAGGGAAAGTATATCTTTAAGGGAGAGCCAAGTTTCAGTTATAACGGCAAAGTGAAGGATAGAAGAAAGGATTTGCTGATATCTGACTGAATTCTAGAGTGCACAGTGGATGGGTTTCTAGACGTCTCCGTGGAGACGTAGGAGGTGGAGAGAATTATAATCATTCCCACCCATATCAGCTTGTGTCCTTTAGATATACATGATTATTCTTAGTATGCGTGCTGCCAAGTGAGCACTGTACATGATTATTCTAAAAGTCATGTATAGAAAAACGATATCTTTTAAAAAGTCAAGGTTAGTTAGTTGGCTCCCTATTTTAAAAAGTTATATTTTAAATCATATTTTCCCAAACTTTGGCAGGAAAGTTAAATATACTAGAGAAATAGTAATCTGTAAATGTCTGAATCATAACTTATTTGAAGTGACAAATGTAAAAATTACTTTAACAAATTCCTGTTAATAGTTCTCTGAATAATATACTCAGCTGTAGGCCCAATTTCTTTCTTTTCTTCTCATGGAAAGTTTCAAGGAACCAACTGTTGAAAATAGTTTAAGAGAGTTTTACTAATTTACTAATTTTTTTTTTACCAATTTACTACATTATTTTTTCTGAGAGATTCCATTCAGCCCAATTGAAACTAGCTACTTATTTTTTCTCTACAAAATAGGTGTCAACTATGATACACAAGCCAGAATGTATTCATGTATTCAGGCATTACATGTCTGAACAGAGAGTGGTCTGTTAGATTGTTAATTTATGTGCATGCACACGTTTGTGAACGCCCAGGAACGGTTTGGTTTCATTTTACCCCTATAAAATATTTTACTATAATTTGATAGATGTTAAAATAGTATCTGTGTATTTTTAGATCTTATGTGACTTTTTTTTTTTTTTAACAAGTCAAATGGATTTGCTTGAAGTTCTTCAACAGATACTGCATTAGCTTATAAATTAGAGACGCCGTTAAATTTCAGCAGGGATTCTTCTGAAGTTTCGCTGTATAGAGTTACGTCTGTAAATACCTTAAACTACTCTCGTAAACCACACCACTCTAGGAGTATAGGGAAATAGGAGCTTGTATATATTCGGCGTTATTCCCATACTTGGATTGCCTTCCCCAGTCATGACAAGTCTAGTGCACACTTAGTTTTCAGGTTTCCAATTTCCATTTCTTCCCATTTAGGAGTTTTCCCTTCTTTCTTCCTAAGAATACTTAAAAAAAATTGGGAGAGGATGTCTTCTGGTTCTGGGATCAATTAGCATGCTACCTACAGCTTGCTTATAGTTACTCTTAAATTTGTTGTATTGTAAATATTTAGATTCACATTCTGTTTCTGGTTTGTGACCTACTTGAGCTAGGATCAGCCACCAATCTTTACTTTCTGGGGATGAGGTGCAGTCTGGGCAAGGATTACTGAAGTCCAACCTCTTTGTGAAATGAAAACAGAGGATGGATAAGAGCTTTGTGTGGATTTTACCATTGTGACTTAAAGTCATCCCTTGCTATTCTTTGTTTTTTTCTTTTGGTGACAGGCTATGTAACGTAGTTGTTACTTTCTGGTTAAGAGTTATTACCTGATGAATAATTGACTAAGAAGAAAGGTGACTGCTGGCTGGCTATTTAGACTTATTAACAAATGCTCAAGAGAAAGAGGGAGTTGGCAAAAAAAAATGCTTACTGAAAAATTTAGGCAAATATGCGTCTAGCTTGATGGAGATAAAGTTGGAGATTTCAGTTTAATGTTTTTTATTCACCATTTTAGCTGTACCACAGACTGATTTGCTGAGCCAAACTGTACTCCAGCCAGATGTTTCTGCTCCAAATATGAGTGCTTTAACACATGAAAACCAAACCAAACTTTCTGTCTCCCAAATCAGCATCACTCTCCGTCCCACTGCTAGTACAGAGAAAGGTGGAGGGGCATCTGTGGCCCCTCATCCCTCACCTACTACTTCCCTGTCTCAAGAGGAGGCAGATAACAATGAAGATCCCAGCATAGAGGAGGAGGATCTTCTAACGCTCAATAGTTCTCCATCTACCGCCAAAGATACTCTGGACAATGGAGACTATGGAGAACCAGACTATGACTGGACCACCAGCCCCAGGGACGATGAGTCCAGTGAGGCTCTGGAAGAAAACAGGAACTACATGGAAATTGAACAGTCAGTGAGATCTTTTAAGACCCCATCCTCAAATATTGAAGAGGAAGATAGCCATTTCTTTTTTCATCTTATTATTTTTGCTTTTTGTATTGCTGTTGTTTACATTACATATCACAACAAAAGGAAGGTAAGTTTGGGGTTTTCAGCCCCTCTAATTGTCCTTTATTATCTCTGTTACATTTCTTATGAATGTTTTTGATGATTCAGAATTTTTTTGTTTTTTAGTCAAATGTAAATTGATGGTAAAACATCAAGATGTCTCATAAGTATAAATCTGTGGTGTATTTTAACAAATTACAGACACAATGCTTTACCTTGTATCCTTCTGAAAAAGAAGTCAAATTGTTTTTTAATGAGCAAAACCAAAGCCCAGTGGTTTTTAAAAAACAAGTATTATGTCTTAAGTTAGCATTGCTACTTCAGTGGGAATACATGTGGAGAAAGATTGTTAATTTAATACTTTTAATTAACCGTTGAATGTAATGATATTTTAATAACTTTTTTCCTTGTTATAAAAGTATTACACGTTTATTTATTTTTTTTTAATGTTTATTTTTGAGAAAGAGAGAGAGGGAGAGAGAGAGGGACAGAGTGCAAGTGGATAAGGGGCAGAGAGAGAGGGAGACACAGAATCTGAAGCAGGCTCCAGGTTCCAAGCTGTCAGCACAGAGCCCGATACGGGGCTCGACCCCATGAACTGTGAAATCATGACCTGAGTCAAAGTCAGACACTTAACTGACTGAGCCACCCAGGCTACCCAGGCTCTCTACATGTTTATTTTGAATACCAGTGGTACTCTAACCCTGTGTTGAATGTTGGGCCTTTTCTGTTCTAAACAACTAAGGCACTTGTTACACATGTGGGCTTCTGGGCTCCACTGTGATCTACTAACTCATCTCTGCAGATGGAATGCAGGAATCAGTCTTGAACAAGCACTCTGTACATTTAAATTTGAGAAGCATTGTTTAACTTTGTTTACAAGATGAAAAATAGAGTTTTTTGTTGTTATTTTATTTTCTGTATTTGGGAACCCAGGAGAGAGAGAGTGCACTTATTATACAAATTTTTAGCATATCCTCCACTTTGTTTTTTGCATATCTAATTTATTTCATTTCTTTCCAGATTTTCCTTCTGGTTCAGAGCAGGAAATGGCGTGATGGTCTTTGTTCCAAAACAGTGGAATATCATCGTCTAGACCAGAATGTTAATGAGGCAATGCCTTCGCTGAAGATTACCAATGATTATATTTTTTAAAGCACTGTGATTTGAGTTTGCTTATTATGTAATTTTATTTGCTTGACTTTTTTATATAATATTGTGCAGATGTTTGCCATAGGCAGTTGGTACTTAAATGAGAGGTGGATCTCTCTTTATTTTGCCTTGGTGCTTTCGAAATGAAATGTCACAAACAAGGAGTATATAATTTTTTATCTACACTTTTAGAGGTAAATTCAATCAGGTGTCCAGAATGTGGAGCTAAGCATTATCCGTTAGTTTTGTTTTAGATTTCTTTATTGTACTTCTTCTGGAAGTAATAGTAATATACTAGTTTTACAAGATTCCAACCTCGTAACTAAATCCTAACATATCCGGTACTGCTGGCTCAGATTCTCTTTCTTCCATCCAAATACTGTTTTTTAAGCACACATTTTGTGCTCCCAAACTGTTAATTTACAAGGATGTGTGTAATAGTGCTTGGCATTAAGTAACATTTTTTCTTCCAGGAAAATCGCTTTGGATATTTTTGGATAATTTAAACATAATTTAAGATAATGACATTGCTCAATCCGACCACAGTTTTAGGTAACACATTAATAAATGTCTCTAGAAATTCTGGCAATAGAGAGACTCTGCAGTTTGCAGTGGACATAGATAAAATGTTATAGAGATAACGATATTTTGGCTTGAATTACTGAATTAAATTTAGAGTTAGAAATTGTGGCAAAATATTAAATACACATACAGTTGCTTTCGGTCAGCAATTGATTGTAGCACGGGTTCCTCCAGGCTTCCAAGCAAGGAGCAGAGTTTAAAATTATATCAGATTTTTTCACTTTGTTTATTACTTTGTAGTAAGTTTGAATAAATCTTAGGGGCCATTATCACTTAAATAATTCTGTATCTAGGCCTTTCAAATAAAAATTATACCTGAATGAAGTTGTTTGTATACATAGAGGTTATATGTGTACACTGACTTTTTCTCCCCCGTCCTTGTTTTATTTTCTTCTGTTTTGTTTTTCACAGCAACTGGAAATTATTTACCGTATTTTGTTTTACCCTTTCTTTAATAAAGAATTAATCAATATGTAAATACGTGATTTGAACCATGGTTGAGTTACAGGTGTCACTGCAACTTTTTTGAAAACATAACCCCTAATATATGTTAAACACCCAGTCGGAAAAAGCCTGGGTGAGCCAGTGGGCGTGAACTTTGTGTAAAGATGGAGGAGGCAGGGCGATCCACCGTTTCTTTCCGGTGGACACTTTACTGTCCTGCCCAGGAAGGGGAGCACGATGGAAATACACCTGAACTGTTTTATGGCAGTAATTTTTCATATCTGAAATTGTATTATTTAATATTTTGAATAAGATTTTAAAAATAAATGGCAAAAATATAAATCTATGATTTTATAAGTGTGTTTCATCTTAGTGATGGTATGAGGGAGCCCTTCATATGTGTGGTGACAGAGGGGTAGTGCTTCGTTTGGGAGGAAGCTAGCTTGGTTTTATTCCTTCTAGTAGTAGTACTCTATGAACTCACCTTTATTTCTAATTCCTACTTTAGCCCCAGTTTTCTGCTGAGACTGAAGGTTATTGAAAATGTGGCAAAGTAGGATTGCAAAGAAAAGTAAAGCAGCTGAATCAGTGTGCGGTTTCTAGCATCCTGGCCTTCCCGTTGTCTCCCTGTTGAAGGCTCCCCCTATCAGGAGGCTCATCCTCCCTTAGTGGATCTAGGGTTTTTGGGCTCTTCCTGTTGGCACAATCTCTGCGCTCTAAGCCCCAGCGTGCTGCAATCAGTCTTTGATGTTTGGAGTGTCACAAAATACCGGGCTGGCTCAGCCGGCGGAGCATCTGACACTTGATCTTAGGGTTCCGAGTTTGAGTCCCATGCGGAGAGTACTTTAAAAACAAAAAATCTCATCGCTTCTCTGCCTTTTGGCTAAGATCAAGTGTAAAAACAAAAAATCTTAAAAAAGAAAATGCTGTCCATGTCTTAGGCACCTGAGCTGCTGGGCTATAAATACGTGTATAATTCAGACATACACGTGTGTGTTATAACTTTTAAGTGAATTTGATCTCATATAGGGTTTTGTATCTTGCTCTTTACCTAACAAATCATGAACATTTTCCATAGCATTAATATTCTTTAAAAAATGTCTAATAGCTATATAATCTAGCTATTTTCCTGTTTAGATGGTTTTTCAATTTTTGGTTCAGAAATAATGTGACGAACATTTCTGTATTAGAATCAGTTTGTTGGATTACACGAGGCAAAGGAGGCACAAACAGGACTGGATGGTACAAACAAGATGCACATTTGAGTCTGAAAGCACCAGTGTAGCCTACTTACATGTGCTGTCTCCTGTCTTCTCTCTGTGTCACAATCTGGGCAGACTAGGTGCTCTGCGCCAAATGTTGGAACTAATAGCATTCTATATTACCCTTTAGTTTCTGTTTCTGTGTTTTACCTGAAAAGGAATGTTTTGAAACTTGTGAGGCAGATGGAAAGAGCAGACATTTTAAATTTGTGCAGGTGGGCATGTCTTGAACTGGGGTTTTGATTTTTAAAAATTTTATCATTTTTCAAATGTTTATTTCGAGAGAGAGGGAATGAGCTGGAGAAGGTCACAAGGAGGAAGAGAGAATCCCAAGCAGACATGACACCATCACCACAGAACCGAAATCAAGAGCTGGATGGAGGACCGGCTCTTACTCATCTCTGGCCGCATATTCAGCCCTGCCTGTCTCCTACTAGGCCCCTTGAAATTGTCCGGTGACCTGTTTGTGAAATTAGATCAGGAGAAAGTCCAGCCGATTCAGCTGGCTCAGTGCTGGCGCATGTAGTTGGCGTACAGGCAGATACTACTGACATCTGGGACCCAGAACTTCACACAGTGGGGGTGAATCAAGATGTGTGTCAGCTTTATCCAAACAGCCACATTCTACCTGGAGCTCAGGTCCACATCAATTGTGTGAGATCTCAGCCTTCCCCCCAAATCCCAGGTTCTGATCAGAGTAGCTGCTGCCCATGGAAGCAAAGGGGGTGGAGAAGGCTGCTCCTGGTGCAGCTGCCCAAAGTGTCCGGGTCTTTCTCTCTCTTTCTCTGGCTGACTTTGCCTTTTGCCCTCTCTCAACCTGGTCTGCTGGTGCCACAGTTTGCCTCCCTTCTGGGTCCAGGCTCAGCAGTTCCATCCTTCCCAGCACAAGTACTAGAGGTTGGAAGGATTCTGAGGGCCAGCGGTCTTCCAAGGGCATGGAAAAGGAGGCTGTCCTGAGGTTCGAAGTCCAGTCTGTGAACAGCATTCTGTTCACTCGTGGGTTTTTTTTTTTGTGTGTGTGTTTTTTTTTAAATTCAAGTTTGTTAACCAACAGCGTAGTATTGGTTGCAGGAGTGGAACCCATGGATTCATCACTTCCAAATAACACCCAGTGCTCATGTTCATCTGTGTTTTTACTTAATTTTGACATGAGGACGTTGCTGGGACAGATTCTGGAAATGGACCTGGGGTCATTTCTGACCCCCCCATCTCAGTAGTGGTGACCTGCTGTGTGGATGACGTGCCTCAGGGAGCCTGATTCTGGAGTAGTAAGCAGCACTTCTACCCCGTAAGCTCCAAGCCCGCCTTTCTTCCAGCTCTCTCCTAAGGAGCCCCAGACCCCTCTGCCACTATTGATGAGGCTCCAGGTTTAAAATTCCTGCTCCCTAGATAGCTTTTCTCCACCTGACACCCCAATATCTCTGCTTTAAAACCTTATGCCTCTTTTTCTCATGGCCCCCAAACTGCCTCATTTCTCTGCTGGGTGATGATGGCGTATTCTGGGAATCTTTTACTTCCTGCACATTCTTCCCATAGGGTCTTTTGTGCTTCTACGCCAGGCTGCCCCTTGGCGTGTGGGTTGGACAGAACTCCCAGGTGAGACCCTTCTAAAGGGTCTACCCCTGGCGGACCCTGGAATCAGACAGGTCTGGTTGAGTGAACAGTCTGGGCCTGACCTCTCTGCTGAGTCCTCTCCATTTTTCAGCCTCTACGAAGAGGCCAAACACATTTCTTGATACCTTTGGATGTGAGAAATGGTCTGGGGTCTTGAGGGCTAACTTGAATGACCTAGGCTTTGCTGGGGCTAAGATGTCCTGGCCCATGTTGCACCTCCCTGCCTTTCTAGAAAGACCTGGGGAGAGATGGAAGGGAAAGAGGAGTGTAGGATGAGGTCAAGCCGGGTGACCTTGGTCTGAGCTCTTGGTGTTTATATCCACCTCCTACCTTGAAAAATAGATGGTTGAGGCGCTCACAGGTTTGTCAGGAAGAGAAAATGGATTTATGTTTGAGAAAGGACTTTGTGTGGAGGGAGGAGTTTCCAACATGTCACTTAACCACAAAAGAGCCGGTTGAAGGCTTGGGCCCATCAAGGAACAAGAGCTTGATGGAACTGCTTAGGAGTTGCCCACAGTCCTGGGCTGCTTTCTCAGCTCCCTTGAGGCAGGCAGCTAATCACAGCTGGGTATACCCCAAATCATCCAGGCATGTTCGGCTTGCTAGGTGACATACGGCACTTCCTGGAGCTCCCCAACCCCACTCCTTGTTCCCCGTTCTCACCCTTTTCTTGAAACAAGACCAAAGGGTCCTTCCCACCATGCCCTGGCTGTTCCCAAGAACTTTTGCCTAGAGGCAGTGGGACCCAGGACCCCAGAGAGAACTACTCTTAGGCCACTTAGCATGCCTGAGCTAAGGGGACTTGATCCTCCCCGGGGGAGCAAGGACGGAGACGGGGCTTGGGAGCCAAGGTTCGCTGTCAGGTGTCCACATGATGCCATTCATTACCAGAGCATTGTGTTGAAAGCAAAATACCTGCGTTCCTCTCACTTGGGCCCTGTGCTGCCCCCTGGGGATGACAGTAGGTCAAGACAGACACGGTCTCTGTCCCCATGGTGCCCACTGTGAGAGAAGAGAAGAATTAAGAAATTGCAGTAAAGTATTACACCCCCAAAACCGGATTGCACTTGTGTTTCTCCACTTTAGACTTGGTACTATAATAGCAGCCTGATGGGCCAGGCACTCTCCGTTCTGTGTGTGCCCACCTGCCCAGCAAGGTACTTCCTATTATCGTATTTCACAGATAAGGAAACAGAAGCCTGCAGTTAAGCGACTTGCCTGAGGCCGTATACCTGATAAGAGAGGGCTGGGACTTGAATTTAGGTACAGCCTCAGTCCAGGCTCCTTGTTCTTTATCACTAATTTGCCTGTTAGAGAAAAAGAGACAGCTACAGAAAAGAAGAAGAAAAAGTATCCAGAGTTTCGGTCTCCTTAGGCCCTAAACATTTAGGTGTTTTCTTTTTCTTCCATTTAAAATTGCTTTTATTATGAATATAACAGAACACACCATAGGAAAATGCATCAAGCTCATGTGCAGCTTAACCAATTATTACAAAGCACATGCTCGCATAGCTAGTCTCCCTGACAGAGAAATAAACCTTTGGCGGCTCCCACACTCCCCTTCCTCATAACTCTCCTTTTCCTCTCCCCATAGGGAGCTATTCTTTTGACCTTTATGGCAATCACTACCTTGCTTTCCTTTTTGGATTTATCACCTAAGTACATATGCCTTAACCCCATAGTTTAGGCAGTTTTGGACTTTTCTATGAACGGAATCCCATAGCATGCATTGTATATATTCTTTTGTGACAGATTACTTTCATTCTACATTCTGATGGTGAGATTGAGCATGTTAGTTCATTCATGTTCATTGCTGTATGGTATTCTATTGCAAAAGTATACTGCAATATATTTTTCTAGTCTCCTGTCAATGGGTAATTGAGTTATTTCCACTTTCCGACTGTTATGGATAACACCGTTAGCCACGTTATTGTATGTATACGTGTCTTTCTGTGTGCAGCCGTGTGTGTCTTTCTGATGGATATACCTAGGAGTTGACTTGCTAGATGCACAGGTTCAACGTGAACAGCTAATGCCAAACAATTTTCTCGAGTGATTGAACCAATTTATACTCCTTCTAGCAGTGTGGGAGACTTCCTGTTGCTCTACATGCTTGCCAGCACTTGGCATCATTAGTGTCTTTAATTTTAATTACTCTGAGGATACATGCAGTGGGATCGCATTGTAGTTTGACTTTGAATTTTTCTAATGATTAGTCTTATTAATCATTTTTTCATGTGTTTGTTGGAATGTTCTGGGTTGTTTTTTGTTTTAATGTTTATTTATTTTTGAGAAGGAGAGACAGAGCGTGAGTGGGAGAGGGCGCAGAGAGAGAGGGAGACACAGAATCTGAAGGAGGCTCCAGGCTCAGAGCTGTCACCACAGAGCCCAATGCGGGGCTCGAACTCACAAACCATGAGATCATGACCTTAGCAGAAGGTGGACACTTAAACAACTGAGCCAACCAGGCACCCCTGAAATGTTTGTTTTGTGAAGTGCTTACTCAAGTCTCTTTCTTTTTCATTTTTAAAAAATGTTAATTTATTTATTTTGAGGGAGAGAGAGAAAAAGAGAGAGAGAGAATCCCAAGCAAGCTCTGTACTGTCGGCGCAGAGCCTGACACGGGGTTTCCTCTGAAGAACCATGAGATCATGACCTGAGCCAAAATCAAGAGTCAGGTGCCTAACCCACTGAGCTACCCAGGCACGCCTCTTGCTTATTTTTCTATTGGAGTATCTGTCTTTTTTACTGTTTTGTGGGAGTTCTCTTTCTGGATATGAGCCCTTATTTGGTTATTCAAATCCATTTTCTTACTCTATGTCTGGCTTGCCTTGGCACTCTCTCAAGGATGTCTTTTGATGAACAGAAGTTCTTAAAGTTTTTTGAGGAAATTATAGCTGTTTTATTTGTATACTTTACATACATAAATTTACAGATTTTAAATGTTCAGTTTAATCATTTTGACGTTTGCATTTATATGAGTAACTGCTGCCTCAAATAACATATACAATATTTCCGTCACCCCAGAAAGTGCTCTAGTGCCTCTTTCCAGACCCTTCTTTACCCCTTTAAAAGAGGTAACCACGTTCTGATTTTGATCACCTCAGACTGGTTCTGCTTGTTCTAGAATTTCATATAGGTGGGAAAACAGTATGCATTGTCTTGTGTCTGGCTTCTTTTGGGCAACATAATGCTTTTGTTTTTGTGTCTTATTGTGGCATTATCATCAGTCCATTACTTTTTATTGCTGAATAGTATTTATTGAATGAATAGATCACAATTTGTTCATTCATTCTCTTACTGATGGCTGTTTGTATTGTTTCTAGATATATACCCACATATCTCTGTCTGGATTTAATATATATTTTACAGATATTAAATATATGAATGATACATTTTAAGAACTTAGTGATATTTAATAATTAATATATTAAATATACAGTGTAAATATATATAATGCTAACCTTTAAATTTTGAGATAATTGTAGTTTAATATGTGAGTAAGAAATAATACGGAGATCCTGTGTATCCTTTACCTAATTTTCCTCAATAGCTTTATTTGTTTGTTTGTTTGTTAATTTTTTGAGAGAGAGCACAAGTGTGAGCCAAGCTTAGCATGGAGCCCAACACAGGCTCAATTTCACGATCTTGAAATCATGATCTGATCCTAAATCAAGAGTTGGATGCTCAACTGATTGACCCACCGAGGCGCCCTTGTGCTAATAGCTGATTATGGTTTTAATTAGTATTTACTTAATAGATAATAATGTTGAACACCTTTTCATGTACTGGTCATCTGTATATCCTTTTAGGTGAAATGCCTACATTCTAATATTTAGTCTTTTGCCTATATTATAATTGGATTATTTACTTTCTGCTTTTTTTTTTTTTAACACTTTTTAACTATGGCAAAATAGAAAATTTATCGTTTTAGCCATTTTAAGTACACAGTTTGTTGGCATTAATTACATTCACACTGTTGTCCAACCATCACCACTAATCATTTCCCAAACTTTTGCATCATCCCAACAGAAGCTCTGCCATCATGAAGCAGTAACTGCTCCCTACTGCTCCTTATTATCTCCGATCTACTTTGTGTCTCCATGAGTTTGCCTACTTAGATATTTCCCACAAACAGTATCATACGATATTTGTTCTTTCGTATTTGGTTTATTTCACTTAGCATAATGTTTTCATGTTGTAGCGTGTATCAGAACGTCATTCCTATTTATAGATGTGTATCCATTCATTTGTTGGTGGACACTTAGCTTGATCCCACCTTACAGCTCTTTTGAATATTGCTGCAATTAGCAATGGCATACGAATATCTACTCAAGCCTTCGTTTTCAGTCCTTTTTGGTATATACCTAGGAGTGAAGTTACTGGGTCATATGGTAATGTTATATTTAGCATTTTGAGAAACTGCCAAACTACCATAGCAGCTGCTGAATTTTTCCACTGCCAGTGTATGAGGGTTCCAACTCTACATCTCTGTGAACATTTGTTTTGTTGGTTTATTTATTTATTTTAGTGTCTTGTAGTTTTATTTTAAAATGACTTGTCCAGAGTCAAATTTGAAACATTTGAAAACATCGAATAAAAAATTCTGTTTCCCCCTCCTCTAGATTTAGGTTTAGAATGTGTATCAGAGGAAAGAATTTTTGAGTTTCTGAGAAGGGTGATCTTAACAGCATAGAAGATTTAGTAGAGACATATTGACAACCCTATCTATCTAGCTAGTTGTATTTACACTGTATACATATTGTGGGTGTTTTAATGTGTTTAGTGCAGCTAGTTTGTTGCTAATGAATACGAAGCCGTGAGTTTGACTCAGGTAAGCACGTTACTTTTTGTTTGTGGATAGTAAGAAAGACTCTATTTTCAATAAATAAATAAATACTCAATTGTCACTATTAGGTAAAAAGGAAAAAATATATAAAACCCTCACATGGGTCAAATAGCACATTTTATAAATGGAGATGCCTGTTTGATTTATAGTAAAGCTATGGAGTGATAGAATATCCATCCAACTGATACCTGTCTATTAATGTGTGATAAAAGTGACTTTTATAAATGAAAGAGAATAAAAAGTAATTTTGTCATGGTGAAGTACTAAGAGGAATTTCAGATCTTTACAGTTTAATAAACAGAATAGGTATCAACCATCTGGCTATGCACATTCCGCATACATGCACACTGTATCCAGTGGTTACGAGGTCATCTCTGCATGTACAATAAATGGGTCAATTTTGCCATTTAAACATGGCATATGGTCTCGGAGGTGTTGATTGTTCAAAATACCTGTTTGCCCCAAGTCTATTGAGCTTAAAAAACTACATTTTAATAGTCATAAATAAATAAATAGCTTTAAATTTTTATTTAAATTCTAGTTAGTTAACATATAGTGTAATACTGGTTTCAGAAGTAGAATTTTGTGATTCATCACTTACATATAACACCCAGTGCTCATGATAACAAGTGCCCTCCTTAATACTCATCACCCTTTTAGCCCACCCGCAACCCACCCTCCATCGACCCTCAGAACCTTTGTTCTCTATAGTTAAGAGTCTCTTATGGTTTGCTTCCCTCTCTCTTTTTTTTCCTTCTGTTATGTTCATCTGTTTTATTTCTTAAATTCCACCTGTGAGTGAAATCATATGGTGTTTGT
This sequence comes from Paguma larvata, assembly GCA_030068075.1. Classification (NCBI taxonomy): domain Eukaryota; kingdom Metazoa; phylum Chordata; class Mammalia; order Carnivora; family Viverridae; genus Paguma; species Paguma larvata. The sequence goes on from CM057826.1 coordinate 123,014,324, forward strand.
CTTTCTCTGACTGACTTATTTTGCTTAGCATAATGTAACTCTAACTCCATCCATGTCTTTGCAAATGGCAAGATTTCATTCTTTTTAGTGGCAGAGTAATATTCCATTGTGGATCTATACCATATCTTCTTTAGCCATTCATCAGTTGATGGACATTTAGGCTCTTTCTATAGTTTGGCTATTGTTGATAATGCTGCTATAAACGTCAGGGTGCATGTACCCCTTCGAGTCTGTATTTTTGTATGCTTTGGGTAAATACCAAGTAGTACAACTGCTGGATAGTAGGGTAGTTCTGTTTTTAACTTTTTTTTTTTTGAGAGAGGATACAAGTGAGCCAGAGGCAGAAAGAGAGAGGGAATCCCATGAGGGGAAGAGAGGGCAGGGAGCAGGGGATGGAGGGAAGAGAGAGAGAAACGGGGCTCACCTGAAGTGGGGCTTATGCTCACCCGAAGTGGGGCTCAAACTCACCCAATGCAGTATTCAAACTCCCAAACTGTGAGATCATCACCTGAGCTGAAGTCAGATGCTTAACCAACTGAGCCACCCAGGCGCCCTCTGTTTTTAACTTTTTCAGAAACCTCCATACTGTTTTCCAGAGTGGCTGCACCAGTTTGTATTGCCACTAAAAGTGCAAGAGAGTTCCCCTTTCTGCATCCTCGCCAGCATCTGCTGTTTCCTGTATTGTTAATTTTAGCCATTCTGACAGGTGTGAGGTGGTATTTCATTGTAATTTTGATTTGCATTTGCCTGATGATGAGTGATGTTGGCGTTGATAATGAGTGATCTTTTCATGTGTCTGTTAGCCATCTGGATGTCTTCTCTGGAAAAATGGCTATTCATGTCTTCTGCCCATTTCTTAACTGGATTATGTTTTTGGCGGGTATTTGATGAATTCTTTGTAAATTTTGGGCACTAACCTTTTATCAGGTATATCATCTGCAGATATCTTCTCCTAAACCATAGGCTGCATTTTCATTTTGGTGATTATTTCCTTCGCTGTGCACAAGATTTTTATCTTGATGAAGTCCCAGTAGTTGATTTTTCCTTTTGTTTCCCTTGCCTCCAGCAATGCGTGTAGTAAGAAGTTGCTCCTGCAGAGCCCAAAGAGGTTGATGTCTGTATTTTCCTCTAGGATTTTGATGGTTTCTTGTCTCTCATTTAAGTGTATCATCCATTGGAATTTATTTTTGTGTGTGGTGTAAGAAAGTGGTCCAGTTTCGTTCTTCTGCATGTCGCCCTCCAGTTTCCCAGCACCATTTGTTGAAGAGATTGTCTTTTTTCCATTGGCTATCCTTTCCTGCTTTGTCGACGATGAGTTGACCGTACAGTTGTGGGTCTGTTTCTGGGTTTTCTGTTCTGTTCCATTGATTTATATATCTGTTTTTGTGCCAGTACCTACTGTCTTGATGACTACAGCTTTGCAATATAGGTTGAAGTCTGGAATCATGATGCCTCCAGCTTTGCTTTTCTTTTTCAAGATTGATTTGGCTGTTTGGGGTCTTTTGTGGTTCTATACAAATTTTAGGATTGTTCGTTTGAACTCTGTGAAGAGTACTGTTGGTATTTTAAGAGGGATTGCATTAAATATGTATATTGCTTTGGGTAGTATAGACATTTTGACAATGTTTGTTCTTACAGTCCATGAGCATCTAATGTTTTTCCATTTCTTTGTGTCCTCTTTAATTTCTTTTTTAAGTGTTTTATAGTTTTCAGAGTACAGATCTTTTTTATAGAGTATATTTATTTACTTTGAGAGAAACAGAGACAGCATGAGTGGGGGAGAGATTGAGAATCCCAAACAGAATCCAAGCTGCCAGCACAGAGGCGGATACGGGACTTGGACCCACAGAACCATGAGGTCATAACCTGAGCTGAAACCAAGAATCAGATGCTTAACCGACTGAGCCATCTAGGCACGCGTAGAGTATAGATCTTTTATCTCATTGGTTAGGTTTATTCCTAGGTTTCTTACTGGTTTTGGTACAGTTGTAAATGGGATAGAGTCCTTGATTTCTTTTTCTGCTGCTTTGTTACTGGTGTATAGAAATGCAACAGATTTCTGTACATTGATTTTATATCCTGAAACTTTGCCGAATTCAAGTAATAGTTCTGGCAATTTTTTGGTGAAGTCTTTCAAGGTTTCTACATAGAATATTATGTCATCTGTAAATAGTGAAAGTTTGACTTCTTCCTTGCCAATTTAAATGCCTTTTATTTCTTTTTGTTGTTAGATTGCTGAGGCTAAGACTTCCAGGACTATGTTAAATAACAATGTTGAGAGCGGACTTGCCTGTCTTATTCCTGACCGTAGATGAAAATCTCTCAGTTTTTCTCCGTTGAGGATGATATTAGCTGTGGGTCTTTGGTATATGGCCTTCATGATGTTCAGGTATGTTCCATCTATCCCACTTTGTTGAGAGTTTTTTTTTTAATAAAGAATGGATGCTGTATTTTTCTGCCTCTATTGAGGAGATCATCTGTTATCCTTTCTTTTATTCATATGGTGTATCACATTGATTGATTTGTGAATATTGAACCACCCCTGCAGTCCAGGAATAAATCCCACTTGATTGTGGTGAATGATTCTTTCAATGTATTGTTGGATTCACTCTTCTAGTATCTTGTTGAGAATATTTGCATCCATGTTCATCAGGAATATTGGCCTTTTTAGTGGGGTCTTTTTCTGGTTTTGGAATCAAGGTAATGCAGGCCTTGTGGAATGAGTTTGGAAGTTTTCCTTTGATTTCTATTTTTTGGAACATTTTGAGAAGAATAGGTATTAACTCTTCTTTAAATGTCTGGTAGAATTCTCCTGGAAAGCCATCTGGCCCTGGACTTTTGTTTTGTTGGGAGAGTTTTGATTACCAATTCAATTTCTTTGCTGGTTATGGGTCTGTTCAAAATTTCTATTTCTTCCTGCTTTAGTTTTGGTTGTTTGTATGTTTCTAGGAATTTGCTCGTTTCTTACAGATTGCCCAGTTTGTTGGCATATGATTTTTCATAATACTCTCTTATAATTGTGTTTTTGTGGTTTGGTTTTGATCTCTCTTCTTTCACTCATGATTTATCTATTTGGGTCCTTTATCCTTTTTTTTTTTTTTTTTTTTTTTTTTTTTTGATAAGTCTGGCTAGGGGTTATCAATTTTGTTTATTTTTTCAAAGAACCAGCCCTTACTTTCATTGATCTGTTTTATTGTTTATTTGTTTTGTTTTGTTTTGTTTGTTTCGATACTCTTTACTTCTGCTCTAGTCTTTATTTCCCTTCTTTTGCTGTTCCTTTTCTAGTGCCTTTAGGTGTAAGGTTAGGTTGTGTATTTGAGATAATTTTTGCTTCTTGATGTAGCCCTGTGTTGCAATATAGTTCTCTCTTAGGACCGCCTTTGGTGCATCCTAAAATTTTGGACTTTTATGTTTTCATTTTCATTTGTTTCTATGTATTTTAAAATTTGTTCTTTAATTTCCTGGTTTACCCATTCATTTTTTAATACGTTGTTCTTTAACATTTTTGTATTTGTGTTTTTTACAAATTTTTTCTTGTGGTTGACCTCAAGTTTCATAGCATTGTGGTCTGAAAATATGTATGGTATGATCTCAATCTGTTTTTACTTGTTGAGGACTTATTTGTGTCCCAGTATGTGATCTATTCTGGAGAATGTTCTATATGCACTCAAAAAGAGTATGTATTCTGCTGTTTTAGGATAAAATGTTATGAATATATCTGTTAAGTCCATCTGGTTCAGTGTGTCATTCAAACCCATTGTTTCCTTGTTGATTTTCTGCTTAGATGATTTGTCCATTGCTGTAAGTGGGGTGTTAAAGTCCCCTCCTATTATTATATTATTATCAATGAGTTTCTTTATGTTCATTATCAATTGATTTATATATTTGGGTGATGTCAAGTTGATGGCATAAGCATTTACAGTTGTTAGATTTTTACAAAATGCTTATTTATTTTTGAGAGAGAAAGAAAGGCAGAGAGAGAATGGGAGAGGGGCAGAGAGAGCGAGAGACACAGAATCCAAAGCAAGCTCCAGGTTCCAACCTGCCAGCACAGAGGCCAATGTGGTGCTCGAATCCATGAACCACGAGATATGACTTGACCTGAAGTCAGACTCTTAACTGACTGAGCCATCCAGGAGCCCCCTTCTTTGTTAGATCTTCTTGATAAATAGACTCCTTAATTATGATATGGTGCCCTTCTTCATCTTTTGTTACAGTCTTTGTTTTAAAATCTAAGGGTGCCTGGGTGGCTCAATTGTTTGAGTGTTTGACTTTTGATTTTGAGTCAGGTCACAATCTCACCATTTGTGAGATCAAGCCTTGTGTTGAGCTCTGTGCTCACAGTGCAGAACTTACTTGGGATTCTCTCTCTCTTTATCTCTCTGCCACTTACTTGCTTATTGTGCAGTTTCTTCCTCAAAATAAATAAAGTTAAAAAAATCTAGTTTGTCTGATATAATTATGGCTAGTCTGGCTTTCTTTGATATCCATTAACATGATAGATTGTTTTCTATCCCCTCAGTTTCAATCGGCAGGTGTCTTTAGGTCTAAAATGAGTCTCTTGTAGGCAGCATACAGATGGGTCTTTTTAAAAAAATCCATTCTGATTTTCTATGTCTTTTGATTGGAGCATTTAGCCCATTTACATTCAGAGTGATTACTGATAGATATGAATTTAGTGACATTGTTTTACTTGTGAAGTTGGTGTTTCTGGTGATATTCTCTCTTCCTTTCTAGTCTTAGTTGCTTTTGGTCTTTTTTCCCCACTCAGAGAGTACCCTTTAATATTTCTTGCAGGGATGGTTTAGTGGTCATGAACTCCTTTAGTTTTTGTTTGTCTGAGAAACTCTTTATCTCTTCTTCTATTCTAAATGAAAGCCTTGCTGGGTAAAGTATTCTTTTCCCATTTAGCACATTGAATATTATTGAAAGTGGTGAATTGAAGCCTCTAGTTATTTTTGAAGAACTGTCTAGTTCTCCTTTCAATTCTGTTGTTTGCTGTTTATATTTCGAGGTTCTGTTATTTGGTTTATATATGTTTATAATTGTTATAGCTTCTTGACAACTGGCCCTTTTCTCAATATATAATGCCTTTATTTGTTTCTTTCAACAAATTTTAACTTGATGTATTTTTTTTTTTTTGGCTTCAAAACCAGAAATTTATTTTCTCACAGTTCTGGAGGCTTACAAGTCTAAAATCAAGGCATCAGCAGGGCCGTGCTCCTTCCAAGAATCATCTCCTGCCTCTTTCAGCTTCTTTTTTTTATTATAATAGTTTATTTTCATATTGGTTTACATATAACACCCAGTGTTCATCCCAACACGTGCCCTCTTTAATGCCCGTCAACCCCTCTCCCCCCTCTCTCACCCTCCTCACCCTCAGTTTGTTCTTAGTCTTTGAGAGTCTCTTATATTTTATCTCCCTCCCTCTCTGTGTCTTTTTTTCCTTTCCCCTCTTCCCCTCCCCCTGGTTTTTGCTTAGTCTCACAAAGTCCACCTATTCGTGGAAACATATGGTATCTGTCTTTTTCTGACTGACTTATTTCACTTAACATAATACCCTCCAGTTCCATCCATCTGGCTACACATGGCCAGATTTCATTTTTTCTCATTGCCACGTAGTAGTCCATTGTATATATGTGCCACAACTTCTTTCTCCATTTGTCAGTTGATGGGCACTTGGTCTCTTTCCATGATTTGGCTATTGTTGAAAGTGCTGCTATGAACATTGGGGTACACGTGCCCCTATGCATCAACATTCCTGTGTCTCTTGGGTAGATTCTTAGCAGTGCTATTGCTGGGTCATAGGGTAGCTCTATTTTCATTTTTTTGAGGAACCTCCACACCGTTTTCCAGAGTGGCTGCACCAGTTTGCATTCCCACCAACAGTGTAGGAGGGTGCCTGCTTCTCCACATCCCCACCAGTATCTATAGTTTCCTGATTTATTCATTTTAGCCACTCGAACCGGTGTAAGGTGGTATCTCAGTGTGGTTTTGATTTGTGTTTCCCTGATGATGAGTGACTTTGAGCATCGTTTCATGTGTCTGTTGGCCAACTTGATGTATTTTGGATATCACTATAGGCTTCCCAGCTCTCTTTCGGTTATGATTTGCAAGGAATATCTTTTTCTGTCTTTTCACGTTCAACGTATTTATGTCTTTGGATCTAAAATGAACCTGTTGTTTATACAGCATGTATTTAGATAAAGCTTTAAAATAAAAAACTCATACTACCAATCCCTTCCTTTTCACTTGGAAAGTTTGATCCGTAAACATTTAAAATAGTTGCTGATAATGGGGCACTTGGGTGGCTCATTCGGTTGAACATCCGACCCTTGGTTTGGCTCAGGTAATGGTCTTGTGGTTTGTGAGATTGAACCCCATGTCATTCTGTCAGTTCTGCTCTCACAGTGCAGGATCTGCTTGGGCTTTTCTCTCTCCCTTTCTCTCTGCCCCTCTTCTATGTGTATGTGCCTCCTTTCTCTCAAAATAAATAAACTTAAAAAAAATAAAATAACTACTGATTAGGAAAGTCTTCTGTCATTTTGTATTTTTTTCTGTATGTCATTTTTGTTGTTGTTGTTTGTTTGTTTGTTTTTTCCTACTCTCTAGCCTTGATAATTTCAGTGGTCCTGTTTTTGAGAGAGACAGACAGAGTGCAAGTGGGGGAGAGGCGAGTGAGAGGGAGACAAAGAATTTGAAACAGGCTCTGGGCTCTGAGCTGTCAGCACAGAGCCCGACCTGGGGCTCGAACCCACAAACCGTGAGATCATGACCTGAGCCGAAGTCGGATGCTTAACCGACTGAGCCACCCAGGTGCCCCTCAGTGGTCCTATCTTTTAAGTTTGATGATTTTTTTTCTGCTTGCCCAAATCTGCTGTTGAACTCCCATAGTGAATTTCAGTTATTTTAGTTCATGAATTTCTAGATGTCTCAGTGGCCTGCCAGGAGTGTACATGTGGTATTAACATGTGTTAATGAGATTTTTTTCACTTTGGCAATGCCATAACATCAATTTCCCTTAACACTTTTGCTCTCAACCCAGTAGCAGCTGCTATCTGGCAAGCTTCAGGTAGTCCTCTTCTACACATGTATATAGCCTGGCTGTCAACCACAGATTTACAAGGAACCCCTCCATTGATTAGTTGGCCTCCATATCTACACAGCTCTCTTCTCTCCAAAGACCTAACTTTCAGATGATAGCTTCATTGGCTGCTCTAAACTCTGATCTTTGCCTCTTCATCTTAGTGGTACTGCCAAGCTCTATGTGGACTATGGTCTTTGAAACATGTTTGGGAAATTGAGCTCAGTCAGACAGCTGGATGGTTGAGTGATTGTGCAGCTGACCTTATGAGTTTTCCTTCTTTCAGGGATCAGTCTTTTTTATTATATATAGATATATGTGTGTGTGTGTATGTATATATACATATACACATATATATGTATATATATATATATATATATTTTGTTTTTTTGAGAGAGAGAGACAGAGCATGAGCAAGGGAGGGGCAGAGAGAGGGAGAGACAGAATCTGAGCTGTGAGCACAGAGCCTGACGTGGGGCTTGAAATCATAAACCATAAGATCATGACCTGAGCCAAAGTTGGACACTTAACTGACTGAACCACTCAGGTGCCCCTTTCAGGGATCGGTCTTAAACTTCCCGCTGTCCCTGCCTGAATAATAATCATGTATGTATATCGATCTATCTCATATACAGTATATATATCTCATATATAGTATATATGTATCTAGGTGTATATATATATATATATACACACATACATATACATATATATTATCTATATATGTATCTAGGTATATATATATACACATCATATATATATATTCTAGGTTTATAGTTGTTTATGGTGAGAGGGCTACAGTGCTATTAGTGACTCCATCAGAGTTACAGGCAGAAGTTTTCCTTTTTTTTCTTGATGAAGTGGATTATGTGTTGGCAAGGATGTTGAGACAGAAATCAGGCAGAGCCAGCCACTTTCTCTGTTGCTTTGCCTGTGTCAGGTTTCTATGAACAATAGGGTGATCACTTGTTAGGCTCTGCAAGTACACAGATGTGTGTCTTACACTCCCATATCCTTAGCATACTCCAAATGAAGGGACCTATACTACATAAGCACTGACGGCAAGAGTCCCTTGGATCCTGGAAACGATTCAGCTTATTGTTGTTGACAGATAATATGTTCATTTCTCATTAAAAACTCAGTTCTGCCTGTGTTTCCCTTTTGCAGCAAGGAAGTTAAGGTTTCTCTGTTGCTTGGTTGAGGGTGGATGGGAGCATAACCTTTTCATAGGTCTCTTTGGCTCCTTTGCTGCTGTGATTAGCACATGGACCAGACCCCTGGCCTTGGGCCTGCAGGCAAAAAGCCATCTAGTAAACCATGTTCCAGCAGAGAAGGACACACAAGGGATGTCTTTCAGTCCATTAGAAAGGAGGCACAGCCAAGTCAAATAGCAAAACAGAGAAGTTACTCTGAGACATGCTGTATCTACAGAGGAACATGAAGCTTGGCGTCTCACCCGGCTCCAAGAGCCCACAGGCAACTCATTCATTGAAGAGACATTTAATGATGGCCTATGCTGTGCCAGACCCTGTATTGGGTTCTGTATGCACCGGATGAGGGGAAGATTCATCAAGGACATGATGCTGGAGTTGGCTTCTGGGGTCAAATCTTGGTTCCGAGGAAAACTGAGGGAAAAAATGGCAACAAGCTCATCTTTCCCATATTTCTATTTGAATAAAAGAACATACAAACTGAATTTATTTTCTGGAAAGGTACCCAGAGATTTCATTTTGGACCGAAGCACTGTTTTGAGGTGGACCTCTAACCTTGTGTAACCTACCCATGTACTCTTAGAACAGACCCTCTCAAGAGCCCATACCTGGTTGTGTTTCCATGGCTAAAGACATGAACAGGATCTGACCTTTCTGGAGGGCTGAGGACTCCTTTGTTCTCCAAGAGGTAGATGTTTGAGGTTGAGGTGGCTCATCCCATGTTGTAAGGTTAGGTGTGGACCTTTGAACTCCTTCCCTGGGTTACTTATCATACTGGGTCCTTTCTTCTTACTCTCCTTGTACCTTCAGTGTGTGGTTGGGTTTCTTGTAGGCACAAAAAGGAAATTTCTACTATAGGTGCCGTGAACCTTCCTCTAGAGTGGGGACACTGCTGCCCAGGGTGAACATTTGCAGATATAGAGGTCATTTGGATAAGTGAACCCACCACCCTCAAGTACAGTCTTGGTGTTTTCTCTGAAAATTCAGTTTCGTTTGAAACGAAGTCTTTGCAGGACCTAATGGTCCCAAGACTCCAGAGACTTCCTAGGTTTCCAAAGATGGTTTCTGGGTATTAAAAAAAATTTTTTTAATGTTTATTTATTTTTGAGAAAGAGAGCACACGAGCACAAGCAGGGGAAGATCAGAAAGAGAGTGAGACATGGAATTTAAAGCAGAATTCAGGCTCTGAGCTCTCAGCACAGAGCCCACCGTGGGGCTCAAACCCGTAAACAATGAAATCATAACCTGAATTGAAGCTGGAGGCTTAACCACTGAGCCACCCAGGTGCCTGTGGGCATTTTAAAAATTTGGTTTACAAATATATCTCTGACTTTTTTTCTCAGTCATGTGCCTGTGAGCCCTCTGGCTTGGGGGCCTGCAGTCATAGAATAAGGGAAGGCAGGCAGAGCTGTCTTGCTTGCTGGGTGTCATTTTGGAGTTCTCTTGGCCACACGGGGAGTCGAAGCCTCCAGTTCCAGACAATGTGCTTATACAATGCCCTTGACCATCCCTTGTCTGGGTTTCCCCATCCTCTCTCTCTGGCCCTTCCCCCAGGTTCCATAGCTCTTTTTACTTGTATCCACTGTTGCCTTCCATGGGCAGGCACAGAGTCTTGAGGAAACACAGACTGGTTTTTGAGGGCTGAGGAAAATCCATTGTCATAGATTTTTTCCTGATGGTCAGAATTAATTATGATGGAAATTTGTTGACGGAAATTTAAAGATAAAATAAAACACTTCAGTCTGTAAAAGATACCTTAGAAGAAGTTCTCAAAGTGGAACTATGTGGTCTGTGTGGTATGCTGTGTCTTGTAGTTGGAATGGGATTGCTGAATCAGGAGGCTGGAGCCTGCCCTGAGAAGTGGAGGGAACTGAGTCACCGTTATTAAAGGTTGGCAGAAACATGAGCTGTGACATTCCCAAGTGCTGGTTACAACCCTCCTCTTGGGAGAGTGGGTGTGCATCCTTGTCACAAAAGGGGACACTTCTATCAGCCTGCTCTGTTGTACAAAACAAGAAAGCCACTTGGTAATGCTAACCAAGGCTCACCGGGGAGTCATGAGCCTAGGTTTAGAAAAGGTGCTTGGGGGAGCGCCTGGGTGGCATCGAGTCTTGAATTCAGCTCAGGTCATGATCTCCCGGTTGGTGAGTTCGAGCCCCATGTTGGGCTCTGTGCTGACAGTGTGGAGCCTGCTTGGGATTCTCTCTCTCTTCCTCTCCCTCTGCCCCTTCAGTGCTCTCTCTTTCTCTCAAAATAAATAAATAGACCTAAAAAAAACCCCAAGAAAACAAAAGGTTCTTGGGACTTTCCGGGAATGCACCAGAAGGGGAGAGGGAGGAAGAGAAAGGGGAATTCACAACTGCTTCTGAATCAAGTGAAAAACACAACCTATCTCTTCCAAAGAGTTGCACCCACCCCAATGACTGACTGACCAACTAACTAACTAAAATATTGAGATGTGAGTCAGTATTAGCCAAATGTATTCAAAGCATTCTGATAGGCCAGACTTTGAGACAAGTGTTTTCATGATGCATAAAGCACTCTAAGCCCTAATGAGTCTGATCCCTCCCTTCTGGCTCTCCGGGCACAGTGAGAGGAAGCTTTTGTATAATTGGCCCTTGAAACATTATTACAATCACTTTGTGGCCTCCTTCAGCTTATTTTTAATTACAAGGTCTATTGCATTGTTAAATTATTAACTCTGACAATTCCTTATCTTGGCATTTTCTTATCTGGATGAAAATGAAAACAGCGAGGTCATGTTAGCTCACTTGAGGGTTTGGTCCACTACAGGCTTAAATTAAGCTGAGACGATGCAGCAAATGTATGTGGTGCAGGGATGAAGCAGGCTCGCGCAGGGTGTGCTAGGGGAGCCTGGGCTGAGAGGTCTCGGCACCCAAAAGTGCTTCTTCTGGGACGGTCGGGGCCAAGGCTTCTGTGGAAGCCTTCTGTGCAAGGGGCTATTGAACACGATGGGGGCTGGCTGTGGCTTCTGCCCCTCTAACCTTGAGGAAGGGGCCTGTGAACAGGGCTCACACTTTGAGCAGCTATTCTTTCTGTGAGAGAGACAGCCCGGGGCAGAGTCAGGAAGTGGAGGGCGTTTTTCTGCCTCTCCCGATGTGTCCCAGCTCTGCTCTGGCCATCATCCCTCTTCTGTTTCTCTAAGTCCCTCTCACGTCAGGTGGGGGAGACCTCTTCTTGCCTGACACCTGTCAGCTCATGCTGACCTCCTGGTGCCTTGCCCACAGCAGGCACATGTCCACAAGTGCTGGCCATGGCACTCATTGTCATGCTGCCTTCTGTCCAGCAGGGGGTAGTGTGACTACACTATAAAGGGGGCTCTCCTCCACCGATGTTCTCAGGAAAAGTGATCCTTCACAGCTTCTGCGGGTCCTGAAAGAAGGCTTCCGACTCTAACAGGGGCCCCGGAGGCAACATGGTAAAATGATGCACAGTTATCATTCCTGCCTGTTCCCCAGGCTGGGGCACTTGGGGTCCGTCGGTTCCAAAGTCAAGTCATTCTATGTTCAATCCCCAGTTTCCACTTATTCCTTGGAGGCCAAAGGGCATGAGCTTGGAGAAATAAGCTTTGGCCTCCATTGGCAATGCAGATTCCATGGCAAGCCCTTGGCCCCTCGTTTCCTTAGAAATACACAGATTCCCAAACCAGAGAGCCACTTGGTAGGAATTAGAGGTTGGGGGTGCACTGATGCCCAGATGTGTTATATATGTCAGTGGATGGCACACAATTGAAAGACTAGTTGGCCGTTTGGATGGTAGGTAAATCCCAAGGTGTCTAGAGCTTTTTAGGCAGAGGCCTGTGAAAAAGTCCTGTCTTCCCCACAGCCTGGGAGCCAACTGCAACCATGCTATCATTCGGAGAGGGGAAGGGATGAGGTGACTGTGTGATGTGGTTGGGTCAGCTCTGACCTCTCTTGCCTGTGGAGGGCCAAGGTGAGAAGGTGAGGTGGGCGCTGGCTCTTGCTCTGGGCAGTTTCCGTGGACCCAGCTGTCCCCGTGGTCTTGTGCTTTGGGGAACAGGCAGGAGCTTCCCAGGAATGACTCCACAGACATTTCTTATAACACCAGGGCCTGCTCAGGACTCTGCAGGCTGAATTTCTGCTTTGGGGAGGAATTTTCCGTGTCTGTGCCTAGCAAGAGTGGGGCTAGGAGATCCCCTGGGTTAACTTCTATGAGGGTTGGGGTCCTGGGCCCCTCCAGACAGCCCACATTTGAGACTTAGCTCCAATGAACTTACAGATTGACGGAGCTGCCCAGCCTTTAGGTTGTAGTGTAGAAGTGCTCTTGGTTCAGATGTTCAAAGTGGCCCCAGATTATCTTTATAGCTTCTCCAAATTCCACCCCTATTTTCTAGGCCTCTGTGAAAAGAAAATGCTAAACTATCACAGAGTGCCAACTCCCTTCCTGCCTCCAGCTCTCGGCCTACTGGTAGCCAGCAGGAAGAGAGCCATCAGAAAGTGTACCAACTGTCGCATGTCTGCCTGGTCAAGGCACTGCCCACATTCTGGGCCTTTTGGTCCCCACCACCTGGTCTCACCCCGAACTGGCCTTTGCTGCAGAAAATTCTCAAGTTTCAGGAAACTATGTGTCCGTGCACATGCTCGACCCAAGTCCTTTTTGAGAGATTTGCCATTCAGTGCCCGAGTAGCAGCTTAGGAGGGCATGTTCCCTGATTTCCTGACCTGGTAGATGGATGGCAGCCATGTGTATACCCTGGTGTAAAGTAATAAGAATAATGGCAATAATAATGATGATGATGTCTGGCAGTTCAGAGCACTTTAACACTAGCTACGTGCTTCACACAGATTACCCACTTTAATTTTCACAGGAGCCCTAGGATGCACCTGCTATATTTACTATAGATAATATCATATATATATATATATTACATATATATTAAAAATATATTTTATCTACTTTCTTCAATGACTCTATTATATAAGATGGAACCTGGAGTATGGAGAGTTTAACTGGAAGGTCTTTCAGGGAGGAAGTCTCTGAGGCACGAGCTGGGGAAGAGGCTCAGGGAAGGCTGGAGGAGGAGCCAGAGACAAGCTTCAGATCTGTCTCCACCCCAGCTGCTTACACCCACCTGCTGTGGAGCTACATGGGGCTTGGTAATTATAGTACAGCCTAGATCCAGTGGCCAGAAGCCAAGCTTCCGTCCCCACAGTGGAGAGCCATGGTTTCTCCTGCAGTTGCCCAGGCTTAAGCCAGTCCACAGCACCACAAACCACACAGCTAAAGGGGATTCTTGGCCCCATTGAGGAAGAAATCTACAACAAGGCCACAGCATATTTAAGTGTATCTTGTAAACACACTCCTTCCCCAGTGGGGCCCATTGCCATTTACTAGGGGGGAGTGTAGACTAAGGAAATATACAGTCCTTTTTGGGGCTGCTCGATGCTGAATCTTAAGTTTTACTAAATCCTGGGGACTCAAAATGGCCCTGTAGCCTACCAGTCAGAGAAAAGGTTTATGGTAGTCAGGTGATGATGAATGGAGTTTTTAACAAATTTCATCTCACCTTGGGTCCATGGCCTTACTCTGTGATATTACCTTACTCTCCAGATGTATAATGGGCAGAGACACATTCTGCAATTGGCGGAATCATCACTTAGCTCCCTGACCTGTGAGTGAGAACTATTATGAGCTCTCCCTTTCCTATAAGGATAGTAAGCCAAAAACAATACTGCGTTTTTGACGGAGGCGGGGAGTAGGGGGAGAATGTCAGAGATTAACATGGAAAGGTCCCGAAAGGTGTAGGGTTAGTGGTTTCTGTCACGTATCTACTTATCTATTCGGCCTCTGCAGAAAGATGGTGGGTCTTAGAGAATTATTATGGATTATCATAAACCTAAATTAGTTGGTGATTCCAATTGTAACCACTTTTCTAGTTGTCGTAACTTTAGGGGCACAATCAGCACAACCGCTGGCACCTGGTATGTAAGTTTTCAATCTGACAAATACTTTACTCGTCAGATAGCCTGTTGACAGGGCACCTTGGTGGTGTTGTCTCAGACTGTAGTGTGGACTGCAAGGGTCGTGACCATCTTCACATGCCACAGAGCATCACGCAGACCCGCTGCACAGACGAGAGCCTGCTGACTGGGCCTGGCAAGCAGCACGCAGGATCTTAGAAAGCTTTGAGACACATACAAGCCAGAGGATGGGAGACTAACCCTGTGAAAATTCTCTGAAGTTTTGCGGAGCCCAGTGGTTTGGAGAATATGGGGATATTCTTTCCAAAGTGAAAGAAAAGTTGCTTCATTTGCATCCCTGACCTTTAAAGAGACACAGTGCTTAGGGGCCTTGTTGGATTTTGGAAGCAATACGTATTACATGTTAGGATGCTGCTCTGACCTGTTTATTAATTTATAAGGCTTAAAGTTTTGCCTAGAGCCCAGAGCGAGAGAAGACACTGCAGGAGGTCCAGGCAGCAGTACGAGATGCTCTGACATGCAGCTTTAGGACCCAGCAGGTCAAATGATATTTGAGGTCGTCTATGGTAAATAAGGATGCTGTGTGGAGACTCTAGTAAGCTCCACTTAGGGAATCTGGGCGTATACCATTAGGGTTTTGAAGAAAAGCTGTGCTTTCTTATGCAGATAACTATTCCCTATGACTTGAGAAACAAGTCTGGCTTTCTACCTCTGATAGACCAGATGCCTGAATAGTCAGTGTGAGCTGCCCATCATGCCGTGGGTATTATTTGAGCCACCACGCCTAAGCGGGGCTTGCACAGCAACAGTCCCTCAAGTAGGGACTGTCCCTCAAAAGAAGTGGAGAGTCCACATAATCGCATGAATAAGTAAGGCAAGAGTCAGTGAGTAGTTCCTCTTACTTCATTCCCTCCTTTTCCTCATTCCACACCTATGGCCAAATGGGGACTTTCTTATAACTTAGAGTCGACAGAGGGAAAAGATAACTGGGCTTAATTTACAGAAGATTCTGGAGGTTTTGCTGGCATATTCTGGAAGAAGATTGCTACAGCAGAAACTGGAATAAGAAATAGTTCTGAAAGAAAGTGGTGAAAAGAAATCCTCTAAGTGGACAGAACGTAAGCACAACCTGTGGTTGTTCTGGACTCAGAGGTGGCCTGAAGTGAGACTCTACCCTAATTCATGGGTAATGGCTGATAGTTTGGCTGGATGATCAGGGACTTGGAAAGAATAGGATCAGAAATTGGTGGCAATCTGGATAAGAGGTATATGCATAGATCTCTCATATTTTTGTGTCTCATGTGGATGCTTACCAAATTGCATCTACTGTAAGAAGGCTTTCAGTAATCAGGTGGGCATGATGACATGTTCCGTATAGAAGTAGTCAACCTCTTTCCCCAGTGAGAGCCCACAGTGGAAGGAATGGAGACAGCACACAGACTCGAAACCTGACCTTGGCTTCTCGAAGGCTGATCTGGTTATCACCACCGCAGCTGAGTGCTTAACCTACCAGCAATAGAGACCAGTGCCAAGCCCCTGATGTAGCCTCATTCCTTGGGATATTTGATTCCTTCCATCGTGGTGGGGATAGCAATTTTTCTCTGGAACAGACACGTATTCTGGGCACAGATTTCCCTTCCCTGCCTTTTGTCGGCACCACCATTCATAAATGTATGGAATGCCTTCTTCAGTACTAACGTACTCCTCCAACATTGCTTCTTACTAAGGAATTTGCTCGATCACTGTAAAAGAAGCACAGCAATGGGTGTATGCCCAAGGAATTCACTGGTCCCATCATGTGCCCCGTTACCCAGAAGTAGTTGGCCTGATAAGGGGTCGAACTTGCTAATGTTCAACTGTTTTTGACTTATAAAATGAGGAATTTCAATGATTCAACTCAATATGATAATGGAATGGCCTTTGGCATATTCATGATTGCCACCAATTGGGAGACAACATCCTGAAAGAATGGGAATCTATCTTATTAGATGCGGTATATGCTTTGAATCAAGGACCAGTCATGGTGCTGTTTCTCCTGCAGCCAGAATCCAGGGATCTGAGAATCAAGAGGTGAATGTGGGAGATGCTCCCTTCACTACTCTATCCAGTAACCCTCCAAATTGGTTTTTGCTTCACGGCCCTGAAACTTTGGGTTCAGCTTGTTTCGTAGTCTTGATTTCTGAGGGAGGAATGTTTCCACCAGGAGATAAAACAATGATAACGTGGAACTGGAACTTGAGACTGCCACCTGGCCACTTTGGGCTCCTCATGATGCTGATCCAACAGGCAAAGAAGGAGTTTCTATTCCTGGTTGGGAGGATGGATCCCAGTTACCAATAAGTTCATTGTTTAGCTTAAGTCAGTTTGAGTTGGTGTTCTGTCCTTTGAAACAAAGGTATACCATAGGAGCTCATTAAGTACTAAATCATAAATTAGTTTCTCTTCTATCTCTTTGGCTTGCTCCATAGTTGGGCCACAGGATAGCTTAGGTAAATCTTTTTTTTTTCTCTTGATGGGAGCCTCCTTTCTTGACCACAGCTGGAAAGGCAGGTGGGATGACCGTGCCACCTGGAGAAAGCAGCAGTGAAGGAAACCAAACTTTCAGTTCTCATTTATGACATGAGAAATAAGAAAAATGTATCACTTTCACAAACAGCAATTTATGTTTTTTTCCTTGCCCAGAGCACTCAGCAAGGCCTCCAGAAGTTTCTGCAGTACAAAATTTGGAATTGCTTCTCTACTTCACACCTTTGTAAGCAATAGCTTAAGGTCTGAGTCAGAGCTCTAAGAGAAGTTGACATTTCCCTCCTTTTCGCCTTGTTACTAAGTCCAGTGATGCCTGTTTAATGGGCCAGAAATGAGGTCCCATGTGTCCATGTCAGGGCTTTGAGAATCTTATCTGGTGGTCCAACTTTTACTCAAAATTAACACATTGTGTGGCTTAGGGGATGAATAAACTCATTAGGGGAGCTAGCCGATGTCCTCGTTGTCACCAAACAGCATTTGTTGTGTGTGTGCTTAGAATAATGTCTTTCCTAGAAGCCAAATGGGAAACTGCTCTAATGTATTTCCCTGAATTTAGCCTGCCACTATTGTAAATTACCTTGCTTAATGGACTTTGGGATTCTGTTATCTATTTGGAAACTTCTGAGCTCCTGGAGAACCAAATCAAGTGCTTTAGTCCCCAGCAAGGGAAGGCAGGCTTAGAAGATTTACAACTCCGTGAACATCATTATTGATGTCTGTTGTGTTTTGCAAACAACTTTCCTGTGGAATAAGTGCTTATGATGAGGCTGCAGGCACTTTTTTTGATAAGTCACCCTGAAATAATGACTACCAGGGCCCATAAATCCCTTCTGGAAATCAACATGCCAGGAAGGTATCTGGCAATGATCCCACCCCCACCCCCACTCCAGCTGTGTGTGGGAATCCTGCCAAGGCCCTTGGCAACCTTCCGGTCATTTACCAAGAGCAGCTAAAGTAGTCATAACCACCACCACCACGACCGCCACCGCCGCCACCACCACCACCACCGCTGCCACCACAGCTGTAGAGCACTTTACAGCTGATGGAGGGGTTCATAGGCCTTATCCTACCTGATGAGATGGGAAACTGAGGTCTGGAGAGGTCAGCCAGCAATGAGGGCAGGAAGCAGGTTGGAGACCGGGGCTCCTGCCTTGCTCCTGCCTGCTGTCTTTGCTCTTTACACTGGGGTGGTTAAGTTTTTTTTTTTTTTTTTAATTTATGTATTTATTTTGAGAGAGAGAGAGTGAGTGAGTGAGCACAAGCCGGGAAGAGGCAGAAAGAGGGAGACAGAATCCCAAGCAGGCTTTGTACCATCGGTGCAGAGCCCGATGCGGGGCTCGAACCCACAAACAGTGAGATCATGACGTGAACCAAGATCAAGAGTCGGATGCTTCACCGACTGAGCCACCCAGGTGCCCCTGGGGTGGTTATTAAGTTTATCTGTCAGCTTAACTGGGCCCATGGGTGGCCAGATATTGGGTCAAACATTATTTTGGGTTTCTGTGAGGGTACGTTTAGGTAAGATTAACATTTGAATGGGTAGACTGAGAAAAGGAGATTGTCGTCCCTAATGCGGATGGGCCTCATCCAATCCTTTGCAGGACTGATTCGAACAAAGCCTGGCTTCCCCTGAGGGAGACAATTCTCCTGCCTGATGCCCTTTGAACTGGGACATCGGCTCTACAGATTTTGGATTTGCCGGACTCC
The DNA here is from genome assembly GCA_030068075.1 of Paguma larvata. Lineage (NCBI taxonomy): Eukaryota > Metazoa > Chordata > Mammalia > Carnivora > Viverridae > Paguma > Paguma larvata. The sequence continues at coordinate 123,032,815 of CM057826.1, forward strand.
ATACTCACGTGAGCCAATTCCTTACGATAAACTTCTCTTTTTTTCTCTCTGCGTATATATATACACCTCCTATTGGTTCGTTTCTCTGGAGAACTCTAATACAACCATTTCCTCCTCATGGAGTTACAGGATATGCCCTGCCTGCTGGTCCTTGCGCTGGGGCCCGGGCCTGAGCTTGGGGATCTGAAAAGGCCAAAACTGGTTGTGAGAATAAAGGTTTAAAAAAATTGGTTTTAATTGTGATGAAATACATATAACAGAAACTTTACCATCTTGACTGTTTTTAAGTGTCAGTACGGTAGTGTTAAGTAGATTCACCCTGTTGTGTCAAGTTCTGATTAAAATTGGACTCGATAGGACTTTTTACTACCTGAAGATGAGATCATCCTCACAGTGAGGAGTGATCCCAAAATGTATGAGATGTGCCGGAGAGGGCTCCAAGCGACAGGAGAGGAGAGCCAAGGGAGCGTGTGTGCAGGCGGGAGTGAGAGAAAAATTAAAAATTAAGCTGCTGCCCATTTGTCTCTGTGGAGCAGAGGCCTTTCTTGAAGCCAGGAGCAGAGCCAGCTGCAGGGCCCTGATAGCATCAGGGGGAGGAAGGGGCAGAAACCAAAAAGGAAGCTTGGGAGAAGGGGGGCGGGCATCTGAGTCAAACATGGAAGGATGCTGGGGTTTGAACAGTTGGAGATGGGAGGGGACAGAGGGGGCTGAGGCCGAGTGAAGCATGAGTGATGGCCAGCCTCAGCGTGAACACTGGCCTCCTGCCCTTGAGATGCCGGTTGTGTGTCCTCGGGCCACGTCCCTCTTGGTGACCATCCACATTTCCACCAGCCTTTGCGGTCCTGAGCCTGGGCTCCTAGAGACTCTTCAGTTCTGGAGGAGCATAGTGCCCACCCCCCACTCCCCTTAAGCTTCGAATCCACGCCTGAGAAGCAGCATTTTATAAATAGCTGTGTTGAAAAAACTTAAAGATAGCACCCCTGGAGGTTGGTGACCCAGGGGCAGAGCTGTAAGTAAGTACCATCTGGGCTGTGACGAGTGGTGCTGGCGGTGCAGGGAGGGTGAAGGGTCTGAAGTGTGGCCGGTCAGCCCTGCCTCCAGGTCCCCTTCCCCCCACAGCCTGAGCATTTCCACCAGGACTGGCCTGAAGGAGTGGGGTGGGAACCCCCCAGGAGCAGGCCTACCTCCCTCGTCTGATCAGAGAGACACCTTGGGGTTCTCTGTCCTGACGGGCTTCTTCTCAGAGACCATGAGGTAGCAGAGGCCACAGTTAGGGTCATTTGGGGAGTAGCCAGCTTCCAGGGTCAGGCCTGGGACCTGCCTAGAGGCTTCCACTTGAGCAGCTCAGTCCTGGGAAGTGGGTTACTTGTCAGGTCTGGGGGGGTCTGGCTCCAGTCTGGTTTCAAAGTCCCCTGATTCCTACTGTGCTTTCCACACTGTGGTCACAGGTGGCTTCTTTGGGGACCTCACAAGCAACAAGCCCAGGCTCTACACGGTGCCCCTTCCTGCCCAGAGCACTCTCCCCTTCTTGCTTCCTCCACGTCCCAACCTAAATTCTTTCCCTGACCACCGAACCCCTGCCCTGGCTGAGGGCAGGACCCCTGGCAGATGCTTGAGAGGCCCTGTTTTTTCTGTGTGCCTCAGATTCCAGTAGTTATGAAGCCCTTGGTGTGTTTGCCACCGTTGCGAGGCCGCAAGCTCCGTGAGCACAGGGTCGTATGTGGCTTGCCCCTCCCTGGTTCCCTAGCTCCTAGCATAGGGCTTGGTACTTGGTGGGTGTACAGTGAGTGTGCAATGAAAGAAAGAAAGAATAACTAGTGGAGTTCACACGTCTTTGCAACCAGAAGCACGCACACCCCAGTAGCCGAGACCTCCTTCCACCTTCCTGGAAACATCTGGCAACCTCACCTGCTGAGTCCAGCTGAAGGGAATGGAAAGGGCCAGCTGGGCCCCACTGAGGCCAGCAAATTCTGAGGACACAGAGCTGCGTGTGCAAGGGTGAGGTCTTGGCCAGTGAGGGCAGTGGAGGCGCCACCGGCGGCTCATGATCGGTGCCATTGTGTCTGCCACCCGTGTGGTCCCGAAGAGGACAGGGAGACCCCCCTATACCTACAAGGCAGGCTGTGTGTATCTGGGGGCGAGCCCTCCTGGGGAGGGGCACCTGTGCAATATAGGCCATCCAGGCTTCAGGAGGGGAGACGGAAGCTCCGGGACATGTCAGGAGATGCAGAGATGGGCCTCGGTTCTCACATACGGAGCCTTGCCTGATGAGAACTGGCTTCGTTGACCATCTTGGCAGCATGATGACATGGTAATTTAGACCCTCTGCTAGAGAGCTGGAAGTCTGGCGCCCCTGGGCAAGACACGACCCAGAAAGTCCCAGGGGCAAGGAAGAAGATTAGCCAGCAGGGAACAGCTGGTGCACCCAGGGCCACAGAGCTTATGGGGCTCCGATGTTGGAGAGGAGGAGGGTGGTGGGGAGAAGGAGGTGGGGGAGGGGCACCCTGGCCTCGGGGTCACTGGGACAGGCCCTGGCAGGCACATGCGGCCCCAACGCTGCTCCTGGAGAGGCAGGGCCCAGCCTGGAGCCAGGGCAGGGAGCCCTCATGTTCACAATCACCTCTTCACATTTAGACTTCAGGAATTATTCCAAGTGAGGTTTTAATGTTAAAAGCAGTAATTTGTTAAATGTAAGCATTTGAAACATGCCAGAGGTTTTATAGCTCTTTCTTGGCATATCTTTGGTCTTCCATCTACCAGAGGCCCAGAAAAAGTGGAAGTAGTCCAGACAGACTCGCTGACTATGGGCAGCCTGGCTGAGAGGGCCTTGCTCGGGGACAGAGCCCTGGCGGTGGGAGCCCTGGACCCAGTCCTGCCCTGCACACAGTTGTCTGATGTCTCATGTCTTGAGTTTAGCTCAACCCAGGCCACCAGCCTCCCTTTTGAGTTTTCATTGCCTCTTATTCACCCTGTTGGTGAGGGAGGGGTTCCCACCCAAGGATGATGGCCAAACACATAACACCGGACACTGGACAGGCGTCCGTCACAAGGCCTGGGGAAGGAGGACACAGCACACCATGCAGGGCCACGTGGGGGTTGCCTGTGGGAACAGAGTACACAACCAGGGTTTGTGAGAGGCAGCCTTTATAGTATCAAGAGGATGAGATGGCCCCCCGCTCCCGTGGGAGGTTGTGACTGTCTTGTTCGAATAATTCAGTGGACTGGCAAGGAACTGACACCTGCTACTCACATGTCAGGCAGCATGTAAGATTAGGCCTGGGGGCCCCTGGGTGGCTCTGTCGGTTAAGCGTCCGACTTTGGCTTACAGCTCTTGAGTTCAAGCCCAGTGTTGGGCTCTGTGCTGACAGCTCAGAGCCTAGAGCCTGCTTCAGATTCTGTGTCTCCCTCTCTCTCTCTTCCCCTCTCCAGCTCAAGCTGTCTTTCTCTCTCTCCTTCAAAAATAAATAAACATTAAAAAAAAATTAAAAGATTAAGCCTGAACTCTAGCTTCTGCCTTGAGGACAGGGCAAAGGACACAGGCCAAGACTGAACAGATAGCCATGTGTTCCGGGAGCTCAGTGGGAGCTGGGGAGGGGTTTGTGGAGGCTGCCAGGGCCCAGGAGGTCACCTAGGAAGACAAACGAAAGCTCTCTTCTTGCTGGTATGTTCCTTTGGGTACTTCTTGAAGCTGCTCCTGCTGTATTTAAACCAAGTCAAACTTATTTCCAGTAGAGGACAGCCCCATTTTCCTGGCCTGACAGAGAGCACATATGTTGGGGTATCCTTGGGTCAGGGTCTGAAGGCTAGAAGCCCAGCCACCAGGAGGGTGACCGAGCCTAGTAGGTGCAGGCTCAGGCTGCTTGCTGGGAGGCAGGAAGCCCCACACAGTGTTCTTTCTCCCCATTGCTCCTCCTGCTCTGAAACTCGGATCCAGGCTCACAGGATGGCCTTGGAGGGCCAGGGGCCAGATGGAGAGGTGTGGGTCGCACACTGCACGTGTCCGTGGTTCTGCCCTGTGATGGGGATTGTTGTCTCCGCCGTTGACTCTGACAAGTCAGCTCCTCCCAGTGTGCCCATCACCCCTGCAGCCTCCGCACCGCCCACCCCAGGCCCTCCTGCTCGTCCGTGCTGTATGGGGGATGCCCAGACTTCCCCTTGCCTTCCCGAAACTCACGCTAAGACTCTTCTGCCCTCCATTGGCCTTTCCCAACTCCTCCGATGCTGGAGCATCTTCCCTGCAGGGGCTCATTGTCCCTGTTTTACCTTCCTGAAGTGTGTGTGAAATCACACTGTGCAGGGACGGTTTCTTAGGATATGAATCTGTTTTGCTGTCACCGAAAAGCTTAGGGTACTTTTCCTAAGGGGCTGGCGGTTTGGCCTGAATTCACAAACAGCAGACAGACCCCAGGCCCAGGTGCGCCCTAAGAACAGGACCCCAGAGAGAATGGCTGTGTGCTTGGTTTGGCAGACGTCTGCCCTCGATGCCAAATTGGAGTAATACGGGAAGACCAAAGATGTTAGGATCCTTCTCGAACCTTCTGCTCTGTGCAGGACCCTCCAAGAACATGGCATGAGTCTAGGGAGGGAAAGAGGCCTCCCTACACTGAACAGATGCTGTGTTTCTCATCAGCGTTGGTGAGTGGCATGCTCGTGAAACACTGCATGCTCATTAAAAAAAAGTAATTTGTCTTAGAAACTTTGGAAAATGTGGAAAAGTACAAGACAACCAGCCTCACTCAGAACCCCACTGCCCAGAGGGAAACACTGTTGCCATTCTGGTATCTCTCCCTCCAGTCATACTTGATGCGCATTTATATATATACATACATATATATATATTTTAAATTAAAAAATGTTTATTAATTTAGAGAGAGAGACAGACAGAGCTCGAGCAGGGGAGGGACCGAGAGAGAAAGACACAGAATCTGAAGCAGGCTCCAGGCTCTGAGCTGTCAGCATAGAGTCTGACGTGGGGCTCGAGCCCACGAATTATGAGATCACGACCTGAGCAAAGTCAGAAGAGCCCCATGCTTCATGCGCATTTAGATGCGGACACGTCCAGTTCCCAGGACGGGGATTCCACGGGGAGGGGTTTGCTCACTTCCTTTCATTTAATAGCTGCACCATATTCTACTCTGTGGGTCTGTAATCACATAACCGCTTCCCCTATTTTGGGTTATTTGGGTTGTTTCCAGGGTTTTTTTTGCTATTGTTAGTAATGCTGCAGTCAGTAAGTATCCCAGCACATCCATCTTTAGGTATGTCACCGATCAGGTGATTTGTCAAATGTCACCATGCAAAGACCCCCGCTTGGGAGTAAGGGCGATTTCCTGACCTAAGGTACAAAGGCACGTGCCCATTTCCAGAAATCTTCCCCACGACCTTGGTTTTTTTTTTTTTTTTTTTTTCATAGTTGAAAGGCTTCCCTTTCCTGGGGCTGGTGTGGCAAGTAGGAATCTCTCTTGTTTGGCAGCCCTCACCTCACCTCATCCCACTTCACCCCGCTTCCTTTTAGCTCTCCATCACTAAACTGGAAGTTAGCTATGCCTAACGTGGGCAAAGCTTTGGAGACTTTGAAGGGAGAAGGGACAGGAGGTAGACATTGGGGGTGAGCGGAAAACCATTCCGGGAGCATTGCCTTACCTTCCCCCACAACCTTTTAAGGCGGACGCTTTTCTTGCCCCAGTTGACAGATGAGAAAACTGAGTCACCAGATAGAGGCCGATCAGTTGCCCAAGGCCACCAAGTGAGTAAATGGCATCGCTGGAACTTAAAAACCAGACGAACAAAGCACCCCCTCCCCTGCCCCCCATGCAGTGCGGAGAGGGGCTCCCATCTGAACGAAGATCACACGGCCTCTGGCAGGCTGGCTCCTGCACCCATCCGGCCCCGCCTGCTGCGTTTTCTCTGCCATGTTTCACACACCCCATCTTTCCGGTGGGTGTTCAGAGCGCTCCCAATTCAGGACTGTTGAGCCTGACACTTCCTCTGCATTCATATAGCTCAAAGCTGCTGTCCACCTCCACCTACCACATCTGAAGCTGTGAGAAGGAAACTTGAAAATGCCACTTGAGCAGGAACGTCACGCGTTCCAGCAGGGGACCTGTGTGACTCACTGTCGGGCTCGGAGCCTCTGGAAACGTTCCTCAGGGCAAGGGGGGTCGCTGTGGCCAGAGGAGCTTTGTGAGGACGAGGCCCTGCCCGAGCGGGTCCCAGAAGACAGGACACCCCAGACCTCCACGGCCTCCTCCACGGATGCTCAGAGGAGAGGGATGCAGACCGCGGGCGGCACTGGCAAGGCCTCAGTGGCCATCACACACCCTGCGCTCTCCAAGCCCAGGATCCTGTGAAGCCCCTGGGCCACCTCTCCGGGATTTTCTTCCTGTCAAAGCCTAAGGGGCTGATGAAGACAAAGCAGAGGGCATGGGCAGTGCTGTGGGTTGAGTTGTGATCCCCCAAAAGATATGTAACCCCTGGTACTTCAGAATGAGATGTTATTTGGAAATAATCTGTAGATGTAATTAGTTAAGATGAAGTAATACTGGATTAGGGTGGGCCCTGAAGCCAAAGACCAGTGTCCTGACAAGGAGGCCACGTGAAGACACATGGAGCAGATGTCTGTGTGGCGAGGGAGAGGCTGGAGTGACGTAGCATGAACCAAGGACTGCTACGGATTGCTGGCAACTGCCAGAAGCTAGGGCAAGGCAGGATCCATCCCCTAGAGACTCTGGAGGGAGTGTGGCCTTGTCAACGCCTTGACTCTGGACATCTAGCCTCCGGAAGAGAGAGAACAAATTCCTGTTTTTTGTTTTTTTTTAAAAATATTTATTTCTGAGAGAAAGAAAGAGACAGAGCGTGAGTCAGGGAACAGCAGAGAAAAAGAGAGGGAGACACAGAATCTGAAGCAGGCTCCAGGCTCTGAGCTGTCAGCACAGAGCCTGAGTTGGGGCTCAAACTTACAACCCCCAAGATCATGACCTGAGCCGAAGCCAGACTCTTAGTCGACTGAGCCACCCAAGTGCCCCTAAATTCTTGTTGTTTGGAGCCACCGCATTTGTGGTCATTTGTCATGGCAGCTCTGGGACACTAATGAAGAGGGTGAATTGGGGCGCCGGCCCCCCTGAGGCACTCCTGCTACTGGAAGCTGGCAGTGTGTCCATAAGAGAGGAAGGAAGTGGTTTTAGAGCATGGCGCCTGAACTCGGCCTCTTGGCAATCTTACTCTGCCCTCCTGGGGGTCTCCCCATCTCTTCAGAGTCTCTGACTCTCCAGGGACGAGGACTAGTCTGGCAGAGAAGTTTTTGTATATGTTGGGATCAATACTGAGATTGGGCTTCGTATGTCCAAACCTGAGAGTGTAAAGAAATATTCTTCAAGTCACCTTAAAAAGTTTCTGATCAGAATTTTAAGTTTGTTGGGGTGCCTGGGTGACTCAGTCGGTTAAGTGGCTGACTCCTGATTTCAGCCTTGGTAGTGCTCTCAGGGTTTGTGAGTTCGAGCCCCGCATTGGGCTCTGTGCTGACGGATTGGAGCCTGCTTGGGATTCTCTCTCTCTCCCTCTCTGTCTGCCCCTCTGTCTGTCTCTCTCAAAGGAAATAAAAAGAAACTTTAAAAAAATTATAAAAAATTTTAAGTTTGTTCATCAGTACACATCAGTACAAGGGACTGACTTGCATGGGGGAACTACCTGATTCTCTTACCCTCTTCTTTCTCTCACTCTGCAAGGGAACTGCTGGCTGGGGAGGGAAATTTGTACCGATGGGGAAGAAACCTGGGCCGAGCCCAGCTTAGGCCAGAGTAGGCATGGAAGCATAACACGGTGGGGGCAGAACTCGCCCCGTCCCGAAGCCAGCCAACACCTCGGATGATGTGGAGCAGGGTCAAGTTCTCCGCTTCCCCTTTTTTTTTTGTGATGTGTCGTCGTTCGAAAATCCTTCATCCCCTTTAGATTTCAGAATCTTCTTGGCACTGACCCACCATTTGCTTAGATGTAGGGTTGTTTATTATGTCTGGTTACTCTGAACCGAAGGTTCCAGGAGGGAAGGCTGTGTCTCCAGTGCCTAGAACATGCCTGGCATATAATAGGTCCTCAGGAAATGCTTATCGAGCCAATAACTTCGAAAAAGATTGTTGCTTTACATAGATGCATACTAACTGTGAGCTCAAGTTCATGTGGAAGGGGACCTGGAGGGCACAAACCCTTTTCTCTCAGTGATGAGAACAATCATCACTACCATATACTTACAGTGCCTTTAACTTCTTCAAAGCACCTTCGTAGGTGCGACGTGGGTAGAGAGGGTGTTATGATCACCATGTCAGTGATGGGGAAACTGAGACAGCGTGGAGTGAAACGACAGACCCATGAGGACACAAGGCTGGGCAGGACTGGGGCAGGAACCCGGATCTCCCCCCTGGAGGCTGAGACTGGTAGCCTGGATCGGTGAGGAGCGTTAAAACAGTACTTACTAACTTTGACATTGAAAAAGAAAACGGTTGGCTCATCCAGCCCTTTCCGAAATAAGTTCTAAGAACTTTAGGTCCTCCAGACGCTTTGTGGCTCTGAAACTCTGGTCTGTCTCATAGAGGATATAAAAGAATATGTCACATACATCTATCAGAACCTCTGACAAGTCCTGCACTAAGGGGCCCATTTAACCTCTTTGAGCACTGTGTTACCCTGTGATTTTGGGCCTTGGAAGCTTCCCTGGCTTTCTCCTCTTTCCTTTCATTTCTAGTAATAAATAAACATCCTGCGGCAGACACCTTGCGGGCTGTCAATTCTTTGGTTTCTTCCGTACAGGAAGCGCTCTTACTGGCCATTTTCAGATGCTCTCTTGAAGGGGAGGAGGTCACAGGGCAGACACCTCATGGCTAAAGCCCCAGATGAGGCCGGTTCTCCGGGGCTCTTGGACTTGCTGATTATCTCAGGAAGGGCTGCCCTGCCCCCCAGGGAGGCGCGTGTCTCGGCCGTAGCTGGGATCAAGGGCAGTGGAGAGAAAGAGCCGGCTCCTGGGGTGGCAGCTGTCTTCCCGGAGTCCAGCGGAGCCGTCTGTGGTTAATTATTTGCTTCTCCTGGATAGCGCTGTCTACGCCAACCTGCGGCTCCCTGGGCCCGATCGCACTGCCCCTCTCCGTGCAGATTCATCTCGAACTTGTTTGATGCTTCTCCAAAGAGCTCCATCTGGTTCCCACACCATTTCTGACAGGTGGCTAACACGGCTCTCTGAAGCCCCCAGAACACCGGGAAGCATCTTCCGCAGAATTGACTTGGCTTTTATGTCATATTTCTGTCTCCCTGTCGTGTCTTTGCCACGACCGCAGACATTTGTATGAAAATGGAGTCTGTGTTTATAAAGGCTCATCTGCTCAGGCTGCAGGGTGAGGAGGCGCTGGGGGGCAATCTGCCCCGCCCAGCACCCACCCACGTGGCTCTGCGGCTCCCCGCGTGAGACTTCTCTGGCCTCTGAGAGAGGGGGATGCCATCCGGCCGGGATTTATGGCCTGAGTGGGGCTCCCTGGGCCACAGGAGCATCTGCTTCAACATTGAAACAACGCCACTCTGTCTCCAAGCATATGTCCAGACTTGGGCCTTGCGGGCTGCGGGCTGCGGGCTGCGTTGTGGAGTGCTCAGCTAGATGGCGGGGCCAGCCTGAGGGGCCGGGGAGGGCCGGTGGGGAGTCCTAGGGCCGAATGATTATGAGCAGGCTGCTAAGGTTACAGATGAGCCCCTGAAAACACACCAAGAGAGTGTCAGGGTCTGGGTGGGAGCCAGCAAGGCCCTGGCCTGATGCAAATAAACGGTGAGGGCATCTTTCCTGCCATCCATGGAACGTTAGTGTTTTCAAGCATCTTTACCTCCATTTGGTGTTTTCAGGGTGGGTGTTATGGACTGGATGCCTGTGTTTCCCCCAAACTCTTATATCGAAGCCCTAACACCGAAATGTGATGGTACTAGGAGGTGGGGCCTTTGGGAGGTAATTAGGTCTAGATGAGGCCCTGAGGGCGGGGCCCCCACAGTGAGACCTTGTAAGAAGAGAAAGCTTCCTCTGTCCACAGGTGAGGACACAGTGAGAAGGATTCACCTGTAAACCAGCAAGACAGCCCTCACGAGACCCTGATTGTGCTGGCAGCCTGATCTCAGACTGGGAGAAATGTCTGTTGCCTGAGCCCCCCAGTCTGTGGTATTCTGGGACAGCACTCTGAGCCATCTGAGGTGACAGGAAAATGCAGTTGGCAGGTGGAAGAGGTCTATCTGTTCCAGGTCACACAGTCCAGGTTTTCCAGCCCCAAACCCCAAACTCCTTGCCTTGCACCAGTGGGTCAGGGTCAGGGAATTGCAAGTCACAGAGACTGCCAAGGAGGGCCAGGATGGGGAGGGCCACCTCGAGGGTGGGAATGGAGGATAGTACCCTCTGATGATGGGGTCCCCCTCTGTGTCCGGTTCAGAGCAGGCCTGCCTTGGGGAACCTCCTCCCCTGCATTCTCAGTCTGCCTGGCTCCCCCCTCCCACTCCACCTCCCAGAGTGCATTAGCTCTGGCCTGGCCACCTCAGCGAATGCCTGCTGAGCCCCCACTATGCAGCAGGTGCTCTTTAGGGGCTGGGGACACGGCAGTGAAGAAAACAGGCAAACGTCCTTGCCTCTGCAGGTTGGCGTTCTAGTGGAGGAAGAAAGACAATACACAAAGTCAGTAAGTGAAACATCGACTGTGTGAGAAGAGTAGGAATGGTTGGGAGGAGAATAAAGGTGAGCAGGGGGAATGGGGTGTGACGTGAAGAGGGAACTGAATTGTGATGAGAGGCAGAGAGGGGGACGTTTGAGTGAAGACTCGCAGGAGGTGAGAGAACAGCCCTGCAGAAGTCTGGTGGAGAGCAACTGACAGAGGGCACAGAAGGTGCATGGTCCCTGGGGCAGGAACATGCCGGTGCTTTTGAAGAATGGCCTGGCACCTGCAGAGAGTGGAGGAGAGGGAGAAAGGATTTGGAGGTGGGGACAGGGGGAGGATTTTGGTTTTACTCAGGGGGAGATGGGAAGCCGCTGGAGGGCTCTGAGCAGACAAGTGATGACACCTCACTGTGTTTGACAGGGGCACCCTGTGCTGAGAGTGGACAGTAGGAGACAAGGGTGGGAGCAGGGAGGCGTATTGGGAGGCTGCTGTAGCACAGTCCAGGTAAGAGGTGGCGGTGGGAGGCCTGGACCAGGGAGAGGTAGTTGAGGGAGTCAGATTTTGAAATATTTGCCAACCATTTGGATATGGAATGAGAGAGAGGACGTGAGGGTGCTTTTGGCATAAGCAAATGGATGGATGGATTTCCACTAAGTGAGGGGTGGATAGATGTAGGAAGAACAGGCTTGCAGCAAAAAGACAGGATTTCCATCTGGGCAATTAAGGTTTTCAGCATCCATTTGAAATCCAGGTGAGGCGGGCAAGTGATCCCAGAGCTCAGGGGTGAGCCTGGGCTGGAGACATGCAGCGGGGAAGGTCGGCACATGGAGGGCATTGAAGGTCATGAGACTAGAAGATACCACAAGTGGGCGACTGTTGGCGAAGACAAGAGGCCCAAAGCTTGTGTCCTGAGCTAGTCAGTATTAAACAATGGGGGAGAAGGGGGAGAAACCCAGGAGGGTGTGCTTGCCAGAGGCTCAGACGTGTCCTGTTTTTCATTCCTCTGGCAACAGTGCTGGGCTCAGGCACATGACCCATGTAATTAGAGTATACTCATGGCTTTTACTGCAATCCTAAAGAATACAGAGCTTTCTTTTACTTCATGGTGCTTAGCTGGGGGATCTGCCTGGAGTTGTTAGTAGCCGTTTTAACCACCGGAGTGAACAGGGAGCACAGAGTCAAAATCACAGACACAGAAGGAAACACAGCTCTGATGGGCATCGTTTCTGTCCTGGACCCAGCCACACCTGAAAGCCCTGGAGTTACATTTCCCAGTTGTGCATAAGTCAGTTTAAACTCGATTTCTCTCATTTGCAACCAATGACTTCGGACCAAAGCGGCGGTGTGCGCCTATTCTGATATCATTCACGTGGAGAACCATTGCACCCCCCGCCATTCTGAGGCTCCCCCTTCCCCAAGTTGAACACCTGTCCCATGTGGCATTGTTCTTCTTTCCATAGGGACATCTTATGATAGTCACCTTTATCTGGGGCTGATCAAAGGGAGAATGAAGAGAAAGCCATGGAGAATGATTGAAGAGGATTTTTCGTTTGTTTGGTGGTTTATTTTTGCTTTTTAAAAATTATTTTTAAAATGTATTATTTGTTTATTCATTTTATAATGTTTATTTTTTTAATTATTATTTGCTTTATTTACTTATTTATTTTTAGAGAAACAGATGGCAAGACCATACCAATGTTTTCCACCCCGAGGGTTGTGACAGAGATGAACTTGAGAGGCCAAGTCTCCCAGACAGATGAGCTCCTGAACTCAGAAACAGGCAGAGTAATGGGTTCAAGAGAAGTAGAATCTTCGAGTCATGACATTGACTTGAAGGGTTGGGGAGAGATGGAGTCAAGGAGGACTCCAGTTTTGTTTGTTTGTTTTGTTTTTGTTTTGTCTGCAGCACATGGGTGGACCGTGGAGAGCCACTAAGTCAGAGCAAGGTTTGAAAGGGACCAGCCCCTGGGAGGTCCCAGAGGGCCCAGTCCGGGCCCGGGCCCTTGCAGCCCCCTCCCCATACTGGTAATCTCTTGCTCTATCTACATGTTTGCTTTTGAGGGACACTTTCCCTCCATGCTTTGAAGCTACTTAATTCATTCGTTCTTCCTCATTTGTGTCCTGTTTCATTATGTTATAATCTTTACAGTTGTTAATTTGCATTTCATTTCCTGCAGTGACAAAAAAAAAACCCCTAAAACTTTACCCATGTAAAATGTTATTGTTGTAAATATTAATACAAGTCACAAATGATTACCATCCAGAACTCATTTCACGTAGCAACGGCTCCCTCTCCCTTCCCTTCTCTGAGGCTGGGAAGATTGCGGTAATTACCAGACTCAAGAGCTCTGCGTGCCCTGAGGGATGAGCGAGGCAGAACCAGTCTTAAGCCCTGAGATAGTATTAAAAGAGGCAGAAAAAACAGCACTTGAGGACAGCCACGGCCCGCTCTTGCACCCAGTGTCACTCCGGGCCCAGACCCCACGCAGTCTGCACCTGAGCCTCTCAGAGGCTTAAGAGGGACAGATGACGGTCTGCATGCCCCCCAGGTCGGGGAGAGCCTGTGCCCAAGAGGACAGAGGAGGACAAAAGCCAAGATGAGGTGAGGCGGCCCTGGGAGGAGAGAACAGGGTGGGCGGTGGGGGAGCTGCTGTAAGTGCCCCAGTTCCAACTCCCCCTCCCCCCACATCTCCCCCATACCCTCTCTCTTGGTCCAGAACAGGACTTGTGCTTTGTGCCCTTTTAAGGAAAACCGCGCTGCAAAGGGTAACTTCTTTGCGTTGAAGACCAGAGATAAACAATACTCCTAGCACCTAAATGTGATGCCTAAGCAGCTAGACTTGGTAGGGAAAACCTGTCAGCCCTGAAGCAGTTTGTGGCCCTGTTAGAGGTGCTAGAGCGAGCGAGGGGCCGCTGAGTCCCAGCTCTGCCCGCTGGGGCCCAGTCCTGTGCAGGGAGGTAACAGCTGTGAGTGCATGCCTGCTGTGGGCCTGTGACCCTAGCGCTGTTTCAGACTATATCTGGGTCCCAGCCCTAACCACTGACGGGTCCCTGCCTGCATCCGACCCCAGGATGAGCCCCAGCTCTGGTTATAGATCTATTTTGGCCTCACTTCTGATCAAGCCCTTACCCTGGCCCCTTACTCTTGCTCCAATTCCTGGTTCCAGACAGAGTCCCCACCCCCCAACTCTGTTGCACTCACTTTTTCCCAGTATAGCCTCGGCCTTAGTGGAATGCATGGATCGCCCCTGTCAGTGACACCAAGTTCACAGGTTGGTCACACAGGGGCAGCGGCTGCTGGAAACCCCTCCCTGGGATCCCTCTCCTCAGTGCTGGTAGCGCCCATCCCTCTTGCTCCAGAACACCTTCTCCAGTCTCCCCAGTCCTCATGGACTTGTCCCGGCATTCTCAGCCTAAGGGCTGGTCCCTCCTGACTTTCTGGGTCTGTGGGGTTGTCTTGCTAATAGGAACGGCAGTAGCCATTGCTAATTAGGACCTAATAGGCGCCAGCTGTTGTCCCTAATTCTTCACAGTCCGTAGCCTCTAATCTTCCAGAAGAGCTCAGGATATTCAAACCTGGTCATGCCCATTGTGCAGAGGGCAAAGGATGCAAAGGAAGTTGCTCAAAATTATACAACATGCAAATCTCACATCTAGGGTTTGAACCAGGTGGTCCTGTGCTTTCTTTTCTTTTAAAACATTTCTTCCCTTTATTTATTTATTTATTTATTTATTTATTTGGAAAATGTTAACCCCCTAGAAAAGTTGGAAGAACTGTGTTCTTCTGTTGATAGGTTGCCTCACCCTTTCCATTTTTCTCCCTTTATAGACATATACCATTTACTTTTGCCAAATTGTCCAGAAATGGGCTGGGACATTTGTGACACTTGACACCTAGATGCACGGGATTTCTCAAGAGGATTTAACCCAGAGTTGTACTGTGTATCAAGGCTGCAAGATTTCTGTAGTGCTGCTCAATTGAGGAAAACCGGCTCTCTGCAGAGTCTAGAATAAGGTCTCACAATCCGAATTTGTCCGACTACTTCCTTATGGTTAGTTTCAAGCCAGACAGCTCTGTCAAGAACACTACCCGCGTAGGGGCCTTCCACCGCCCACAGGCAGGGGGCGCGTGCCTGGCCAGAGTGCCCTTGTGGAAGTGCAGTCTCCTGGTTAGTTTGGGGCTTGCCCCCTCCCTCCACTGAGAACTCACCGGTCTCCCTCCTGAAGGGCTCAGGACCCACGGCACACTGCGGTTGCGTGATACCCTGTTCCTCACGATAGCTTTATTCCAGCTAGTTTTCATGATTCCTAACTGACTTAACATGATTTCTAGTTCTGTCATCTCTTCTACATTTATTATTTGGCATTCTTTCATGAGAGATTTTTCTTTTTTTCTCTCCTTTCATTCTTCCTTGGCCCTCTTTTGTGGAGTATCACTGTGGACTCATGGATTTTCCCCCCCATTAAATGTGCTCGAATCTCCACGATTCTCTTTTTGCGCCGCCGCCTCCTCCTCCTCCTCCTCCTCCTCCTCCTCCTCCTCCTTCTTCTCCTTCCCCTTCTCCTCCTTCTCCTTCTCCTTCTCCTTCTCCTTCTCTTTCTTCTTCAAGTAATCTCTCTGCCCAGCATGGGGCTCAAACTCCTGACCAGGAGAATAACGGTTGCATGCTCTACTGACTGAGCTAGCCAGGCACTCATCATTATTGTTTTTAATGCTAAACTTGTCCCAAATTTGGTCAGCAGGATCCTTTTTAGGTTGGTTCTAGTGCTTTTTAAAAAATTTTTAATTTAATTTTTGAGAGACAGAGCATGAGTGGGGGAGGAGCAGAGAGAGAGGGAGACAGAATCTAGAATCTGAAGCAGGCTCCAGGCTCTGAGCTGTCTGCACAGAGCCCGACGCGGGGCTTGAACCCACGCACTGTGAGATCATGACCTGAGCCGAAGTCGGACACTCAACCGACTGAGCCACCCAGTAGCCCTGGTTCTTGTGTCTTTGAAACATGATCCCATTACAAGTTTGATCAGTCCCTCGCTTTCTGGTCCAAGACCTTCCAGGTTCACTTTATACTTTCCCTGCTCTAGAACTAGCTAGCTGCTTTTCCAAGAAGCCCTAGTTTTTTTTTTCCCCATTTGGTCTCTTCATAAGCTGGACATAGAGAATATACCTATTACTTATAGAATGGGCTTCTCGGAGAGATCTGTAATGTAGATCTTAAATCACTGTTTAAGGGTGGTATCTGTTGTGATGATGGTTGTGACAAATGGAGGTGACCTTTGGGCAGTAACAAATCAACTAGAATGCTAAGCATGAGCTCAGTTACTCACAAACCAAGGTACTGAGTGGGCTGAGCAGTGCCTCCCAGAAGATATGTCCATATTCATATTCTCAGATCTGTGAATATGACCTTTTGAAGATCTTATGAGGAGAGCATCTGGACTACCGAGGTCCTAAATCCAATGATTTGGATCCTTGCGAGAGAGAAGAGAGGCACAGACACAGAGGAGAAGGCCACGTGAAGACAGAACCAGAGATTAGTGCCTGCAGCTGCAAGCCAAGGAACGCCTGGAGCCACCAGTGCCAGAAGGGATGAGGAAGTCTCTCCTAGAGCTTTTGGAGGGAGCCTGGCTCCGTCAACACCTTGATTTTGTACATCTGGACTCTAGGACTGTGAGAGAACAAATTTCTGTTGTGTTTAGCTACCCAGTTTATGGTGCTTTGTGAAGGCAGGCCCAGGAAAGTCACATAGGCACCAAGAAAAAAATTTGCCTTAGAAAGCATCGAGGTAGTTAACATAGAGGAAATCAAAATGGTGTTAGACCTCTTTACATTTCCACCACAGTATTGTTTTTATCTGAAATCACTCCTCGGATCTTCTAAGGTCTTGACCCAGCTCTGTCCCCATGTTCCCGGTGGCTGGTGCTGTGGCCGTGTCACTGTGGTATTTGCCGTGGCCTGCAGAATGGCGGACATAGCTCCCCAGATAGAGGGGGGGCCTGCTCTGGGCCCTGTGTCCAGGCGTCTGAGGGACTGACTCCAAGAGGGAGCTGCTGCCCCAGCCCAGTGCAGAAGGGCACTGCCTGGTTGACTACATCTCCCCATTCGCTGGTCTCTGCGTGCAGGGCCACATAAATGGAGTGGCATCACAGAAGGATTGTGGCCTAGGGGACAAAACTAAGGTGACGCCAATATGCTGGTCTGGAATCAATGGTAGCAGCCCCCACAGCGTGGGCTTGGGGTCTATTAGCAAAGCTGGGTGGGGGCTGGAGGGCTGGAAGGCGTCTGATGGAGAGCTGGTGTGGGGGGGCTCGGTGGCTGAGTGCACCTGATCTGATGTGGTGAGGGGGTCGGCTGGAGGGCATGGTGCCAAGCGCCAAAGGGTGGCGAAGGCAGGCTGTGGCCAACCCACCTGGGTGATCGTCTGGTCTGACTCAGGGGAGGGATGGATCTTGTGAGCACAATGCTTCTCTCACAAGAGCCAGGGCTAATCTCAGGTCCAGTTGTGTGTGACCTCAGGCTTTGCTGAGTGTTTCTGTCCCCTGAGTGGTTTGGGACTTTTGAGAAGGTGGGTCTTTCAAACTGAACCAGGCTGGGGCATCTGTGTCCGGCCTCGTGGTCTGGGCCAGGGGCATGAGGCGACTCCAGAGGAGTGTTCTTGGCAGAAGCCTCCCACCCCCCATCCCTGGGACATGCAGACCTGAGCCTTTAGGCTAGAGGAGGGCAGGGGGAAATGACCTTGGGCCTAAGCCCCACCCTCTAGCTCTGAAATAGTGACACTGCTATGACCCGCCTGATCTCCACTAATGGCCAAACAGAACCATAAATTCCGATTAGGAAAAGATGCTGGTTGGCAATGACATACAAAAAAGTTTGTGATTAGTGAACTGTAAAAGCTAACATGACATGCTCATAATTGGGATGTATTTACTGCGCGAAAAACACCACGCTGCCACTGGGGCAAAGTGACTTTGAGGGAACTTTCTAAAGGAGGCTGACACAACTTCCCTCTTTTGCTTACCAAACTGCAGTGACCGTTATTGATGGTGCTTTTCAAACGGCAGCTACAGAGAGAGAGGGGCTGTGATTTCTTGTCAGAACTACTTTACGGTGTCGTATTTTCCGGGTGTTTAAGAAGCCCTGTTCATTTGCAGCATTATCCTGGGTGATTTATGGACCCTCAAAAAGCTTACTTCATTTCAATGTTTTAGACATTTCGCTTTTTTACAACAAACCTTCTTCCGATATAATCAATGGAGGTTTCTCCATCTGGCCTGGGAGGGGAGTGCAGTGTGGGTTTATAGCAAAATCAATATGAGGATAAATGGACAGCAAAGAAAGTCCATTGTCAGGGTGGAAAGAGGCTTTTAAGTCCCTGGCCCAGCGGCAAAGCCATCGGCAGGGGGATGGTCCGGAGGCTGGCCCTGCTCAATGTGGTTGCAGGATGGATTCCTTGCTGACCAGCCCAGAGGGGTTGGGGACAACAGCCAGTTGGTGCGGAGAGGGCTTGGCCACTCTTTAATTAAATAAGTTTCTTTATAAGCAGCCCCACTGCAAGTCTCATTAATGTTTGATGCTGTTTGAATCTGAGTTTTCTAATTAAAGTAAAAAATGATTCCCAAACATATCAATGTTCCAACATTTGCTTTCTAGGGGCTGAGAAAGCAGATGAGCGGCTCACAGGCGGGTCTAATGTCTCCTGGAGGAGACCTCGCAGTAGCGGGGGCCCCTGGACGAGCCCCAGACATGTGTGCTCACCCTTGCCCCTTAGCCAATGCCAGGGAGTCCGTGTATTTTCTCTGAAGACATGGAGGGGTACCCCAGCAAGGCCACTGCTTCCAGGGGGCACAGAAGTAGAGGAACAAGCAGGGCACCCGGATGGGACCCCTGTGAGGTCAATGAGGTCATTTCAGACAAGTAAGAGTTTGCTTTATTGGAGAAGGGAAATTACAGGCCTCTTGAGGTCCATTGGTGGAGCACAGTAAATAGTGAATTAATGAGCACACATAGGACGTTCAGGTTGGAAATAAAATCTAGTTCCAGGCAGAGTGGACACACATGTAGGGGATATTTCTCATGGCGCAGACAGTGGCTCACTGTCCCACCGGCTGGTCTTACATTCATTCACTCATGCATTCACCTTCTGAACACATGGGACCGGCCAAGGTCTGCCCATGGCCTTGCGGACAGCGTTGCCTAGGACAGATAGGGCCTTGCCCTCATGGAAGTCATAGTCTTGGGCGGGAGTAGATGCTAAAGCGGTAAGCACAGAAACAGACATATAACTACCAACAGGAAGTGTCATGAACAGCCCGGTTAGCTCCCCAGTCCCCTAAAGCACTCCCCATACCCTCGGGCCAGAGAGACCACCCCTATTCCTAATGCTTGATGGATGGCATTCTGGCCCCTGCCAGGCTCTGCCTTCTTAGAGACTTGCTCATTTCCCCCAGTCTTTTGGTTATGAGGGAGAATCGTGCCCTTGCCAGAGCCGGTTGCAGAAATCACCATGAAGTGCTTATTTATTTTTAAACTTTACATTATAGAAGTATATATACAGAAAAGTAGAGGGAGGAGTATAATGAACATATGAGTAGAGTGTGTGTTACAGTAGTATAACAGACACCCTTATGCCCACCACCTATCTTTAACTCCTGTTTACATTCTGACCTATTTGCATCTTCTCTTTATTTCCGAAGTATTTAAAAATAAATTACAGACATCCTTACATTTTGCCCATAACTATTTCAATTTGCCCCTCCAAAAACTAAGGTAATACTCACATATGACCATAATGCCACTGTGTTAGCTAGGCTTCTCCAGAGAAACAGAACGAACAGAATGTATGTGGATACATAGAAGATTTATGGTAAGGAAGTGGATCATGCGGTTATGGAGACTGAGAATCCCAAGAGCTGCAGTTGGCAAACTGGAGACTCGGGAGAGCCGACGGCGTAGTTCCAGTCTGAACGCCAGCAGGCTCAAGACCAAGGAGGAGCCAATGTTTCCGTCCAATGTTCCAGTCAGGCAGGAAGCATTCCCTCTTATTAGCAGGAAGGTCAGCCTTTTCAGTCTATTCAGTCCTTCAGCTGATCAGACAAGGCCCACCCGTGTGTGGGAGGGCAATCTGCTTTGCTCTATTCAAGTGTTAGTCTGACCCAAAAAACTCTCACGGACACACTCAGAATAATATTTGAGCAGATGTCTGAGCACCCTGTGGCCCAGTCGAGTTGACACATGAAATTAACCATCATAGCCATTATTGTGCCTGGCAAAGTTAACAGTCCCCTGATCTAATACCTTGTCTATATTCAGATTCCCCAAATGTCCTTCAGACTAGTGTCCAATCAAAGATCAAGCACTGCCTTTGGTTGTTGCCCATGACGCTTTGAAAAGCCCAGCAGTCAGGGTCAATGACTCCTCCGGACTTGTGGGGGAATATGTTTGGATGTGGAATTTGGCTATGAGTCTGAGAAGATAATTGTTTATTACTGAGAACAAGCGCAAGTGAAGCCTCATAACACCCAGGGCTGCATCCCCGGTAATTTATGGGCTCCAGTCACAGAGCGATTTTGTCTCTAAGTGCTTTACATCGTTAATTAGACACACCCGGGAACCCTAGCAAGGGCGAGTCAGCACGATCAGGGTTACCTCCAGGAAAGCGTGAGACGCTGAGCTGCCCAGTGAAGGTCACCAAGGAGGTCTGGGCTTGAGTGTGGGGGCAGAGGGCCCAAGGAAAGAGTCCAGGACTCCTCTCTGAGGGTAGAAGGCAAAGCCCAGCCAGGGAGGGACCTGGCCCCAGCCAGCCTCGATCCAGCATTCCCAGGATGGATTTAGCCTCCTTCCCTATCGGGAGGTTTGGCAGGCCGGCAGCTGCCGGTGCCCAGGCCAGGGCTGCACGTAGCTTTCGATTCCAGGTCAGGAGTGGAGACTCCTTCTTGGAGCATGCTCCTGCTGAAGCAAGTGGGCTCTGGCTCTAGAAGGCCCTCACGCCTCTCTCTGAAGAGCAGTTCTGAGTGCTCCTGCTTGGAATTCACAGCCAGCTGCCTTTACTCCCCCTGCCACATTATTTTTCAAAGCCATGACCCAGTGAAGCAATTACTGTTCCAACCAGGATGAAGATCTCTGCAGCCTGCAGCCAAGCATGGCCTCTGCAGCATCTGTTACCCTCCGTATCTCTTCCTCAGCCTCGCCAAAGACCTTCTCCATTTTCACACCCACTCAGGTCTACGAAGGCTCCAAGAGCAAGGCCAAGGCCCCCTCGGAGTGGACACTTCCTAGAGAAGGGAGCTCCACGTTATCCAAGAGACTTTGTGAAGAAGCGTTGGGTTCCATCCTTGCCGTTTGCACTCTGGGTGCTTTTCTTCCCTTGGAGAGCAAACTTAATTAAAATTTCACATTTTATTTGCAGACAAATTGTGACTACAGTCTAGAAAGAACAGTTCCACGATGCTTAGCTTGATCGTTAGTCTATGAAATGGCTGCTTGCTCCCAGATACAGAAAACTTGTTTCCCAAGTACAGAAAACTCTGGAGCAGAAGGAGATAAGATGGGGGAACCTGCAAGGTGCTTCTGCACTGATTCTATGGCTGCACAGCGCGTGGACACTGCCACCGAAGAGGAGAGGACCGTCTTTTGTGGTGGAGGTGGAGTCCCAGCCCACTTCAGAGAATGGGGCTGTCAGCCATCCTAGCTGCAGGGGGAACGTGAACTGCAGTTATGCGACCTTGCACTTGGAAACAAGCAGGGTGGGCAGGGACATCGATGCTCGGTCTTTCTCATGAGAACTTCTGCCCTTCCCCCATCTTTTTCCAGAAGTGGTCCCTTCAAGGTGCTCCCCTGGCTCCAGCTCAATGAGTCCCTCCTAGGCTCTCCACATCTGCATAGAGGAACTGGGAAAAGCCATGAGCAGCTGCATGGTTCTGGATGGCTGCTCCCAGGAAGTTCCAATTCCAGAAGGCTGTATGCTCTGTGACCCCAGGGGCTTCAGCCATGTCTGGATGAATATGGACCAACTAGGACATGGGCAACCAAGTCCTTGCTCCCCCTTGGCTGGGGTGTAAGTGCAGATATTCTCGAGCCTCCGAAGAAGTTATAAATCTATGTGGCCCCACAGCTTGCTTTGTTGGGGAAGGGGGTCTCTGAGGGACCATTTTCTGACACCTGCAGAACTCCATCCGGCTGCCCTGTCTGAGGCTGCCCCAATTGCCTGCCAAGTGGCACGCAACGGGCACCTAAGCTTACAGGCAAATCCCAAACCCTGTGCTTGGGATACCTAACTTCTCCCAAAGGGAGCCTGGCTTCGGAGCTGTCAAGACAATGAAGCCGTTTTGAATACCGGTGCCCGGGTGTCCCTGCAGGAAGACTCAGAACTGTGCTCTCCCAAATCAGAAGCCAGAGCCATGCGACTGTCATCACATTTTGTTTCTCTCTGCTTGCATTTACATAACATTTCTGCAAAGTGCTTTATAATCATTTCATTAGTCATTCATTTGCTTAATTGCATAGTCTTCAATTCGGTTAGAAAATCTGATTTTAAAGTTTATTTATTTTATTTTAGAGAGAGAGAGAGCGTGCACGAGTGGTGAAGGGGCAGAGAGAGTGCGAGAGAATCCCAAACAGGTTCCACACCCAGCATGGAGTCTGACGCAGGGCTTAGTCCCATGACCGTGAAATCGTGACCCAAGCCATTATCAAGAGTCAGGTGCCCAACCGATTGAGCCATCCAGGTGCTCCCAGTTAGAAAATCTGATTTTAAATTCAAGTTTCTATGACCGCAAGTTTTAATTCAGAAAAACTTTTTTTTTTTTTTTTTAAGAAGCGGGAAACATTTCCAAATTTTGAGCCCTTTCCCACCAGCAGTGACTGGTTTGGGAGTATAGAGTGAGACATTAAAATTTTTTTTTAATGTTTATTTTTTGAGAGAGAGAGAGAGAGACAGAGTGTGAGCAGGGGAGGGGCAGAGAGGCAGACTCAGAATCCAAAGCAGGCTCCAGGCTCTGAGCTGTCAACACACAGCCTGATGCAGAGCTCGAACCTCTGAACTGTGAGATCATGACCTGAGCCGAAGTTGGACCCTCAACTGACTGAGCCACCCAGGCGCCCCTTAAAATTTTGTTTTAATGTTTATTTTATTCTTTGAGAGAGAGGAAAAGTGCAAGCGGGGGAGGAGCAGAGAGAGAGGGAGACAAAGGATCCAAAGTGGGCTCTGTGCTGACAGCTGAGAGCCCAACGCAGGGCTCAAACCCACATACTGTGAGATCATGACCTGAGCCAAAGGCAGATGCTTAATCGCCTGCGCCACCCAGGCGCCCCAGAGTGAGATATTTGAAAGTGGTGGCAGTGGTGACCTGCTTCTAAGATCTAATTTAGAATGGCCGAGAAACTGTGCCCACCACCTTGAAATAGCGGGAGCACTAGCGGGACAGTCAGACGGAGTTCCATTGCTAAAGACCCACAGGACCCACGGGGATCTACAGTTGATTGAGGGGCAAGGAAGCAACACAACAATGGCGTTAGGTTTATCACTATCGAAGGCTGCTTCGGGGCACCAGGCACCACCGTCTGGAGAGTCCAGGCCTGAGTTCCATTTGTCCTTTTTGTGAAAGGCCATTCCGGATGCACTTCATTCTCGGACCGGGAATCTTCGGCATGTGCACAGAACGCTTCAGGACTGGGAAGTCTGAAATGGAGCCTCGGCCATGCTTCTTACACCCTGCTGGTCACGTAGGCCTATTTCTTGCTGTGGCACTGGCCTAATGGTAGAGCCTTTGGTGGGGAGAGCTCATTGAGACCGGGTGCAAATCATTAATCTTGGCGTTATCAATAAACGATGCCGTCAGGCTGGTACAAAGTGCCCTGAAACGCCTCTGACCCATGGTTGCGAAGCAAGCTATTAATCAGTGAGTTTTGTGTGCTGATCACGGGGTCAGCACTGTGTAGGTACATCTCTTATTTCAGTGACACGGCTCAGGCCAATTCTAGGCCCTGCTGGAATTAACCCTCCTGGCTCAGGTCAGGGAGTGTGCGTGACCGAGAGCGAAGAGGGCCTAGGACTGCTCCGCCCTTTCAGCCTGAGCCTGACCGTGACTCCAGGCTGCAGCCTCTCTCCCCTCATATCCAGTCTCCATTTGTCACCCCAGCCCCACTCTGAGCACGCATATTTGGTCACGTCCTTATGAAGATGCCAGCCTTTTCGCAGACCCTTCCATGCATGCCCTAGTTTAAATTGTACCCCTCCCACACACTGCCTGTTCCATTTCCCTGCTTTGCCTTTTTTTCCCCATGTATAACTAACATATCTTGCTTATTGTCATCTGTCCCACTAAGGTGTAGGCACCGTGAAGCTGCAGTTTTATCTGTGTGTTCGCTGTGTCCCTGTACTTAAGTCAGGGAGTACCTTGTATGCGCTGAGTGAATGTGTCTGCTTGCTGCCTAAACCTAAACCCCGTCTTAGTCCCCCTGGTATTCAGAACCCTGGATTGCGCCCTCTTAAGCTGAGCCCTAACTACCTTTTCGGCCTTCTTTCCCATTGCTTATTCCAGCCCACCCAACACATACCTGCCATTTGCCAGTGGCTTCCTGGTCCTTTTACACCATTCCCCGTCCCTCCTCACCTCACACATGCTGTTCCCCTGCCTGGAATTCCCTCCCATTCCCCCTCTCCCTGTCACCTCCGGCACTGCTGCCCCAACCCCACTCCTCCGGTTCCTGTCCATCCGTCGAGGCCCAGTTGGAATGTCACTTCCTCCCTATTGCTTCCTCCTACCCTGCTTGCCCAGAGCCCTGTCAGAGCCCATGTCAGAGCCCTCTCTGCTCACCCTGCAGCCCAGCCCTGCTCCCGTGGCTTGCTGTTCTGTGGAACACCTGCCTGGTGGGGATCGTGAGGCTTTGAGGGAAAGGCTAAGACGGGTATGGCAACCACGGTGGTGGCCCCCACTGTCAGACGCCAGGCGTTGGACTGGGGGTTTGATGTGGATGATCTCATTTGATGTGCTCATCTCCCCCGAGGTAGGTATGTGACTGTCCCTGTTTTATGGAGAAGCAAATGGAGGCTCAGGAAGGCCAAGAACCCTACTGAGTGTCACACAGCAAGTAAGCAGTGGGACCAAAAGTCAGAGGCAGGTGTGGTTCCAAAAACCTGTGCTCCTAACCACTCCTCTCCCACACCTCATCCCCCTAGTTAAAGTTTTCTCTTGCCATACTGTCAGGGGTGGGGGGCACCACTTCTCCGCACTTCTGATCACCGCCCCCCCCATAGCCTCTGACCCCTGTCCCAGCCCTTGTTCCTGGCTGACAGATTCAGGAGGGGAAGGGGGTGTACATGGCCTGCCTCTGTCCATTCCCTTGGTCCTGGGAGGCGGTTTGTCCCCAGACAGCACGTGCTCCTGTCTCCTCTCAGTCCTGTGGTCGTGTGCCCACCTGACGGGCTGGGAAAGCCTACCCCATTTTGAGGTGGAGTACGAGAGAGCCGCTTGCCCTCAGATACAAGATGTGGTCCCCAATTCAGCCTGCTTAGAAATAAAGGTGACCTTTTGGTCGCCCCCTTGCCTTAGTGTCTCCTACATCAATCGGTTCGGGATTCACACAGACAAGGGGGCTGTTATCTGCTGGGTCCTTGAATGGGCACTCTATTAAGTATTTCCTGAATGAACTAAGGTGGGAGAAGAGAGTATGAGGAGCAGAAGGCTCGAGGCAGGGAGGAGGGTGCATGAGGCTCTGTATGGACATAAGGGGAGCCCTGGGACAAAAGAGGAGCTGCAGGGAGGCTCCGGGCTGGGCCCCCCGGGCCCAGGCGAGCACGTGCTGGGCCTTTCCGAGAGGGCAGCCAGGGAGCAGGTGTCCCTTCAGGGTATCTCCACACGGCATTCTCAAGATAACCTCACGCGTCGCTTGTGGGCCTGGCCTCCCTCTGGTCAGCGTATTGCCGGCAGCCGTGGGCAGCCTGCACGGGCATGCAGAAGTGCTCTGGGCCCTGCGTGTACGTGCTGCGCCTGCCCCAAGCTCAGGCCCGGGCTTTGCAACCTTCCAGGCAGCTTTCCTGCCTGGCACTCCCGGCCCCTCCGGCCCGTGGGGTAGTTTGGAGCTCCCATGACAGCGTCTCGCCTTGCAGCCTCCCTGGCCTACCCTGAGAGCAGGCTGCTAGTCCGTGTGGCTGGCCGCACATGGCTGGACCATCCTTGGAGGCCTGGAGCCACACGGAGCCCAGAGTTGGCGGCCTAAGGTGAGGATGCTTCCCTGCGCGGGCATGGCTGCTCAAAGCTGGACGCTCAAAGGCTGGGTGGCCGTCCTCTCTGCCAGGTTTACCTTCTGGGTCTGGGTGCTCTGCCCGCGGGCCTGGCAGGTGGAAGAATGCAGAGGCTCAGGGGCTTCTGTGCCTCAGCCAGAACCTCCAGAATTCCCCGTCTTCCCTCAAAGAATATCCTCCAACTTTTCATAAGGCTTATTGTGTGCAGAGTGCTTCACACAGGGCACCTAATTTCATTCCTGCCCCCTTCTCCTCCCCCACCCAGCCCTCACTCTCCCATTCTCCCATTGTGTCTGGGCCTGGGGGCCACAGCCAGCGCTGTCCTCGGGAGCTCCTTCCTGCTTCTCTCTCCCAGCCCAGAAGCGTCACTGTGGGCTCCGTGAGGACCTCTTCAGGCTCATTTCACTTTCACCCTGGCCACCACTTGCAGTGAGTCTATGCCAGCCAAGGGTAGGGGGCCACAGTGCAATCCGGTTCTCCACGCTGGAGTTTGCCTTGTAGCAAAAGTCAAAGTACCTTACTTACTTCTCAAAGCGGTCTCACCTCTGGCATATCAGTGAGGTCACCTGGCAACATCGTTAGCAGGTGTTAGTGCTTCTCTTTTCATAGGTGAGGGGTCCGAGACCCGGGGGCATACAGAGCCCGCGGTGGGAGTCGGGGTCTCAAGGACAGTGCTTGTCCCGCCACAGCCTCCTGCCTTCCACTGTGGTGAGGTGTGTGTGAGGCCTGGCAGGCCCCACCTGGAACCTAGGTATGTCTGCCGGTGAAAAATTCTGTCCAGGACTGAGCCTACTAGGTCTCCATTCCCTTTTTTGAGGGGCTGCTGTCTGCCCCTCATTCGATCCCTGATCTTGAAACTGTCACTCTGCACTTGCCTCTGGAAACTGCTGAGCTGGGAGAGGGGGCCAGAAAGTTTTGGTCATAGCCCTTGCGGGTCCCTGGGATCTCTCAGGGCAAACGCTTGCTACTGACACAGAACATCCTTGACGTGTCAGTGTGTTAAGTGAGTAATGCCTTACAGTTTACTTCTTACTCATGCCCAGTCCAGGAAGGGTGACCCTGGGCAGGCAGCTGACTCAGTGATTCAGGGACCCAGTCTTCCTCCATGTCATGATTCAGTTGACTTCATTGACCCATAGTCACCAAGTGGCCATCCCTCCTGTAGGCAGGAGGGAAAGCAGCAGGGTGACTCTCCCAGGCTTGTAAGGGGATATGTCACTTGTGCCCACATTCCATTGGTCAGGACTCAAATGCATGACCACATCTAAACACAGGGGCAGCTGAGAAACGCCATTCAGCAGAAGGCTCGGTTGGGGCGGAACACAAGTTTGGTGAGCATATGGTGTGCTCTGCCGAAGGCCTGGCTTGGTTACGTGGGGGCCAACGGCAGTCTCAGAATGGTATGTCTTCCTGCTGCTTCCTGGGGTGTCTCTCAGGCTGGGCGAGCCCCTGGCGGTCCTGGGGCCTCAGCAGGATCAGGGGCCCTGAGTGGTAAAGGCTGGGGTTGGGCTGGGCTCCTTCCTTGAATGATACACAGGTGTACAAAGGTGAGGCTTTGCACACCTCCTGGCTCCAATACCTGAGGAGCCCAGCCTGCCTGTCAGAGCTGTCAGAGGAGCAAGTAAAGGTGCCCAGACAAGCAGAAGAGAGGAGCAGCAGGGGGAGGAAATGAAGGTAGGTCACAGCTGGTCATGCCCCACGGAAAGGCTGTGGACACCCGGCCTCTACGATGCCCAGATAGCCAATGTATACGGCTCATTAGGTACCATCCTGCCTTCCGTGATCAGGCCGTCCACCTTGAGCCTCTATCCATTCACTGTGTGCTGTATACTGATCCTCCCAGGGGGTCTTAACATATCAGTGGAATTTGATCCAGCACCATTCTCCTCCAGTTAAAAATAAGGCTCATAAATTGAGGCCATGCCCTAAGGGACAGCGATGTTATAAGCTCATCACCTGATGATGTTCAAACCTAGTTACAAAAATATACGGCACCTCTGCACCAGGGAGTCAGTGACCTACTTATACCACGTGGACTGACACTCAATTGATGGGGGCAACGTCTAGGCCCTCATTCTGTTTTGAAATTCCTCATAAGTCGTGGTCTCTGGCTCATGGCTCTTCTTAAAACTAGAAGCCCCTGACCAGTGTGGTCAGGGGGCTTAATGCCATGGGATGCCCAGTTCTGGGTCCACACAGCAAGGTGCTCTAGAGTACAGGTTCTTCGGGTATCTGGCCAGGAGAGTTCTTGGGTTTCTTCCTGTCTTCACCATCAAGGTGTTGGTCCCCTAGAGCCAGGAATGAGGACTTCCAGGCATTTGAGGTTTTCCCTTCACTGTGTGTGGTGCTGAGGACCCTGCAGAATGGGGCTCTGTTGTCCTTGTTCTCATTACTCTAGCATCTATGGTCAACTGTGAGACCTCTTGCCTCAGAGCCTCCCCTGGGTCCAGAGCCTGAGGACACAGAGAACTATCTGCTCTTTACACATTCCTTCAACAAGTGGTAAATATCTTTATAAACCTATATAGACAGAGAGATAGATAGGTACACACACACACACATGACAGTGGTACATGGGGAGAATGGAGGCACACGCATGGTATGGTGTGGGGAGGTTTGCCCTCGTCACTAAAGACAGGGATGGCTCCCTGGAGGAAGTGATGAAGATGCCAAGCTTGAAGATGAGGAGTGGGCCAGGTTGGGGGTAAGAACCAGGAAATGGGCTAAGGATCAGAGCATGGTAGATCAGCCGAGGAATCCCACATGCGGCCACCTAACCACAGCTGCGTGTGGCTCCCACCCTGTGGGTAAGGTCCTGTGCCCAGGGCTGTGTCGTCTGACACTGCTCCTTCAGTACCCCTGCCCCCAGCAGCCTGGGACATGGAGTGGGTATGCAGCAAGCTTTTGCTGGGCTGAATTCAAGAATAGTTCATTTTTGGGGGCACCTGGGTGGCTCAGTCGGTTGAGCATCTGACTTCAGCTCAGGTCATGATCTCAAGGTCTGTGAGTTCGAGCTCCGCATTGGGTTCTGTGCTATCAGCTCAGAGCCTGGAGCCTGCTTCGGATTCTGTGTCTTCCTTTCTCTTTCTGCTCCTCCTCGACTCATGTTCTATGTCTCTGTCTCTAAAAGTAAACATGAAAAAAGAAATAGTTCAATTTTTTAGTAATCTTCTTGAGTTCTCAAGGGTTATGTAGCTTCTCTGAGGCCACCATGTAGCTCAGAATCATCTGTTGGGTTGAGGTTGGCAAAAGTAAGGGCAAATGCCCAGGAATGTCTCTGTTCCTCCCATGAATTTCAAATATACTCTTGATGTCCATTAAAAAAAGGAATATCTTTATTTTTCTGCCCAAGTGAACCACAAAACCATGAGGAGACTGTTTGCTTACTTTGGTAGTAGGGATGCCTTCCTATGTGGCATGTTCAGAAGCTGAGTCTGAGAATTTGAATTTCTCCTTTCTGCCTGCTGCCTCCTAGTTGATTTGACTTCTTGCACCTCAGCATGTTGGCTGGCTCTGTTGTCCAGGCTGTGCCCAGTGTGCTCACTGGGTGACCGGGGCTGGCCTGACACGGCTGCAGGAGGAGGTCGCTTGGCTCCTAGGTGTTGCCATCTGGCAGAACCCTCGGGAGGCAGTCCTGTACATTGCGGGTGGGGGACGGCCATAAGGTGGTGTTGCCCAAGGCCACACAAAGAACCTGTGCATCTGTCGGCAGGGCTGGCTGTCAGTCCCGCAGAGGTGCCTCCTCTCCTTCCATGCTGTAACCGCAGCAGGCAGTGCTTAGCCGGAGAGGGACCTCACTGCAGTGTGCGTTCTGAGGCATCCTACAGCCTGTCCACTCTGGGACCGGCCTTGCCACCCCTCTCATCACTTCCAAGGCTGCACCCAGCCTGTTTGTGGAAACACCCAACCTTCCAAACTGGCCTTAGCCAGCAGCTTCCCGGGAGGAAGAAGCCCTCCCAAATTCTGCCCTTGCAGGACCTCCGGAAAACCTACGAGGGAGCCAGAAGGGGCTTCTAGATCTCCAAGGGCCAAACTCTGGCATTAGGGGGCATTTAAAGAGATGATTACTGATACCACTGTTCCCTTTGTGAAACAATTAGAGTATAATTAGGTAAATAAATGAATCGCATAACATTGGTTTTATCTGTTAGATTTATACTCTGCAAAGAGCTTCCCTATTTGGGCTGTCATTTATTTCCCTCTAAAGGGATCCTCTATGCCATAGGACACTAATGGTTTTATAGGGTACTATGACATATAGGTACTATAATCCCATTTGGCGAAATAGTAACAGGCTAGAGAGGCTGCTTGACCAGCCCAAGTTTTCTCGTCTTCCTGGCAGAGCTGTGAAGCCCTGACGCACCGAGCGCCCGTATCCATGCCCTTGGCTGCTCATCTGGAGAAGCTGATCTAACTCAGGCAGGGAGGGAGGTGCTTTCTCTCTTCCCTTCGTGTCTCCCCATTATCAAAGTCGCAGAAAGAGGCACGTGGTGGAGCTGATCTTCTCCAGCAGAACCATTTCAAGATCTCACCTGAGAGGTGGAGTGACTTTTGAAGTCATGTGTGGTCTCTGGCTCCCCTGCACACTTCCCTGGACAAGAGGAAGACCGTGCTGTCAGCAGCGATTGTGACGGCTCCACAGCCGGACCCTCTCCAGCTCTGAGGAGCAGAAGTCAGTGTCCGGGCTTCCTCGTTCTGTTGGTTCGTGACCTGGTCAGCACTGAAGGGTCAGAGGGGCAGAGGGAATGGTCCTGGCCCAATGTGGAAGGTGAGACTTGGGGACACCTGAAGAGAAGCAGGGACCCTGGAGGCTGGAGCAGACCTCTCCTCAAAGAGGAAACACAGGCGTGTCTTTGCACAGACCCCTGGCCATCCTCGCCGGGGCGCCGCCCATCCCAGAAGGGCCCCAGGGACTGGGGCTCTCCCCTCTGGATGCTCAGACCTCCGTGCTCCTGCCCTCCAGCCTGCTCTGCCCAATGCATTATTAATGAGGCAGACTTCATTTCCAGTTTTTGGGGAGCTAATTTGTTCCTACAATCATGATTTCAAATATCACATGAATAATTCAGAAAATTATTTTACTGTAGTTAGATAAGCCTGTTAGCTGTCACACATCTGAATAAATTAGTTTCTCCATCCCATGGGGCATGGAGAGGAGGTGCTGGCCATGCAGCGGGGGTCTAGCCCAGATCAGTGTAACACTCAGAACTGGGCTTCAAGAGGCCAGGTCTGCCTCGGGGACGAGGGGATAAGAGGCATCGTAATTTGTCATGGAGGAGCTTGGTTGCTGCTCGGTGAGAATGGGTCAGTCACAGATGGCAGTCTGTCCCCTCCGCCCCCATTTGGATTGGAGATGTGTGTGGTTGCTCGACAAGCCCTGAGTGGTATAGCTCTGGCCTTTTCCAGCTCAGAAATGCACAACAGCATCCATCTTCCATGTGTGAAGCAGCAGGTCACCAGACGCACAAAAAGTCCCCCAGCCGCATCATTCAGGAAGATGGGCGCAGATCGAAATATACCTGATTATTATTATGTTTTTAATTCAGATGAGAGGAGTGGCCTGGTTCCATTCCTTATTAAATGTGTTGTATTTAGGAATTTGCTTCTCTTCTGTGAACCTCAGTTTCTTTATCTGTAAGTTGTGCACAGTCTTCCTAGGATGGCTCACCCTATTGAGTTGTTGTCAGAGATTAAAATGAAATAATGGGTGTGCAAAAACTTTGCAGACTACAGAGGACAGCAGGGATATAAATGTTACTGTGTACCCGCTTCCTTCAGGACAAGGACATTTCCGTGTCTCTCTTCAAATACCCAGGAAAAGGCAATTCTAGCCTTCCCCCCAACACCCATTCTGGGATTTGAGAACCTACGTAGTTCCCTGTTTGTGGAGTGATCACTGGCCACAGGCTGGGACCTGTCTCTGACTCTGTCCTTGCACCCCCGGGATGCCAGTCGCAGGAACAACTCTGGGTGGGACAGCTGATCATCTGTGCGAAGCTTCTGGCCCTGGGGACGGAGCTGGCTCTGGTGTAACCATCTGTCTGAGATTCTCTGGCTGTGAAGACAGAAGAGTAGGGCGCCATAGCCCCTATCAGGGAGCAGCCTGATCATTAGAGGCCAAAAAAAAAAAAAAAAAAAAAAAAAAAAAAAAAAAAAAAAAGAGAGAGAGAGAGAAAGAGAGAGAGAGAGAAGGAGAGAAGGTGTGGCCTGGTGGCACTTCTGCTTGAGTCTGGCATGAGTCTGGCATGATGTTGGCAAGAGCAGGGGCTCCCCGAATGCCTGATGAAAGAATGACAAAGTCCCTCAATCCTGTTGGGGGAACCTGGGCCCGTTGCTGGGTTCCAGCTAAAGCGCAGCTGCAGTGAGAGGGTGGGAACAGCAGGGCCACACAAAGAGGGGCCTGGGCAGGGGCAGGGGAGGGGGCGAGGTCAGCGGTGGTCAGGACAGCTGGCTGAGGTGAGGGGGAGGTCTGGGGTTCCCTTGGGGGAGGCGAGGAAGGAGGCCGCAGGGACAGCAGCCAGGAAGGACAGGAGGCAGGACCAGGGCCAGGGCTGCGGGGACCATACGAAGTGCCAAGGAGAGGGAGGGGAGGAGAAACGGTCAAGGGTGGCATGGCCCAGAGGTTAATGACATAGGCTCTTGGGTCAGTCCTGGTGCCACCAGTGGACAAGAGCTGCGACTTTTCTAGACTTGCTTTTCTGTAAAGTGGATGGCACTCCTCTCTGCCCAATGGGTATTTGTTCGAAGAGATAATGCCCTGATAGCAGTTAGCACAGTGCCTGGTATATATGGGTGCCCAATAAACCGCAACTACCACGACTCCCCTCATCCTCGTACCTTTTCTTGTGATCACCATTAGCTTCGAGGCATTTCTCTGCTGCCCAAACTGCAGAGTTTCACCCAGCGGCCTGGCCATGGGGATGGATGTGCCCGAGGCTGCCCCTCTCAAGGCTCCTCCCCGGGCTGCAGGTCAACATTGTGAGTGCGCAACCCCGAGCCTGGGAGTACAGAACCTTCTTGCTGGCTCCTATCTTTGGATTGGAGGGACTTTGTCATTCTTTCATCAGGCATTCGGCGAGCCTCAGCTCAGATGCCCCCAGGGGCGGGGAGTCTCTGTATCCTTAGAGGGCCTAGGCTAATTTAACTAATTTAGATCATCTACTGAGGGGCCCGGTGCTGACCAAGGTGAGGCCAGCAGAAGATGTCCTGGGGTGTCCTCTCTTTTAGGAGGCTCCAGGACAGAGTCAGGAGAGCAGACCAGCCCAGGAAGGAGGGGTCTGCGTGGCTTTGCAGAAACGGGGGAACGCTCGGCTGAGATTCTGGATGCTTGCAGGGCTGCTGAGCAAGCCATTTATCAAGATCTTGGCGACAGGTGTTTAAAAGGAAAAATATTTGCATGTGTATATTTTTTCAAAATGATTAATATTCAAATTAGTGTTGGAGATCCAAATCGCTAAAGTGTAACTAGGCAGAAAACTTCTCTCACAGCTTGTAATTTTCAGTCCATTCCACCGTCCTCCCTGCCCGCCGCCCTCCTACCCAGTTTCCGGAAATAACCTCTGGGTTTCTACAGACTTCTCCTGGAGCGCCAGTAGCTCCCCGGGAATTCAATTCCTGACTCTTAGCTTGCTGTGGGCACCTGACCCTACAGGTGGAAAGAGCGGCTTCCTTGTGACCTTGATATACCCACGTCCTGAGGGGCTCCCCCACCCCATGCAGGCATCTCGTGCACTCATCACCATCCAGAGGTGCGGATTCTAAGGCACAATTTTAGACATCCCGCCCCTTGTTCTTGCAACACCAGTGTCACCCTGTTGCTTGTGGAATGAAGCCTGAATTCTTTTTTCTGGAAATCGTCATCAGGACCCAAACTAGCTTTACAGCCCTCCAACCTCTCTAGCCTCGGCTTGTCTGCACCCTCCACCCGCCATGGCACCCTGGG
This sequence comes from Paguma larvata, assembly GCA_030068075.1. NCBI lineage: Eukaryota > Metazoa > Chordata > Mammalia > Carnivora > Viverridae > Paguma > Paguma larvata. Next base: position 123,066,660 of record CM057826.1, read on the forward strand.
CATGAATGCACTTCCCCACTTGGTGCTGCCGCTGTGGCATGGGTGTGAGTGCTTTCATGGCCCACCTGCCCTCAACCAAATGTAATCCCACTCACAGTGTATGAAATGGACCAGGTGGAAGGTAGTGACTGTAGTTGCTTCGAGTTCTCACATACATCCCAATTTAGAGACTTTTCTGAATCCTATGAGATACACATGGAGGAAGGAAGTTCACCGCCTGCTTGGATCGATAGCCTTGGACAGATCTTCATTTCCACCTTTGAGTGCTTTTGTCTGAGGAGAGGTCACTGAGCATGGGCCCCATGAACCAGCCCCTGGTAGACTGGCGCTACCAGTTGTCACATGCTCTACCCACTGGCAGTCACATGAATCCTTCCTCCATGCCAGGCTTCCCCAAGGGCAAGTGTATTTGTCGATCTCCACATCCCAGCACTTAGCATCCATACACCCATCCATCCATCCATGAGCCCAACCAATATTTACTAAGACCTTAATGAGTTTTAAGCCCTTTGCTGGGTGTTGGGACTAGAGCAGCTAACAACCCAAATCCATTTCTTGCCTTCAAAAAACTCCATATTGAGTGGCAAAGGAAGAAAGGCAAACAAACAATTACCACATAGGATGTCGGGGTACTGTGGGAGCCATAGCAGGTGCAGACCCAGGTAGGGTGGTGAAGGAGCAGAGGGGAGGGGACAGAAAAAACTTCTAGAACCTGTGATGTCTAGGCCAGAAGAATGGGTGTTTGAGACAGGGGGCTTTGCGGTTAGGTGGTTCTGGATTTAAGTCCCAGTTCTTCAAGGTGAGGGACTATGGACCAGTGAATTAACCTTTCTGAGCCTCGGTCTCCTCATCTATGAAACAGAGTAATAATATCTATCTCCCATGGCTTCTGGAATGATTTAATAAAAAAAATACATGTAAAGCATTTAGCCTAGTGCCTGGCACTTGGTACGTGCTCACATCTCCTACGTATTAAGCTGAGGCGTGAAGGGTGTGTAAGAAATGGCCAAAGCCAGAGTGTTCCAAGCAGCAGGACATGCCCCAGTAGCTGGTGGGGGCAGAGTGGGGAAGATCTCAGGAGGCTTAGGCCTGGATCAGACAGTAGGGGGCGTCACTTTAGGCGTTGGGTCGGGTGTTCTGAAGCAGGTGGCTTAGTCTCCTGGAAATCACTGGCGATGGGTAGGGAGCCAAGCCATTCCACATCCTCGTCTGTCTGGCACTTGGAGGGAGGTCTCCAGACCTCTGTTGTTAACTGACAGATTTGCACCCGGCCACTGGCTTCGGATGGGGAAAGCAGGTGCCCTTCTCACAGATGTGACGGGGATGAAAGCATGCAGATCCTCTTCATCTCACCCTGCTCCCCGGTCTGTTCCTGGCTGGAGGACTCAGCTTTGTACCGTGAGGCCAGTAGGGAACTTTCCCCTGCCAGAGGACCGCAATTTGAAAGCAGAAAGATTGGTATCAGGAGGAGAGACAGAGGAGATCAGGGGCCTACAGGATCTGGATGGGAGAATATTTAGGGGTGGACACACCTGCAGGTAAGTAGGGTGCTAACAGAGTGCAAGGTGGAGAAAAAGATTTTAAGAACTTTTACTTTGCTTTATAAAGGATTCTCCCTTTGGACCTAAGGGTTTAGCTTGCTTGGCAATTAGATTTAATTTTTTGAGTTGGTACTTTTTGGAAAGCAAAGTTATATCCAGACTGGCTTGGGAGGCAGGCCAAGTCTGCATGGCTTACATGCTAAGGCTCCTGGCCCGAGAGGTAGGGCATGTCCATGGTCACCCACATGTTCAGCCAACACTCATACCTGAGCATCCCAAACTGTGCCATTTCCCCTAGAACATGCTGGACTGTGGGCGAAATTCATTTACCACTTTTCCAACCATAGCAAAGGGGGTTGGAAAGACATGAAAAGTAATCTTGGGGTATTTCACCAAATGACATTTAAAAATGTTGTCTCAAAGGATGCTTAAATCAAGAAGAAAACCCAGAAAAAATTGGAATAATTAAAAAAAAAGTGCAAACTATCAAGACTTATGGGATGTTGCCAAAACAAGACATTTAGAAAAACTGTCTAATTCTAAGTCCCTAGGAAAGATTAAAAAGAAAAACAAAAACCACACACACGGAGAACTGCACCTCCAGATTAAAGATCTTCAAGGTATAAGAAAGAGGCCGAGAAAATTCGGAAAGCAAGCAATAGTAACTCTGGATAAACAAGGCAAGAGAAATGAGTATTGATGGACAGAACCAATAATTAGGCCTTTGAGAGAATCCGCAAAGCCATTAGTCATAAACCGATCAAAGAAAGAAATATGTAAACAAATAAAACCAGAAATAAAGTACGCGATGCAACCAATAATATAAAAGACATCTGTAAGATCTTGGGAGAATGCCAGTTTTATCGACATGAATAAAGAAATGGCATGGATGTGTGTCTCCAGAAACTCCGAGGTACGGCATCCAATGCCGCCAACACACTTGCAAAGAAAATGCATCTTTTTTGTCACTGAGTTCTCTCAGGTCTTGAACTGTGTCCTCTACCCTCCCCCTCCCTCCCCCTGCCCCACCCCCTGCCCCAAATATGTTTTAGTCCTAACCCTGGTATGTGGGAATTATGACGGTATTTGGAAATAAGGCCTTCGTTGATACAATCAAGTGAAGATGAAGTCATTAGTGTGGGCCTGATTCAGGATGACTGATGGCTTTATAAGAAGAGGGGATATTTGAACACAGGCACACACGGAGAGCGCCCTATGATGATGGGGGCGGAGATGGGAGTGATGCAGACGTGAGCCAAGAACACGGAGGACAGACAGCCCCATCAGAGGCTAGGAAGAGAACACGATGGGTTCTACCCAGAGTCTCAGAGGGAACATGGCCCTGCTGACACCTTGCTTGGGGCTTGCGGCCTTCAGAACCATGAGAGAATGAATTTCTGCTGTCAGCCACTTGACTTGTTACAGCAGCCGCAGGAACCTAATACAGGTGTGTGCCCTCCACATGTCAGCTCTTGGACCACGCTTGTCACATTTCTTTGGTCTCTATTAACCTTCTTGATCTGTCCCTCGGAGGGCAGAATGTAGAGTCAGGGGGTATTTCTGTCCGTCTTTCTTGTATCTATTTCGTGGCCTTTATGAGCCCCATGTTTGTGTTGGGTCGCCATTGTTGACTCATTGAAAAAAAAATACTCTTGTAACTGCATATCTCATAATATTCTTTTCTACCAAATCTACTTTATCAGCTATAATGTAACTGTTCCTTTTTTTTTTTTTGCATAGATAGTAAATATTAGGGCAACATTCTAGCCCTTACTCTTTAGGGTTAGGGTTTGCTAAGGGTTTTGTTAGTCTTTCTTTTGGTAGAACTACATGTTTATTTTGCTTTAGAATTATTCGTGAACTTTCTGAAGAATGGCTTACCCAGCAGGGCTTATGTGCAGACACGGGATTGGCAGTGGAGACACGGAGATGACCCCGAAATCCTGGCTTTGCCCTCCCAGACCTCAAAATCCAAGCTGCCAGGGACGGCTCTTCTTTAAGAAGAGGAGAGGTCAGCTCATCTGCATTTCATATTAGAACTCGTAGAGGGAGGAATATTCTGCTACTGCTAGGAAAGAGAGCGCGAGCAGTGGAGAAAAGCAGGATGGGAAAACAGGAGGGCAGGAGAAGGGAAGACGGGCAAGAAAAGGGAAGAGAAAAGGAAGGGCTTGGGGTCTTTGAGGATATGAAACCAGAGACTTAACAGGTGACGTCCTTGCTCCTATCCAGTGGGTCAGAAGTAACTCGGCTGAGGTGGGATTAGTGCAGGGGGGAAGTTGGCCTTCGCTAGCATCTTTACATCTGAAGTCTGCTCCTGTCTGATCCATGGTCTCTGCCCTCAGTGCTCAGGGCTCGTGTCGTTCTCTGTTCTCACCTCCACAGTAAACGGGACCTCCGAAGTCTCCCCTGTCATCATGACTGGAAATTCCCTGGAAAATCCGTCTCCTCTGGAGCAAGGCCCCTGAGGAGATGAGGCATCTTTGGGGAACAGTGCCTTGTGATCCGATGTCTCTCACACCCCTGCCTTTAAGAAGCCGTGGCTCTAACACGGGAGAGAGGGCCCCACATGTCACCATTTGGTTCAGCTGGCGTGGCCTGAGTGGCTCGTGGCAGCCCGTGACAGTGGGCTGGACAGAAAGGTACTCTTGTGAGTGCAGCACGCTCAGCCCTCACTTTGATTTCTGGCTCCCGTCCAGCTGTAAGAGGGAGTGCATCCATCATCCCTACAGCTTCTACCCCCGAGCCTTCACAATTTAAGAGGCCTTTGCTGAAATATGCTCTGCTAATAGAAGCCATGGGTCCGAGTCCTTGCCTGGCCTTCTCTGGACTGGAATTTCTAACTGAGCCAAAAATATTTATCCTGATCTTCACGGACCAGGAGGGGGTGCCCCTAAGAGCCTGTAAATGGAGCAGCATGGGAGAAGGGTGAGCAGCTCAGAAATAAATCACCAAATTGGGGGCTCTGTGCTCTGACCCTGAGGCCCCAGGGCTTGGGGTGGCTTCCCTTGTACAAGTCTTCGAAGCCTAACCTGGCCAGCTCCCTGCAGAAGGTGGTGGCAGGATCAAGCTCTGGACATGTTCTAGAAGGAGTGTGAGTGGACCCCTGCGGTGCCAGAATACATGGGCAAAGCAGCAGCCTCCAGCTCATGAGATGCGGCCTTGTCCCAGGGCATGTGTGCCCGCCTTTGAAGCAGCACACAGCAAGCTTGGCCAGCCTCTCCGTTCCAGCCCTGGGTTTGTGCCCCCTAGAACCGTCTGGAAAAGCAAAGAGCTTTCCATGTGGCATCTCAGGGAAGTCTCACAGCACCTCACAAGCCAGATGTTGTTATTCCCATTCCCACGGTCTCAGAGCAGAGAAGTAGAACTGGGATTTGAACCCAGGAAGCTCTGACTCTAGAGTCTGTGCTTTTAAGCAACCACTGTCCTCCATTTCATGATTGGGGTGGGCATGGTTGGAAGGGAGGCCAAACTCCTTTCTGGAGCTTGGATTCTTGGAGTTCCTTCTCCACCCCAGCTAGACCTACTCAGAGGGAAGAGGATGTCCATCAAGTTCACCTGGTTCTCAAGGTCAATGAGCTGGTGAGTGAAATGCCAGTAGGCTAGAGGTGGGGGTTGCCTCAGGGTGGTAGTGGTGACACTACCCATTTAGGGTTGCTCCTCTGTGAGCCTGCCATACTCCACCAGCACTTGAACCTCAGTCTTTTCCATCCTCAGAGACCAAAGAGGAGTCCAAAGGCTAGGAAGGGGTTCGATTTGCCTCAAGCCTGGCCCCCAGAGTATCCTTCTCCACACAGTTCCAGAATCCAGGTGTGGGTGTGTGGCTTCCCTGGCCCCTCTGCGAACCCCCTCCCCTAGCCCAGCCCACTGGACCATGGCCAAGGACTCTCACCACAGATTATCCAGAACAGTCACCGACCCTACCACTGCAGACTCTGAAGGGTGGCTTTGGGATACACCCAGGATATCCATCGCCATTTTTTATAGCTGGTGGAGACCCATGTAAGTCTCCCTTCTCTGAATCGCTGGACACTGATAAGGGCCAGAGAGACACAGAAACCAGAACGCAAGTTAAATATTATTTCAGATAATCCACACTTGGGAGAGGCAGCGTTTCTGACAGCTCTGAAACATTGGGAAAACTCTGGAAAGCTTAGAACCTCATGGGAAATGAAAAGGAATTCCTGTGATTCAATGCTGGGCTGCTCCTATCTGTTTCTAAATCTTCGTTATTCTATTTTGACCTCTCCGAATCTCCCAGGGGACAAAAACACGATCAACTTGAGCTTCAGCATTTGGGGCACTCTTCATCCTGAGTGCGACACCCAAAGATCCGGAACTCTCAGATGCATTCAGTATCTGCCTCAGCGTGTCCCTAAGAGACCTCTAGCCTCTGTGGATGTGGGGAGGTGGGAGGTAGATTTGGAGGAGGCTGATGGCTGGTCGCCGAGCTCCCATCACCTAAGAGGTTTGAGCTGGGCAGCCCTGGCTTGCGACCCGCCCCTCCCGAGCAACGCGCACAGCCCCTGAGCCTGCCTGCCTCAGGAGGTCCCACCTCTGCCGCTTCCTCCGCAGCCTCACACATCTGCAGTCTACACCCCAGCATGTTCTGGAATGTTTGCAGTCTTGGAAATAGTCAGAATGCGCTAAAAATGCAGTGACACCCGCCGCCTTCGCAGGCTATTTTTAAGGGTGATAGGATCGAAGAGTCATTAGTGCCAGAAATGCGGGTCTTCTCTTCTTTTTAAAAACCAAGTGCCATACCTCCAGATGCTCCAGCCTACACCTCAGGCCATGTCCTCAAACAGCCACGCCCCTGGTGTCTGCTGCGTGCTGGGGACGCAGTCAGAAATCATCCTCGTGGGATGCCTGTCCGTGTTGGGTTCCAAGTCTTCACTCTTCCACCCGGGACAGAGATCCCCGTCTGAAGAGGCGGCGAGGCTGCTCATCGAAGCCCCTTCTCCTTCCAGCTTGGGTGCATTTCGCAGGAGGCTCCCTCGAGGGCATGGTGATATTTGGGGCCCTCTGAGCGTGAAGGCCATGCGTGGTGAAGGGGGTCCCACGTGAAGCAGGCACTGACCCTGTGGTCAGTGTCCAAGGCCCAGGCCCCAAGGGACCGAGCTCCATCAGCACACACTGGTGCCCGTGCTCCCTGGCTCCAGGGGAGGACCCAGCCCTCTTGCTTGCTCTGATCCACAGGAAAAAGCAAGGGGTTTGGAGCTGGAGAGTGAAGGTTTCCCTGCTTCTGGTCAGAACTGCTTCTCAGATGACTTCTTCCTCTAGATCATCACACAGATCTAATATAGAGCCATGTAGGTAATTTAAACATTACTAGCAGTCACATTTTTTAAAGTAGAAAGGGGGGCACCTGGGTGGCTCAGTCGGTTGGACGGCCGACTTTGGCTCAGGTCATGCTCTCGCCGTCTGTGAGTTCGAGCCCCGCGTCCGGCTCTGTGCTGACAGCTCAGAGCCTGGAGCCTGCTTCAGATTCTGTGTCTCCCTCTCTTTGCCCCTCCCCTGATTGTTCTCTCTGTCTCCAAAATAAATAAAAAACATTAAAAAAAAAGTAGAAAGGAACAGGTAACAGCGATTTGAATAATACATTTTATTTAACCCAATCTACCCAAAACGCTCTCATTTCAATATGTAACTAATACACAAAACTGTCAATGTGATAGTCTGCTTCCTTTGTACCAAGCCTTTGAAATCTCCCATGTATTTTATATTTACGCATAAATATGGTCAAGTCACATTTAAAGTGCTCAGTAGCTAAACCTGTGGCCTGTGGTTACCCTATGGGACAGTGTAAGTCTAAAGCCTGTGTTAGGTGGGCATGTGGGAGGGGCCGCAGACGAGATGGGAAGGCGCAGGAAACCCATCATCCCTGGTCGTCTTTCCCAGGAGCTCCCGCACAGCTGGTGGGGGTGGTGGAGGTGGCAGAGGTGTTGGGGCTAGTCCTTTTCGCACACGCTGTTTCCTCCCCAGACGGCCGTGCTCAGGGCAGGTGTGGCCACGGAGCCGGGTCGGGGCCTCCAGTGATTCCTCACACAGGCCAGAGAGGGTTCAGACACAGCCTTGCTGGGGATGCGGCCCTTGAACAGAGAGCTGCTCTCATGCGCCCCTCTTCTCTCCCACAATACTGTTTCTCTGTGAGACCAGGAGCAAGGTCATTCACGCTTCAACAAATACTTCAAAGCACTGGCTGCTTGTGAGGCCCTGCTCTAAAATCTGGGAATAAACAGAGCAGTAAAAAAAACAACAAAAAAAGACAAAATCCTTGCTTTTATGGATTTTTGCTTTTTAGTTAGGGAGAAGTTGCAGAGAGAGGGAGAGAGAGACAATAAACAAATGTTTATCAGCAGTGATGAATATTGTCTTAGGCTGCGGTAACAAAATACCATAGACTGGGTGCTTTATAAACAGAGAAATTTCTCTCTCACAGTTCTGGAGGCTGGGAAGTCCAAGGTTAAGTCTCCAAGTGTTTCAGTGTCTGGTGAGGAGCCGCTTTCTCAGAGACGGCTGGCCAGATTCTCACTGTAACCCCATGTGCGGGAACGGTGAAGGGAGCACCCTGGGGCCTCTTTTATTTCTTTATATTTTTATTTATTATTATTTTTTAAAGTGGATTTATTTTGAGGGGTGCCTGTGCGGCTCAGTCGGTTAGGCATTTCACTTTGGTTCAAGTCATGATCTTGCAGTTTGTGGGTTCGAGCCCCGCATTGGGCTCTGTGCTGATGGCTTGGAGCCTGGAGTCTGCTTTGATTTCTGTGTCTCCCTCTCTCTGTGCTCCTCCCCCACTGATGCCCTGGCTCTCTCTATCTCTCAAAGATGCATAAATGTTAAAAAAAAATTTTTTTTAAGTGTATTTACTTTGAGAGAGAGAGAGAGAGATAGAGGATGCACATGAGTGGGAGAGGGGCAGAGAGAGCGAGACAGAGGATTCCAAGCAGGCTCTGCACTGTCAGCATGGGGCTCAATGCAGGGTTCGAATTCACAGACTTGTGAGATCATGAGGTGAGCCAAGATCAAGAGCCCAGTGCTTCACTGATTGAGCCACCCAGGCACCCCTGGGACCTTTTTTAAAAGGACACTAATCCTGTTCATGAAAGCCCCACCCTCATGACCTAATTCCATCCTAAAGGCCCCAGCTCCTAAGGCCATCACGCTGAGGGTTAGGTTTCAACAGAAGAATTTGTGGAGAGACACAAACATTCAGTCCTTAGGGAATGTTGAGAAGCAAAATGAAATACGGAGAGAGGAAGGGAGTGAGTGGAGGGCGTGCTCACACCCGTGTGTGGAGAAGTATGAGGCCTCTTTGCAATGATAACACTGCTCAGAGACCTGAAGGGAGCGTGGGAGAGAAGCAACCTCACAGAAGCCTGGGGAGGGCCTTCGAGGCAGGGGGAACCGCACATCCAAAGGTCCCAGGGCAGAAGTGTACCTGGCGTGTGTGAAGAGCAGCAGGAGGCCGGGTAGTACAGAGGAGAGCAGGAGGAGGTGAGGTCAGAGAACAGAGGGGGGGGGAGGGAGGGGGGCTCACCACGGCCTTTGTAAGCATGTTGTTTTTACCCCAGGTCAGAGTAAAGGCCCCTGAATGTTTTGTTTTGTTTTTTAAATTAAGTCACCTAGTTTATTTTGAATAAGCAAGTGGCATAAACAACCCTGATTACCACCCCGCCCCGCCGATAGGAGCGCTCACACCCCACAGGACTCCGCAGTTAGTTACGGGAGAAAAGTATCTTCTGTGCGGCCAGCACTGTCACCTACTGTGACATCTTCTTATAAGGCAGGCATGGCATCAACCGACATCTGCTTCCAGTCCAGGAACTAGGTCTGGACGGGGCATTTCGGCCCTTAAATTTGGGGAGGTGCTCTTATTGGGGTTAGAGTTGAATGTGTGTGCAGACACAGGGCTGCTGACTGCCGATCTTGAATTAGGTAAAATGAACGTGGTTTGTTCACATTCCCACAGTTGCTTTCATGTAAAAATCACTTTTTTCTTTTTTTTTAATTTTAGAGACAGAGAACATGTGAGAGTTGGGGAGAGAGGCAGCGAGAGAGAGAGAGAGAGAGAGAGAGAGAGAAATCTTAAGCAGGCTCCGTGCTCAGTGCAGAGCCAGATGCAGGGGCTCTGTCCCACGACTCTAGGATCATGACCTGAGCCAAAACCAAGACTTCGATGCTCAACTGACTGAGCCACTCAGGTGCCCCTAAAAATCACTTTTATAATAAAGCTCATTTCATTAAAACATACTCTGACCAAGTATACAACATAGAAGCAAGCAGAGAGGACAGGTCTCTGCTGTGATCACGTTCAGGACATTGACAAGGGTGAAGGGTGAGCTAGGCTCCGGGATCGCTGCTGCTCTGTCTGCACCCAAAATTCCACATACCGCTCCCGAGCCTCCACACGGCCAGCTGGCCGGTTGTACCCTGTGCGCACCCGTTCTCCCACAGATAGCCGCATGGCCTTCTTGTGGTTCTTTTCCTCCGGCGTGAAGCGGTGATTAATCCCTGCAGGGAGAATTATTATGTCTCCTTTTTCATGAAAATGTGGATCCCCTTGTCCTCTTTATCTCTCACATCGACATGCCCACTGCCATTCGAGGTGTAGGTGTAGCGGATCTCATCATCCAGGTGCAAATGCTGCTCAAAGAACATCTTAATCTTTTCTTCATAATTTGGTAGTTTATCTTTGCCTGTGGTTATTAGGTCCATCCAGGAGCCATTTCTTGACTTTCAGATCTTTTCTAATTCTGCCTAGTGTTTTTTTGTTTTGTTTTGCTTTTAACATTTATTTATTTTTGAGAGACAGGGTGAGGCAGAGTACAAGTGGGGGAGGGGCAGGGAGAGGGGCAGACACAGAATCTGAAGCCGGGTCCAGGCTCCGAGCCGTCAGCACAGAGCCTGACGCGGGGCTGAAACTCACAGACTGCAAGATTATGACCTGAGCCGAAGTCAGACCCTTCACCGACTGAGCCACCCAGGCGCCCCTAGATCTTTTCTAATTCTGGATCATTCTCATATTTCACAGCATCCGGCTTCCAGTAAAGAACTGTGAGCTGGCACAGCTGTCCCCTGTGCCCCAGACCCTACCCCAGCACCTCCTGCTCCGCCATGCCTCCCTCTCCCTCCCTCAACTCCAGCTACCTCCCCCTTCCTCTTCAACGGGTTCCTCTACCTCCTCCTCCTCTCCTCCTCCTGCTTCTCCTCCCCCTTGTCCTGGCCGAAGGACACAATGAAGTTGATTTGGGGGCAGACTGTTGAGGGAGTCTACGTGGGGGTAGCATGCGCCGGCCGCAAGCTGCCTGGGCCAGGTTTTGGGGACAAGGAGGAGAGGCCCGATGCTGCTTCTGTCCATGTTTCTGGCTCCCAGGGATAGAGCAGGGGGATTTGGCTGCCTATGTTGGGGAACCCTTGAGACAGACGCTACCTTGAGGGCCTTCTGTGAGCCGAGGGGACCATCTTGGAGGAAGGACTGTGTCTGTGACCTTCAGAGTGCTCTTTTTGTGGGGCCGTGTGGTAAGTAACGTCATTAAGATGAATGTGTGTTTTGGTAAAGGGTGTAAATATATGAATAGTGTCCTCTCCAGCCCCATACATCACCCTGTGTTTATTCAGTGCCTGGTGCATAAGCTAGAAGGCATGCTTTGCTATTTGGGGCTGTGAGTTTTAAAGTACATTAAAGGAGTTTACTGAAAACTCTTGGCAAACAGATAAAATACAATTACTCTAATTCCCAAGGCATTGCAGACAGAATGTCCTGGAAACCTGCAGTGTAATAATTCACAGGGAGCCGTGGCAGGCAGCCTTTGAGGCATCAGAAACACTGCTTTTGTAAACTTCAGAGGCGGCCAAGAGCTGTCCCTCGGGGGACCCTCATCGTGTGTTTTATTAACCTCCCTGTTCTGGCTGAGAGGCTGTAGGGGGACTCTAGCTGGCAGGGCTGGCTGCCGTGCTCAGGAGTTCTGCAAGGGTCACCATGGAGGGGGGAAAGGATGGGACCTCCTGTTTTCTCTGGCTGTGCCCTGCCTGCCCATGGGACCTTTAGCCTCGGGCTCTGGTAGCTGTCAGCTTGCACGGTGGGGAATTCTCACTCCCTGTGAAGTGGCCAGGACTCTTAGCCCCTTCCTGGGAAGTGGAGGCTTTTGGTGGGACACCTGGAAGGAGGATCTTAGTGAGTAGATGTGTCAGCTTCCCGGAGAATTCGAGGTTGGCTTCTCAGCTATACACAAACAACCTAGGACAGTTCCTGATGCAGAGGTGGAGAGGCCAAGGGCAAGATTCTGGTCTGCCTTGCTTTTCCCTGCTTGCCAGGGAGATGGGGATGGGGCGTGCCCCCAGAGCTTGCTGACCGTAGGTGCCACTGAACATTCAGTCATTCTGGGCACCAGTGCTGTTCTCCAGAGCCCAGGGAGAGTCTGGAGCCGGCTGGGAAGGAGAACTGGTGGACAGTGGGACGGTGGTCAGGGGTAGACAACAGACAAGGGTCAGAGCTTTGGGGGCTTGGACACCAGTTTCTTGGAGAGTGGGTAGAGAATGGGCCATCCATGAGCAGGGCTCCTCCCTAGCTCTCACTCCTAATGTCAAGGCTGCCCACTCCCCAAAATCTGGGACTGGGTCTGCTGCGAAGAAGAGCATGGGCAGGCTCAGGGCATTTGTGCAGAGTGAGCAGGGATGTCTAGGAGAGGGTACAGAGAGTAAGTAGGGGCGATTGGAGGGTCATCAGGGGACGCCCAGCCCCTTGGGCAAAGGCCTGTGCATTAATTACTCCATGATCAAGTTCTCAGGGAAGAGCGGACCCTTGCGGGACAAGGGCCTTCTATGAACATGGAACACTGCATTGAAGAGACGTGACACTAGCTGAAGGCTACACGATTGCTTGAGAGCACATCCCGGGGCACCTGAAGAAGAGTCAGGTGGGATAAAAGCTGAGAGGAGAAAATTTCCGGAACATACGCTCCACCCGCATCGTTACTTCACTGGGAGACTGTGATCTCACTTGTGCTGCAAAAATGTGATAGTAATATCAACTTCCCCAAAGGCAAACATATGGAATTTACACATCACATGCGTCCTGGGGGGCTCTGAGAGCTGGGGAAGGCCCGGAGAGAGAGAGAGAGAGAGAGAGAGAGAGATCCTGGAAACTGTGGCTGCCGCGAAGGCATGCCTCCTGCGCTCTTTCTTGGGAGGTGGCCCCAAGGCCTCCAGCCAGAGTCTGCCGTTGCTGTCTCTAAACTAGGCCTCTTGTTTTCTTTCTCTTCAAGGCTGTGCATGAGGGCTCCAGCATGAAATAAATACTAACCTGGTGCTGTCCAGTCAGGAATCCTGCTCAGAGCCCAGGCAGGGCCATGTTGGGTGTGAGGATTGGGAACACTCCACGTGGCCCACAGGGGCCTAACCAGCTTCTTGTTCCAGTCCCAGGCTTCCAGGGGCCTGGGAAATGGATGGCTTCGGCTGAGATTGAATTGCGCCTGTAGAACCATAGGTAGAGTCCCTCGTGGGAGATACAGAAATTAGGCCTGCTTAACTCGACTGACCCCTGCTCAGCCATAGCCTCTGTTTGAAAGCACTCTTTCCCACCGCCAGCGAGACTGTGTAAGTGGCGTTGCTTAAAGTAGTTGTTCGATGGGGCCACTTATTAATCTAGCATTAGTTACGGTAGTTAAGCTTTTAGAGATAATGAAATGTAAATGTGCTTCCCGAACACGCTGCATTCTCGGAGACCAAACACATTCGTGAAGAAAAATGGCTGCCGTAGGATTATGGAGAATGTTACTTGTGTGGATCGACATACTCTACCCATGGCAATGCAGATGCGGGGTCAGGCCAGCAGGAAAGGGGAACGGGGCTTTGCTCGTCCCCTTTGGGGATACCATCTTTACTTGTTGCGGAGGGTTTCCCACTGGAGTTTGACGGAGAGACTTTAAGAGGCCTGCCAGCGGTCACATGGGGGTGAGAGGTGGAGCTGAGCCTGAGGGCTGGGAAGCCTGACTCTGAGCTCTGGTACTTCTCTGGCTGTCCCCAGGCAGGCCCCTTGGTTGCCCGGGGAGTCCACCTGGGTCCCCAGGGTGGTGACAGCCTCAGCGAGAGTCACACCACGTCTATCCTGACCACCTCCCTCCTCCACAAACCCCACCCACCTCAAGGCAGAAAGAGCCAGCAATGATTATTCTTTAATCGAGTGTTAATTATTGAGTGCCTATGCATGCCAGGCACCATGCCAGGCTTTGAGGTTGCTCTCACTCACAGAGCTGACACCTAAACAGTCAGCAAATCACCACCAAGCAGACGTGCGGCTACCGACTGTGAGAGGGCTAGGAAGGCAAAGCAAAGGAGGCCATGGGAGGTAGAAGACGATGGCAATAATAGTAACGGCTGACGCTTATTATTTGCTATGTGCACCACACGGTTCCAAACACGTGAAGTGGATGACATCCCATATTAGCCCCACAAGTCTGTGAATTAGCTCCATTTTACAGAGGAGGAAGTGGAGGCACAAAGGGGTTATATAACTTGCCCACAGTCACAAAGCTAGTCAGCGGCAGGCCTGGGATTTGAACCAGGAAATCTGACTCCAAATTCCCTGCTGTTAAGCCCTGTGCTTATTGCTTCTTAAAAAAGAGAGTAAATTTGGATTACACAGGAGGTAGGGAAGACTTCTCAGAGGAAGGCCAGTTTAAACTGGCCCTAAAAAGTGAGTTGACCAGGTGGAAAGCCAGAGTGTTGGAAAGACCTGGGAAAGGGAAGAGCTTGGAGCCTTCCAGGAGCTCCTAGCATCCCTGGGTGAGGCTGAGAGAGTGGGCCGACCGGATGAAGGTCAGTAACAAGGCGTCAGAGGCTGGTGAGCTGGGAGTTCTTATCCTGAAAGCCGCAGGAAGTCAGGAGTTTAAGCAGGGGAGTGCAAGAATCAGTCTTTCCCTAAATAATTCCACAGGAAGGAGGTGAGGCTCTTCCTTCCTCGGATGGCAAGTCACTTTGGTCTAAGTCAAGGGCAGACTGGGTGCAGAACAGGCATCTGTCAGCTTGGACAGAGTCCATTTCCAGGCTTTGGAAAGGGAGGGGAGAGCCAGGATGTGTCACACTCAAGGTGGCACAGCCACTAGCGTGGCAGGAGGGTGAGAGGCCAGCCAGCCCCGGGAGGGGTGTGTGTGCGATGCCTTCTGAGACAGGACAGTCGGTGAATGCGTTAGGCACTGGCGTGCACGTTTATCTGTGAGGGAACCGAAGCTGGCTGCGGCGAATTTGAAAGAAACACACTGGTTACCATCGACCTGTGGTTTTTGAGTCTGAGGACCCCTGCCTCTTAGAGGGAAATGATCCTATTTATATCATGGCAGGAAGGGTCTTTCATGTTAAAAAGGAAAAGCTGGGGTGCCTGAGTGGCTCAGTTGGTTAAGCGTCTGACTTCAGCTTGGGTCTTGATCTCTCATACAGTTCATGAGTTTGAGACCTGCATCGGGCTCTGTGCTGACGGCTCAGAGCCTGGGGCCTGCTTCAGATTCTGTGTCTCCCTCTCTCTCTGCCCTTCTCCTGCTCACACTCTGTCTCTTTATCTTTCTCAAAAATAAATTAAAAAAAAGTTAAAAATAATTTAATAAAAATAAAAAGGCTACGATGTACATCTTGGTGCCGCCATGCACTAAACTCAGGTGGAGATGGGGATTGAGGAAGTATCTCGTTCTGCCCTCAGGTGGGCTCTTTGGTGGGGAGATTTCTATTTGTGCATAATTTTGTCAAGCCCAATGACAAGGCCAGGGTGTGAGACAGTGACCAGAGTGGGTGGAGAGCAGAGAATGCATAACATACTTAGAAAAAATAGAGATATATCTGTACCTCTATATACAGATGTGTATGGAGATGTATATACTCTTATACTGTATAAGAGGCAAGAAGATAGAAGTCTAGGAGTGCTTCCTGGAGGAGGCAGCTCTTGAGTTGGACTCTGTGACTCTCAGGACAGTGATCCTGTAAGCCCTGAAAGCCCCAGCAGAGGCTCAGCCCTGGGGAAACATCCTACTTGTGTTAGATTCTCATGGAGTTCCAAGAATCAAGTTCAGATGGCAGCCCTCTGGACAAAGTCCAGACTCCTCTTTCTGCCCACTAAGGTTTGGAGCAGCTGTCGCCACCTGCAGGCTCTGGAGTTCCTACACAGATAGAGAGGCTTAGGGGCGGGGGCTGTGAAGGAGCAGGCCAGAGACAAGCTGAGTTTGTGTGGCGCTTCACATGAAGGGAAACATGGTCAAGCATCATCAAACGCAGGGGCGATGATGGAGCTTAGTCAGGGGTCCTAAAGGCTCCCACACCCACCCCTGGGCTCCGCTACTGTTCTCAGAGCCTGCTGCTTTGAGGCCTTGCTGGGCTGAGGGGTGTTCCCAATACCAGCTGTCTCTTCTGTTCCCACAACCCAGGGCACACACAGACTGGCACAATTTTCCAGCCACCACGGGCTGTTCTTGACATAGAGCAACCTGTGTTCTTTGTCCAAATGGCAGCTACTGGCAGGGCTCTCTGAGGCCCACGGGTGCGGGGTTTCCTGGCGTCATTCCCTGACGTGCTCCTAGAGAGGGGTCTGGCTTGTGGCAGGTGCTCAGGGAGTATTTGTGGAATGAGTAAATGAAGCTTTCTTATTCCTCCAGCCTTGGGGCTCCCTGCAGATTTTTCATGAGCCCCAGTTGGCATTTACTGGGTTCATTCCAGTGCTGGGTTGAATGGAGTTTTAGAGCTACGGTGATGGGGACAGTCCTGGACAAACTGGAATGACTGGTCACCTCGGGCTAGCATGGTGCCTGGCACAGGGTCGGAGCCTGATAGGTGATGGCAGTTGTGTCTGATGTGTGGGAAGAGTACATGGGCAGGCAAAGGTGGCATTATCAGGGATTTTGTGCAGGATGAGCCCGGAGTTGTAGAGGAGAGGACTGACCAATTAGAGCCTTACTCTCTGGGCAACAGGGAGCCATGGTAAGTCTCTGAGAGCTGTAGGGTTTCTTCTGGGGAGGCCTGGGGATTCCTATGCTGGAATCCCTGTGGCCTCCCTCTGGGCCTGTTCCTGGGACTTCTCTCACAACCTGCGAAGGAGTGCGGTCTCCTGCCCCCAGGTCGCAGCCAGCACCTGCTGGCCCCAGGGAGTTTCTTTCTGAAACCAAGTGCCAGGAAAGCCTGGCTTGCCCAGTCATCATTCCCCCATTTGAATATTCTGAATGGAGCTGATTGCCTAAATTGAAGGTATTATGTTATAATGATTGTTATAATTAAAACTATTATCATCTGAAAGAGACTAGAACATGGGAAACCACTGCAAAGACTTTTAAAGCTTTTAAAGCATGTTTTTGAACCAGATACAAAGCGCCTTTGTGTGGAGTGTTTTAAAGAGAGACCGTCTGTGAGTGGGTACCCGTGGGCTCTGCCACGCAGCTCTGGAGGCGGCAAGGACCGGAAGCCTGGGTCTCAGCGAGTGGGTGGGGAGAAGCAGGGATATTTGGTCAGAGGGCGGCAATTGCCCCATTGGCCCAGACTCAAGATGGGGCTCTTGAGCAATGTGGGCAGGGAAGGAGCTCACTTGACGGCTCAGGAGCACTGCTGCGGAAACGTGGGCCTGTTGAAACAGATGCCTTGCATCTCTCCACGTTTGGGAAGGAAAGCCCAGCTCTGGTGGGAGAAAGGGGGCCCTTTCTGGGCTGGGGAATGACAGGGCCTCAGGGCCTCCAGATGGCAGTGGGAGGGGACGTGGTCACAGAGGGGTAGGCTCTCGGAAGGCCTGGAATGGCAGGACCTGGGTCCCCAGCAGGCTCTGGACTACGCAGTCTGGGCCCCCTATGTTCAGGTGATGGGGCTCTTGGACCTGGCGCAGTGGGTGTGGAGCTGGAGATGCAGACTGAGAGGAGCTAGGGCTGCCCCTTCTTCTAAATCTGGTTCCTTTCCCTCTGCTTCCCCACCCCCACACAGTGCAGATGTGGAAACTGAGGCTTGCAGAGGGATGCACGTGTAAGCTGTGGGTGGTAGGGCCAGCTAGCCTCTGGGCCCCAGCTCCAGAGTGCTGTGCCTTTCACCTTGGGCCTCTCTGGCATCTGGTGGTGGTGGCCGTGCTAGATGACGTCTTCCTTGGGTTACTTCCGTGGGTCCTGGCTCTTGTCTTGCATAAGCACTTTGTTACATTTTGTCCCACCTTGGCTTTCCTTCCCCCCACCCCATTTCCTTCTTAGAAAAGATTAAACAACGAGTACATAAAATATACATTGATTTCTTGTTAAGCAATCAAACGTTATGGATGATAATAGCAAACACACAGCACTAAACTTGGCCGTGTGTGGATGTGTTTGTGTATTTGTGTATGGGATACGTTTAATCTTGATGCATCCTATGATCCCTAGTTTACAGAAGAGAAAACAGGGCTATACAGAGAAAGAGGGACTATCTATGCAGCTGGACTCAGAACCTGGTTGGCTGGTCCAGAGGCCTCATATTTGTCTCCTGTGCTTATGGAGAGAGAGAAGCCCGGAGGATACTTCCCCGCCACCTTCCCAAGTAAAGGCCACAGTCACTCTTTGGGTATGTCTCCTTTCAAGTCATTCTCATGAATTTACACATACACAGATTTTTTTTTTTTAAATTTTTTATTTGAGGGGGGAGCTTGCGCACATGCAGGGGATGGGCAGAGGGAGAGAGATCATCTTAAGCGGGATCCACGTTCAGTGCAGAGCCTGATGAAGTTTGATCCCATGAACCTGGGATCATGACCTGAGCCAAAATAGAGAGTCGAATGCTCAACTGACTGAGCCACCCAGGCGCCCCCACATACACGGAACGTTTGTTCGTGTGCTTTTGAACATTAATAGTATCATTTGGGGGCGCCTGGGTGGCTCAGTCATTTGAGTGTCCGACTTTGGCTCAGGTCATGATCTCACCGTTTGTGAGCTTGAGTCCCGCATCAGGCTCTGGGCTGACAGCTCAGAGTCTGGAGCCTGCTTTGGATCCTGTGTCTCCTTCTCTCTCTGCCCCTCCCCTGATTGTGCTCTCTCTCCAAATTAAATAAGTAAACATTTAAAAAATAAAAAAAAAAAGGATCATTTGGTATTTATTGTTTGTGAATTGCTTCCACCACTGAACAATACATCTTGGAGATACTTTCATACCAACACTTACCAATACCTTACGCTTTTTAAAGGTTGCAGTATATTCCCTAGTTTATGTATTGTTGAATATGTTCCAGTGCCATAGACTGAATGTTTATGTCTCCTCCAAATTCATATGTTGAAACCTAGTCCCTAAGGTGATAGCATTAGGAGGTGGGGCCTCCGCCTTTGAGATGCGATTAGGTCACAAGGGTGGGGCCGTTATGAATGGGATTAGTGCCCTTTTACCTGAGACTCCAGAGCTCCCTTGGCCTTTCTCCATGTGGGGACATAGGTCAGTCGTCTATCAGTCAAGAAGCAGGTCTTCACCAGACACCAAATCTGTGAGCACCTTGATCTTGGACTTTCAGCCTCTAAAACTGAGAATTAAATGTCCATTGTTGGTAAGTCACACAGTCTGTGGTAATTCTGTTATAGCAGCCTGAACAGAATAAGACAACTAGTAATTCTGAAGATGTAAATTTAAACAAGGAGATATAGCATTGGCACCTGGCAGTTTGGCAAACGTGAGAAAGACTGCTGTCATTAAGTGTCAGCAGAGTGAGGGAGAATGGCCCACCGCTGTTGACAGCCTACCCTGGGCAGCCCTCTCCAAGGGCACTTTGGCAGTGTCTATTAAAATTTAAACCGGTGCCCTTTGGTCTTGGCCACCTAGTTTCTACGTCTCTAATCTGGAGACACGAGGGCATACATCAGCAAGGAGTCACGCCCAGTGATGTCCCCGTGGCACTGCTAGTAATAGCGTAACCCTGAAAACACCCTGCTGTCTTTTCTGGTCTTGTGTGTTGGCTGGATTGTAAGCTCCCGAGGTCAGGTGCTGGCTACTCAGCTGGTGCCCAGCCACCCCCCACCCCCCGGAAGTGGGCACGGACCTGCTTAGGTGCCAGGGGATCCACAGACAGTTTCTGTTTTTTGGTTTTTTAAGCTTTTTAAGTCCAGGTTTGGGGTGCAAGTTTCAGAAACCAAATAGAGGTGCTGGGCTTACAGAGAATGATGGGAGTGCCCCGCCCCACTGTTCTCTGTACCCAGCTCCTGGGAATCAACAGCTTTCAGTGGTGAACTGACTTTTTCTTCTATTTCACGTATTTTCTCCATATTTCTATACTAGTTGATTTAACTGCAATTTCTTGATTTAAAAAAAATATAGATATGATCCTTTGACTTTCTTTTGTAGAAGCGGGGATTTGTAATATGATGTAGCAGCACCCTCCCCTACTCCCCTCTGTCCCTCCCCCAGCTTCCCCTTCTCCTGTCCCTCTGAGAATGTTAAATCTTCATTTTGGGTTGAATCAGTATTCAATGTTTACATTTTTATCACTCTGTAGCTATTATTCACAGAGAGCCATATGTAGTATTACGATTATAGTTTCTTGTACCACTTCAAATTTTCTCAGAATAATTGCCTCCATTTTTCCCTTTGTTTTGTTTATATGAACCAATTACAAATGATTTCTCAAACTCCTTGACAGAATGAACACCTCTGAATATTTCCAACCTATCCAGTGATGGACTTGTTTTATTTATTTGTGTATTTTTCTTTTTATTTTTTTAACGGTTTTTATTTATTTATTTTTGAGAGAGAGAGAGAGAGAGGGAGAGTGTGAGCAGGGGAGGGGCAGAGAGAGAGGGAGACACAGAATCTGAAGTAGGTTCCAGGTTCTGAGCTCCAAGCTATCAGCATAGAGCCCGACGCGTGGCTCGAACTGGTAAACCACAAGATCATGAACTGAGCCGAAGTTGGATGCTTAGCCGACAGTGCCACCCTGGCGCCCCACTCTGTCTATTTTTCACACAGCCCTTGTGAGTCTCTGGCCCGCAGATCTGGTCCAGACTGTTCTCTGCATGTAGCACCCAGATTCTTACCCATCTCCTCCTTCTAGAGCTTCCCCTGCACTCGAGATCCCACTTCTTCCTCTTTCTTAGAATTTTCTCTTCTCTTCAGTAACTGCCCGAGAAAGGGTGACTATGAGGTAAGTTTTTGAAGATCTTGCTTATCTGAAAATGTCTTTATTGTAGCCTCACATTTGGCTGATACTGTGGCTGACTCTGGATTGGAAATCATTTCCCCGCAGAGTTTGGAAGCGTTGTTCTATTGTCTCCTGGCTTCCGTTGATGTTGAGACATCAGACACGTTTCAGATCCGGAGGTTTGTATGTGACCCATTTATTTACTCGGGAAGTTTTTAGGATTTTTCTCCACTTCTTTGTTCTACATTTCATGGTGATGTTCCTTGGGATGGTTTAAGACATTAAAAAAACTTAGATGGACTTTTAAAGGTTAATTCATGGTGCCGTACGTACTTGGAGCATCTGTTAACTCTTGGAACACATTTCCTTCAGTTCTGCATTAGCAGCTCATATTATTATTTAATAACCGCATCTTCTCTGTTAACTGTATTTTTTTTTAGTAACTTCTATTAGTTGAATGATAAACTTGTTAGATTAATTCTTGAATTTTCTTATCTTATTTTCTACTTTTTTTTCTATTTGTTGAAGGTTTAAAAACATCATATATATAAATATATGTATAATTTATATAATATAACATAATTATATAGTATATTTTATTACATAGTATTATAATATATTATAATATATAATATATGTAATATATTTATGAAATATATTTAATATATATAAGATATATGTTATACATTATGTGTGTGTGTGTATATATATATATATATGTATATATAGTGTATGTGTGTATGTGTGTGTGTCTGTGCACGCGAGTGGGAGAGAGGAGAAGAAAGAGAGAGGATCTTAAGCAGTCTCTGTGCTCAGTGCAGAACCCGATGCAGGGCTCGATCCCATGACACTGGGATCATGACCTGAGCCAAAATCAAGAATTGGACGCTCAACCAACTGAGCCACCCAGGTGTCCCTGAAGATTTTTAAAAATTTTAATTAATCTTAAAACCTATCGTGGGGCTTGAACCCACAACCGCAAGGGTCAAGAGTTGCATGCTTCACTGACTGAGCCAGCCAGGAACCCCTTTTTTGTATTTTTAATGGAGATTTTTTTTGACTTTACTTTTCAAATATTCCATTGGTGAAAAAAATTTCTATCATTTTTAATTTCAAAGACTTTTTTCCCGAATGCTCACTTTGTAGCCCCCTTGTTCTTATTTCATGAAATGCAGTATCTTCTAATTTTTCTGTGGGTATTGAAATACATACATTATGTATATATTTTTTCTTCTCTTTCCTGCCATTTCTCTATTTGCTTTGGAATTCTTTTATTTCCTATTTGCTCTCTTGTGACTTTTAGCTAGAGAGTTTTCTCTAATGTCCGGTGCTCTTTGGCTTTCCACACGTATCTAATAGGGAGGCACCAGGTACCTACTGGAAGAAACCTGTGCTTCATGACCAGGGAGCCTTGGTACAGGGTGACAGGGTGGGGAGACTTGGCTATTTTGACATGGGATTCCCTGGTATCAGTATCTTTAGGTCTTTTCTCTTGGGGTGGTCATTTTCTCAAGAGAGAAATCTTCCTCTTCCCTACCTGAAGGAGGGGTTTGGGTTTGGCTGAGAACTTCCCAGAAGTTTAATGGGAGAAGGTGGCACAAGTCTTTACCATTCAGTGGATAGGCTTACCCTTATTCCCTCTGTTTCTAATATGGTCCTTCACGCCTGTGCTCAGCTCTGTCTGCTGTCTTCGAGTCCAGAACCTCTTTGACCCCAAATCTCCAGAGAGTTGACCTGCTATCTCTGGGGAGGGTGGTCATTTTGTTAGGATGTGTGAGTAGGATTCCTAGTTCTTATCTAGACTTTCCATGAGTCCTCCATAGCCCTACCTACGCCTCAGAGGTATTTGCAGCTGCTTCAAGTCCTGGGTCTTTTCCGGGTTCTGAATGGGCTCGCTCATCCAAACTGGGGCTTAGGTTCAGTTTTCTCTTCTCTGCAAAGCCAGTTGGCATCTGCTTTTCAGCTTCCAAACTGTCGTTGATATATTTGTTGTTCGTCATCTTCTCTTTTCTTTGTTCTTGTGGGTGACTATCACTTTAGACCTCACTGCTATTTTAGAGGAGTTTTTGGGGGGCAGATAGGAGGCAGAGATAAAGGTCTACATTTAGTCCTGTGTTCCTTGAAGATCTCATGTCTTCTTTATAATGGAATCACAAGTACAGGCATAATGCCTGTCTGTTGTGTGTCCTCACAAGGATGGCCTCTACTATTTCCTTACTGGGATGCCATTGCATGTAAGTAACAGAAAACCCAGCTCAAATGGCTTACACACTAAAGGAATTTATTTCATCTAATGAGAATCTCTGAGGTGGGGCAGCTCCAGGTTTGGTTAGCAATGTTATCAAGGGCACATGTTCTTTCTATTTTTCCACTCCACGGCAGTGCCCTTCGCGGTCACAAAATGGCTGCTGTGGTTCCATCCGGCCTTCATATCCTTGTATACAAATGTCCACAGGCAGAAAGACAGCATCCTTTCATCGTTTTACTCTCTTTAAAAAAAATGTATAATCATTTTCTCATCTATGCGGGCTGCTGTAACCAAATACCAACCCTGGGGGTCTTAGAAACAGCAAGAAGGTATTCCTTACAGTTCTGGAGGCTGGCATGTCCAGTATCGTGGCACCCAAAGATTCTGTGTTTGGTTAGGGTTTTCTGGTTCATAGGTGGCTGTCTTTTGACTGTTTCTTCATTTGGCTGAAGTGAGTCTCATTTGGCTAGGTAGGGACTCTTTTATAAGGGCACTAATCCTGGGGTCTCTCCTCATGATCTAATTACCTCCCCAGAGTCCCACTGCCAAAAAGCATCACTTTAGGGGTTAAGATTCCAACATTGGAATTTTGGGGAAACACAAGCATTCAGATTATAGCAGATTGTTAGAATACCTGTTACACAACTTGGCAAATCTAAAACACTTGAAAGGTACGCAATAAAAAGTCTATTACTCCTATCTGCTCGCTGATACGACAGTTTTGTTTATTCTTCCAGAATCTTTTTTAAAAAAGATTTTATTTATTTGTTTATTTATTTAGTTTTCCTTTTTTTTTTTTTGTTTTGAGAGAGAGCGCATGCGTGAATTGGGGAGGGGCAGAGAGCACGAGAGAGGGAGGGACAGCATCCTAAGCAGGCTCCAGGCTCAGCACAGAGCCTGATGCAGAGCTCGATCTTAGGGCTGTGAGATCACAACCGAAGCCAAAATCAACAGTTGGAGACTTAACCAACTGAGCCATTCAGGTGCCCCCCAAAAGATTTTTTTAAAGTAATCTTTACATCCAGTGTGGGACTTGAGCTTACAACCCCGAAATCCAGAGTCTTATGCTCTGCTGACTGAGCTGGCCAGGCTCCCTCTTCCAGAATCTTTTTATACAATAAGGCGTATTAAAGCAAATATGAATGTGTGGTTTTATCTACCTCATTTCCATTTTTTCTCAAATGGTAGCATACTCTAAGAATTTTTGGACACTGCTTTTTTTTTCTACCTAGCCAAATATTTTGGTATACAAGGTGCATCCTTAATATTTTATAGCTGTGTTGTATTGTGTTATATGCATGTAATCTAATTTGTAGAACCAGTCATCTCTTGATAGACATTTCGGTGGTTTCCATCTTTGCCACTGTGATACATTCTACTTTGTTAGTTTTCCTGCAGGATAAATTCCCAGAATTAGAGCTGCCGGGGTAAAAGGCACATGTATTTGTGACCCTGACAGATGTTGGCCATTGCCCTTCCTGGGGTTTATACCAGTTTATCCCACCGGCCGTGTACAAAGGGCCTGTTTCTCATACAGCCACAGAGTATGTTCTCGGCTTTTTGGATTCTTGCTCATCTAATAGGTAAAAAATGGCCCGTGTCTCAATTTGAGAGCTAAGAAATCATTCCCAGGAGCTTCTCCAGCAGATCTGTTCTCCTGAGCAACGTCTCCTTGATCAGAATTTTGTAACGTGCCTCTTCCTAAGCGGGTCATCTGCAAAAGGAATGAAATGACTAATTGGTTTCGGGTTAATCCAGACTATGATCCTGTGGTGTGGCTGGGACAGGGGCCAGCCTTCCCACTGTATGGGTGTCTGGATGACACTGGGTTCCGTTAGCAGGGGAGACGGGCCGAGGCTCTCGGTAGGCACCCAGCGGTGCCTGGGGCCATTTTCCTGGTGCACTCTCTTGCTAGAGAGCTTGGCCTCTCACCTGTACCTCCAAGGTCAAGGCAAGGCTGCTTCTAGCAGTCCTCATTCTCATGTGCTCAAAGGTGCTTGGCTGCCTGGGGTAGGAGGATGCTCCGTGGTTGTGGAAATAGCCTGATCTCTGATCAGATCCAAGATACTGATCGCCTAAACCAGGTCAGAGAAGCATCTAGGCTTTAGAATTGGCAGCCCTGGGTTCACATAGCCTCGCGGAGCCTCAGTTTTCTCAATTGTAAACCTGGGCCGGGAACTTCTACTATAGTAGAAGGCTATAGTAGTGGCTCTAGGGAGGTTGAGAGGTATGCATATCACGTGCCCAGCCCAGAGCCTGGCCCGCAGGGAGTATTCAGCAGAGGACTGTCCTGACTCAGGTCTCCTGTCTCCCAGAAGGTGGGAAGGAATATTCCTGCAGCTGTGGCCTTGGGTCTCGAGCTCAATCATCCACATCCCCAGGCTCAGCACTGAGTCAGAGTCTCAAAAAAGGTGCTCGATCTCTGCTTGTTGAATGAATCAGAGAACAGCGATAAATTATGCAAAAGCTGCCGCTACACATCCTAACCGTATTTGGCTTTCTCGGCCACACTGAGGCAAAATTTCCCTCGATACCAGTCTGTATTGAATCGCTTATACATGCCGTGCCTCCTGATGACGTGCACTGTTTATCTACACCATCAGCTCCGTATTGATTTATCAATGCCCATTTTGCACGAGGATCAATGGCTTAATTGTGTCTCTGCAGACACGGGTATACAACCTGCGTGCCGTGTAGAGCACAGTCCTGAGAACTTGCTGAAGCTTCTGTTTGTTCCTCGTGAGTTTCTCTACACATGGTGCTGCTTTACTGGGCAGTTCCCAAGACCTGAGTGACCAACCATCATCACTGTCCTGGCAGAGGGCAGAACCCTGAGAGACCTGGTGACCGTGCTGGGTGTGTATGAAGGTGTCCAAGTGGGTGAGGGAGAGTCACCTTATGGGACGGGCTGTTGGTGGGGGGTGCCTGCTGCTGGTGTGGGCTTTTCTCTTATGACCCTTCCTGGGGTGCTTGTTACCCCATTTAGGCTGCCTCTCTGGTCGTTTCTCCTAAAGACCGAACACCTCAGAGCAAGGATATGTTCTAGCTTGTGTTTCTCTCCAGGATCTTCCATACACATAGTAGGGGTATGACGAAGTCTGGCTGAGTGCTTGAAGATTAAACGCACCTCTTTCTGGATTTCCTTGAGGTGCTTCTAGGCCGTGTGGGAACCTGTGAGCCGAGGTGGCAGGGCTCGGGCAGTAGGTGGCGCTCCGTCAAAGTCTGCGATCCGTGTCTGGGAGGAAAGGGATTCAGGAGAGCTTCAGAATTCCCCCAACTTTAAAATTAAACAGAAAATGATGATTAAGCATTTTTAACTTTTTAACTCTCAAAGTGATATTGAAAAGCCTTATATTATAAACGTTAGGGAATCGCAATCAATCAACTCAGATAATGTCCATTTATGAAGCCCCTACTAAGTGCCGGGTCTGGTATTAGCATATTAATTCTGA
The DNA here is from genome assembly GCA_030068075.1 of Paguma larvata. Classification (NCBI taxonomy): domain Eukaryota; kingdom Metazoa; phylum Chordata; class Mammalia; order Carnivora; family Viverridae; genus Paguma; species Paguma larvata. Next base: position 123,092,997 of record CM057826.1, read on the forward strand.
AGGGAATATTCCTCTTTGTGTAACACGTCCCCCTGACTAATCTATCTGTATTACTTACCTTTTAGAGGAATACATTGATGAATTGCTCTATTAAAAGAGAATAAAGGTATTTAAAGTCTTTAACGGGAGAGGAATCGCAAAGGAATTTTTAAGGCTAACTTGGAATTGTGTAGAACTTTCAGCCCATTATGTTAATTTTTTTCTCCCCCAGAGGCTGAACAGCTTAGAGGGGGTGGGGAAAATCAACCTGTTCTCATCTCATAGCTGAAGCCGGGTAATCTTTGTCTCATCGGGGCTCACAAATACACCCCTAATAGCAGTTTGTGTTTGTAACAGTGAGAAATGCTTCTCTGGAAAATATTATTAGCACTTATATTACCTTACAGATTATACTCTGGCTCAACAGAGGGTCCTAGTAAAAATATAATAGCACATCGCAGCCGAAGGGCTCTCTATTTTTATGTTCGAGATGTCATTATTTTGCAAGGTTGAAAGAAATTCTTTGAAAACACAGGCACTGCAGGCACACAATTGCGGGAGCAGAGGTTGCAGAGGGGGCCTGGGGCTGGGGGTGGGACTGTAGCCTGTTCTGTCCCGGCGCATCTTCTCTTCCCTGTGGGGGAAGCTGGGGGAGCTGGCAGAGTCTGTGGGGGTAGAAGTGGGGTCTCCTTCTGCAGGACAGAGTGAGGGTGGCTCTAAGCAAGCCCCTGGTCTGGTCCTGCTCAATGGCGGTCTTCCTCCCTGGACTGTCCGCTGCATGGGCGGTTCCTGCTGTTTCCTCAGTACCAGCGTGGCGCTCGGTACACCTCAGGGCCTCTGCAATCCTGGATGCCCCACGTGTTTAAAGTATGGGAGAAATGGGCTAGACAAGATACCACCCAGGGACCCAGAAAGCCCTTTCTTATGTGCCTGGGGCCACCTCTTAAAGCCAGGGGCAGGAGGAGCCCAGGTTCAGGCTCATCTGAGGGCAGGACAGAGGAGGGGGAGATGTCCTTGGCCCGAGGAAGCTGGTGGTGGGGCAGGGGAAGGTTTCCCGGTGAGGGGAAGGGCATAAGCAAGACTTGAAGCCGACATAGGTTAGGGGTGTATGTAGGCCATGGGGCAGGGCGGGGCAGGGCAGGGCAGGCTTGAAGTGTCCCCAGGGCTCCAAACCCCAGGTGCACCTAGCCCAAGGCCCATTTTCCATTCTTTTTGTCCTTGGAGGAGCCCTTAGGGCTTTTCTCTGCACACAGAGCTTTCCAATTCTTAAAGCGCCGTTCTCCACCTGCAGCGTGGGGGGCGCGAAATGAGGGAAGTCTCTGCAGAGCGCAGCGCCAGCTGATAGTGCTTCTGTGATCACATTTCACCTGCCGAGCGCACCTCCTCTGCGGTTTGCTGGCCGCGCAGGGGGCCACCCCCAGGAGCTCCCAGCCCAGTGAGGAAACGATCACCACGTGAGGTGTTATGGTTCACACGGGAGGCTTAGCCGTCAGGTTTTGTGTCCCCTGGCCAAGTGCAGAGCCTGGGCCATAGCAAGTCCTGATCTTGGAGGGCTGAACAGTCCTGGGGCCATCATGGACCACAGGTGGGGGCTGGAGCTGAGCCCCTTCCTACTCCAGGTATGCAGAGGGTTGATAAATAGGAGGGAAAGGCCTTTTATGGGGGTGTGGTGGCAAGTGCTAAAGACTCAGCAGTGGAAAATACAGCAATGTCAGGGGTAGCCAGGCTGCCCAACGCTTGGGTTGCAGAAGCGGGAGCATTGCCTTTGGGGCCAGATCACGAGAGCCTGGATGCCAGAGTGAAGTGTCTCTATGTGCTTCTCCTCTACTTTCTGCTTGGGGACCTAAGTAAGATATGCCCAGATGGGGTGGCATCCTAAGAGCAGAGCAACAGAGACCCCCGAGGCCACAGCTACCATGTGGGGGAAACTCTTCTGGCTGCCTGGGTGGCCCTAAGAACTGCTTCAGGGACAAAGGGCTCCAGCCTAAGGCTTGAAGCCAGGAAGACGCCAGGCCTTTTTTGCTTGCAAACAGTGAAAGGGACCTCAAACCTTATTCTGGAAGGAAGAACAGTACATGGTGGTCTAATGTCAGTCTCCTGCAGGGGCAGGGGCTGCTTGCGGGCCAACAGGCCCCTCGGTCGGGGATGGAGCTCCGGCTCTCTGGGAAGAGCCTAGAATTTGGCAGCCTCTCAGCCCAGGTAGCCCCAGGCCGTGCCACTGTATCTGCATGAGTGTTCTCCCTCAGGTTCCACAAACTCTCTGGAGTCTGCCGCAGAAGGTGTTCTGGGCGCCCAGAACTGCGGCGCTGGTCAGGGGTAGGTCCTGAGAAAGGGCCCTTCGGGTGGCAGGCAGCCTCCAGACCCTGCCCAGCCCACCGCGTGCGGTGCGAAGTTCTGAGGGCAGGGGTGGGAAATCAACGATCGAGTTCTGTTCTTCGCTTACAGATATGAGCCTGAGCACCTTGCATCCCTTCACTGCCACCGCAGGTAATTTACCTGCTGGCGCCCAAGTCTGGGAAGCACCCAGGAGTGGATGATCGTTCAGGGAGAGAACAAAGAAAAATTACCACCTTTTACCAAGCAAGGGGATGGGGAAGGAGCTCCAACTGAACAAGGGAGTTGGCAAAGCAGGAGAGAGTAATGGTCAGTAATCAGCGTTGGAGCATGAGAACAAAACTGGGAACAGACGGTTTTTGTCTGAGTGAAGGCATCAGAAACTCCCTGTCTGAGGCCGTTCTGGTTTTGGTTCTGGCCACTGCTCTCTCTCCCCGCTTCCACCCCAAGTGGCTGCTCTGACTTACCCAGACCCCGTGTCTTCTGCCTCCAATGGCTTGGTCAGGCTGGCTCTGCAGGGCAGAGGGGCTCTGATGGTCCTTCCTGGACCTAGAGCTCACCCTGTCCCCTGTGGGGACACTGCATGATGGTTGGGTCTCTGTGGGTTGGGACTATGATGTTTTTTTTTCAATATTTATTTTTGAGAGAGAGAGAGAAAGAGAGAAAGAGAGAGTGAGCAGGGGAGGGGCAGAGAGAGAGAGGAAGACACAGAATCCGATGCAGGCTCCAGGCTCTGAGCTGTCAGCACAGAGCCCTAGCCGGGGGCTGAACTCGCAGCCTGTGAGATCCTGACCTGAGCTGAAGTCTGATGCTTAACCAACTGAACCACCCTGGTGCCCCTAACGTGTTTTTGTCTCTTTAGCTCCAGGTCTTGCCTGGGGTCTGCGATGATGCTTGGGGTATGAATGAATGAGGTAGGATGGGATAAACTGTGACAATTTTGGAGTGATACAGTCAGCAGCGGTGCTGTGCAGGAAGTGGGGTGGGGCAGGGGTCCTGGCACAAAGTGTGAGTGCACAGTGCAGAAAGTCTAGTTCTTTGGAGGTTCTGCGTGTCTGCACTGTAGGACTTGCAGCCGCTTGGCATTCTCTTCCCCTGTGTTAACACCGGGGCTCTTCGAGGGTATGTATTTTATTCTCCCCAACCCTATATCATCACAGTCTGCTTTAGGACTTGGCAAACAGTAGGAGATCAGTATTCGGCTTGGTGGCCAAATGAATGACTGATTGAACTTGGCGTGTTGTACGCAAGCCCTGTTGTCTCTCTGGGCCTCAGTTTCTCCATCTGTACACAGACCCTGAGTTGGGGGTAATCGTCTGGCTCCGTGAGTTCCCCACACTGTGACTCTGACCCTGGGCTCTGGGTGCTGTGGATTTCTCCAAGTCTTTGCCACCCCTCTTCCTCCCCCAGGGCCCAGAGAGGGTGTGGGGGGAGGGGGAGGGCATCACGGCTAACTCATGGGGTAGGGGTAGACACTGCGGCCCCCAAGAGTCCCCTCAGATCCCAAGTGCTGAGCCTTGGAGCGTAGCTTCCACATCCTTCTACGGCGCCTGTCAGGATCTAGGTGCTCGGACTTGCTGGAGGGCTGTGTCCTGGAACACATGACAGGGAGGGACGGAACCTAATGGGTGGGCTGCCATGATCAGCTAGGCTCCAAGGGCTCATGACTTTGTGGGAGGAAAGGAGGCATGGAATATGGGCATAAGTTGTTTCTGAGGCTAATAGTTTCTTATCTTCCTGGGGCGAGAGCCCAGACGATGGCTTAGCCAGCGGGGAGAAGGTCTCTGAGCTGCTGGGACTCTGCACCGTGCTCCTCTGGGAACAGGCTCAGACTCTCCTGGTGTTCTAAGAGGAAGTGAGTGGAAATCAAAGCCCTGTGCCTAGAAGACCCGTGGAGTCGCACACGTGTTAAAGAGTGAGGTGCTCCATAGCACAATGGAAACGCGTGTGTGTGGTGTGTGTTGTCTAGCAGCGGGCTTCACTGAGGGTACTCGGAACTGAGTGGTGTATTAGTTCCCTAGGGATGTGGTAACACATGACCACAAACATTTCCGGAGGCCGCCATCTGAAATCAAGGGGTCCACAGGACCACGTTCCCTGCATAGCCACTAGGGGAGCATCCTTCCTTGCCTCCTCCAGCTTCTAGGTGGCTCCTGGTAGTCCCTGGCTCGAGGCAGCACAGTCTCTGTCTTCACCTGGCCATTGCGCTTGTGTCTCTGTGTATCCTTTTCTGTCTTTTTAAGGACAGTCTCCTGGGGTGTAGGGCCCACCTCAGTGAGCAAGGTGGTCTCATCTTGATTCTTATCTTAATTATATCTGCAAAGACACGATTTCCAAATAAGATCACATTCTGAGGTTCTGGGGAGTTGTGAATTTTGGAAGAACTCATTCTCCCCATTGCAAAGAAGGACCATTGTTTGTCTATATCTGTAAGCCTCTTTCCCTGAGGTGGCATTATCCTATGAGCCAGGTTAATGATGTTTTTAGAACCAGGCCAGGGAAGGGGGCTGGCATTCTTTTCACTGTGGGCTCTACATTCAGCTGGGCCCAGGGTCCCAGAGAGCAGCACCTCCAACCTCCCAGGCGTCTGTACACGTGTGTGGTGCAGTTCCTAGCTGTGGAAGGCAGGGGAGGGTGGTGGGGATCCCGATGCTTTTTTTTTTTTTTTTTCTAATTTTTAATGTTTATTTTTGAGAGAGAAAGAGAGTGTGAGCGGGAAGGGGCAGAGAGAGAGGGAGACACAGAACTCGAAGCAGCTCCAGGCTCTGAGCTGTAAGCATAGAGCATGACACAGGGCTCGAACTCACGGTTTGTGAAATCGTGGTCTGAGGTGAAGTAGGACCCTTGGCTGACTGAACCACCCAGGTGCCCCCTGATGCTTCTTATATAGATTTTCAGGTAGTTTGTCTGTTTTGAATGCCACCTTCGGTCTCCGACTCCAGGGCCCATGTAGGAGGGAGGAAGGATCGAGGAGGTGCAGATACATGGCTCTCAGGCTTTCCCCGCTGCTGGCTTAGACCTGGTTTCCTCTGTCAGTCACCGTCTGGTTTCCAGCTTCTCAAATTTTGATGCTGTTTGTCTTCTATTCAGTTTCTGCCTTCGTCTGTCTTATCCCTTTGTTGTCACTCTACTAAAATCCAAAAGCAGACTCTGATCACACTTAGAAGGATGCCCAAATTCTGGCCATGGCCAGCCTCCCAGCCTGGGCTTCCTCACACGTCACATACCAGCCCTCCGATGTCCTGAGCTCAGCCTTTCTCCTCCTCTCTCCCAAAAAATACCAGTCTTCAGAATGATCTTCTAGCCCTCTCACCCATCCATCTTTTTATTGTACTCATAGACAGGAACGCACTTCTGTGCCAGGGAGCGGGGCTCCCAGTTCAGCTGAGGAAGCAGCCACGTGGCCGAGAGCTCTTCTTGATGTTCCCTCTCCTCTTCTCTTTTTTTTTATTAAAAAATTTTTTTCAGAGACAGAGAGAGACAGAGCGTGAATGGGGGAGGGGCAGAGAGAGAGACACAGAATCTGAGGCAGGCTCCATACTCTGAGCTGTCAGCACAGAGCCCGATGCGGGGCTTGAACTCAAGAGCCATGAGATCATGACCTGAGCCGAAGTCGGACGCTCAACAGACTGAGCCCCCCAGATGCCCCTCTCCTCCTCTTCTCTTTTTTTCCTTCTGCCAATTTCTCTTCTCCCTCCCCTTGTCTCTCCGGGTCTGGCCAAGAGAGACTGGAACTTTCTGGAAGGTTTCTTGGGGAGGCTGGGGAATGGGGTTCTTCTCATTGAGGTTTCAAAGGAGACAAGACAACCTCTCTGGGTTCAGGTTTCTGTGACACGTGTAGAATGTAGAAGCTGATGATCATCTACCAAAATTCAATAAACCCTGAAAACAGCATCAGGGTTGATATCTGTAATTTAAAATAATGGAGACTCAGAAATTGTTTCTCATTTATCTTTACTGCTAAGACTGTGGCATGAAAGAGACTTCATTAGGCGTAGATTTTTTTTTTTGAAGAAAAAATAGTGTCATTTATCTCAATCAATGATGGATGCAGGAGGTAGCTGATGATTATGGTTAATAAAACCCAACCAACAAAAGCCTCGCTTCGTTCACAGTTTGGGACGGCTGAAGGGAGCCACGAAAATCACAGTGGGAGAGGTGCGGAAACTTCAAGTCTCATTCTGCGATGAAAGTACTGCTCCCGGTTTGTTAAGCAGCGTACCTGGCCTGCAGTATTGTTCAGAAATTAGGGGAGGGGGGGGATGCATTGTGATTGGCCCCGGGCTGCATCCGGTCACAGCCCCACCCTTCCCAATATTCCTCCCTCCCCTCCAGGAGCCTTGAACGGAACCTGGCGGTGCAGGCCAGGTAGCAGCCCTCAGCCCCCAGGACGGGCTGTGCTTGACTGGAGAGATGCCTCAGGTGTGTGCAGGTGTATGTGCAGGTGTCTGTGCGTATGCGTGTTTCTGCGTGTGTACGTGTCTGTGTTGTGTCCAGGCTTCTCCCTCATGAGTTAGGAGGCAGCAATCCTTTATTTGCAGTATTTCCAGTCTGAAGTAAAAAGAAAATTTCAGAGTCCAGTTTCTGCAAGTGATAAATGGGCAAAGTGGAAGAACATGCTTGTGAGGGTGATTAATTAACTCCTCTTTGAGGACGAAGAGCACTTACATGCCCTCTTAAACTCTCCCACAGTTCCTGCTTGGCCGGAAGTGGAGGGCAAGGTCCAGACCCCGCAGGGGATCTGGAAGAGGAGGTTCCACTGAAGCCCTCAAGTTTGGATCGTGTGTCGCTTTGAGCATATGCTGCTTCTGTGCTGTGTGCCAGGCATGGTGCTGCCCAGAGCCACAGCGGGGTGACCATGATGCAAGATGATTGCGGACACCTGTAGTCCCGTGGGCACCTCGCTGGCAGTGGGTTCCCAGGGCGATGTCTACTTGGCTAACTTGCGACCTCCTGCCCTCCTCCGTGTCTCACCCCTGCCTCTCCTTCCTTCTTGTGCTTCCGATGTGTTTTAGATGCAGGTCATGTGTGTGAGCCTCTTTTCCCCCATGTGCGCGTGCGCACGCTGACACACACACACACACACACACACACACACACACACACACACACCCCTTGAAAGAGCAAGCCTATATCCAGCTGCAGAGCCAGGGACATCCTACTGTTAGGACATGGATCAAAGAATGCTAATTGATCAAATATTAAATGCCATTTAAACGCCGCACTGAATAATTCACCTTTTCTCGTGTAAGAAACTTTGCAGCAAGTGGAATGGAAGGCAGGAGTTTTCATGCTGATAACGGTGTTAGCAGGGGAGGTGGGGGGAAATGTTGTTTGTTTTGAAGTGTTGTGAAATGTGTGAGGACCAAAGTTTTCACTTATTAAATTGAACCCTGCAGGAATATGGTGTCAAGATTTTCCATCTCAACCTGATTTTTAAAGAATCAGGTGATGGCGGCATTGAGAGAAAGAGGGCATTGAGAGGAGGAGGTGGTGGAGTCCTCAGTGCAAGCACGGCTGCCGGGACAAGGGATGCTTTGCCTGGAGACGGGGAGGCTCTGAGAATAAGGGAGAAACATAGTGTAGTAGGTTGAAGCATGGGCCTCCCCCAGATGTCCTCGCTCGAATCCCTGGAGCCTCTGAACACATTCTCTTACTGGGAAAGGGACTTCGCAGGAGCGAAGAAGTTGGCCCTGAAGCAGGGAGGTCAGCACTGATTATCCAGATGAGCCCAAGGAAATCACAAAGGTCCTTTAAGAAAGACCAGGAGTTTCAGAGTCAGAGAAGGAGGTGTAATAACAGAAGCCGAGTTTGGGGTGACGCTACCATGAGCCAAGGAATGTGGGCAGCCTCCGGAAGCTGGAATAGGCAAGGAATGGTTCTCTGGGGTCTCTGGAAGGAACACAGTGCTGCTGACACTTTGTTTTAGCCTTGTATGATTCATTTTGGACTACGGACTTTCCTAACCGTAAGGCAATTTGTGTTGTTTTAAGCCAATAAACTTGTGGTAATTTGTTACAGCAGCAATTGGAAACTGATACATGCACCTTTGGCTCTCCCTGCAGCTTGCTGTGTGTTTAAAATAACACCACCAGACCTACCCTTCTGGAGGCACCTGTGCAGAGCAGGTATTTGTTATTACAATGGTAGTCAGTACCATCTCTAAGCAGTTACTATGTGCCATGCTCTGTATTAAGAACTCTCCTTGGATGAGCCTGGGTGGCTCAGTTGGTTAAGTGTTCAACTTTGGCTCAGGTCACGATCTCATCATTCCACCAGAGCACGCTTTGGATCCTTGGTCTTCCTCTGTCTGCTCTCTCCACCACTTGCATTCTCTCTTCCTCAAAAATAAATAATCATTAAAAAATAAAAAGCTCTTCTTATATTAGCCTATTTAGTTCTCATGTCAAGCCTGTGTTCAGGTACCACTGCTATCCACACCATGTTAGTTACCTGTTGCTGCCTAACAAATTACAATTAAAAAGCCCAAACATTTATTATCTCACATTTTCTGTGAGTCAGGATTCTGGGAAAAGCTTAGCTTGGTTGTTCTGGCTCAGGATGTCTCATGAAACTGCTGTCACCTGCCATCAAGGTGTCTTCTGGGGTCATCTCCAGGCTGGGGTGGTGGTGAGGACACTTCCCAGCTCACTCACATGCTGGTTGGCAGCCTCCAGGCCCTTGTTGGCTGGAGGCTTCAGTTCCTTCTCCACAGGGCTGCTCACAGCATGACAGCTTGAGAGAATGGGAGGGAGGAAGGGGGAAGGAAGTGGGTAGGGGAAGAGAGAGAGAGAGAGAGAGTCTTAGTCTTAGAAGTGACATTCTATCATTTCCACCATATTATATTAATTAGATTTAGCCACACTCAAGGAGAGGGGATCACACAGGGGTGTGAAAACAGGAGGTGGAGATCACTGGAAACCATCTTAGAAACTGCCTACCATGCCCAGCTTACAGATGGGATAACTGAAGTCCAGAGACATTAAGGTAGTAAGAGCTAGAGCTAGGATTGGAATCCAGCTCTGGATGAGCTCAGAGACCACATTCTTGACCATCAAGCTGTCATCCTTTTATGAAGCCCATGTATTTAAATACTCTTTCCTGTGTCTTTAAACACTCCTGCCACCTTCGGGCCTTGAAGAAGAGACCAGTCGTCCCTCCTTGGGGTGGTGCCCATGGCCATCAAGTACACTCAGACCTAGCATGGACTGCTGGGCAATGCTGTGTTTGGTTTATTGTCTGTCTGTCCTGCTGGAAGGGGTGGGGAGCCGAGTGCAAGGTGAATGCCTTTTTGAATGAACGAATGAAGAATGAAAAGATAGACTCAAAGAAAGAAGGGTCCCAGCAACATGAGGCCACAGGGTGAAGGGTCTTTCTGTGATGGGGGGCATAGGTTTCTGTGTGGTGGGCTCTCTGTGTGAGATTTCCCTACCTCAGAAGCTTGCCCCTTGGCAGCTTTCTCCTCCAGACCCTTTCTCTCTGACACTTTCTCTGTGGGTGCCTCAGCACAGTGGCAGGAAGGGGCAATGTCTAGGGGTTAATGGGCCTTGAAGGGGTCATTCTGGGAAGGGAGAGGATACAGGCGAGTGAAGTGGTATTTATTATACATCTCAGGTCCTCCTTCCCCGTTCCTTTTGGGGGGATGGGTGAGAGAGGGACAAAGCTCAGGGATCCCTAGGTGGTCACACCTAGGACTTAGAAGATCCTCCCTCTAGTAGGGAGGGGACTTCTTCCTCATTGACTTAGCACACTGAAGCCTTGGTGCCTTCTTCCTTCAGGCCATCTGTTGGGAAGTTCTAGGCCAGTAGTTCTCAAGGCATGGTCCCTGGGCCAGTAGCAGCATTACTTCTCAGTCTTTCCACCCTAAACTCTCTGGATCAGAAACTCTGGGGGCGGGGCCCAGCAGTCTGTGTCTTAAACGAGCCCTCCAGGTGATACTGATACATGATAAAATCCGAGAAGAATCTCTAGACCCTTATAAATGCTTTCGAAGCTTTTACAGGTCTTTAAAGAGGATTTACCCAAAATGAAAAATCTTCAATATATGAATGTGTTGGAAAATCCAGGAAAGTAGTAGGACGTCTCAAATTACCCAGAGATTAGTATTAACTTACTGCTGTGGGTCACTTCGTTGTTACGGGATTATGTGTGTATTTATAAATATAACATTTAGCAAAGTTGCGATTTTACTGTAAATATTTTTTCGTATTCTGCTTCTTAAGGATTTCTGCACATCCTAAACACTTGTCCATGGCATGACTCCTTCACAGCCGTGTACAAGTCCGTTGTTGGGACGTACTATTATTGACCAGTCCCTGGGCTGATGCATCCACTGATGTTGGCTGTGACCTCTGTTGAGATATAGTCACGGTGTCAACAATGAATTTCTTCATGTCCCTGTCCCTCTGGGCTTGGAAGGTAGGACAGGTGAGGAGGCTTGTGGAAGCATAGGCATGGAGGCCTGGACGTGGCCATGGCAGTGAAGAGAAAGGACAGATGCCATGATTTCAGTGAGTCTTCGGAGCCGGTTTTCGGGGTGAGGGGAAGCAGAGATTTGGAGTCTGTGTGAGGGAGAATGCACCGTGGTAGGAAGATATATGATTCTGGTTTTGCTTGGGGAATACACCCTAAAAGACAATACCTTTCTTTCTATGCACAGAAAAGTGTGTGGAAGGCTATAAACCAAAAATGTTAATGTAATTTCTGAGTGTTGATGTGATGAGATATTTTCATTTTCTTCTTATTGCTTATCTATATTTTCTGAATTTTCCATAATGAGCATCCATTACTTTTGTAATAAAAACATTGCATAGAAGACAAGGGAAGTCGAGAGGAACAGTCTATTTGGGTGGAAGATGCTGGAAGGTTATTTTTTAGTTTTGCTGATGCGATGGCTCCAAGGGTGCTTAGAATGAGACGCAGGTCAGGATTGAAGGAGAGAATTTGTGAATTTTTCTTCTTGAAATGCCGGGGAGGTCGGGGGCCAGACGGGGCATTCAAAGGCTGAGAGAGGGCCAGGAACCTCCTTTCAGTGGATCGAAGGACCCTGACCGGCTCAGAAAAAGTGCTGGTAAGGAGGGGCTCTGCAGCCAGTAATTTCTCTGCAGCAAACTCTCAGGCGTGCTGTGGGTGCGTATATGTGTGTGCATATGTGTGCATGTGTGTGCGCGCGTGTGTGTGTGCGTGTGTATATGCACGTGTGTGTGCTGAAGGGGGCGTGGAGGCCAGCCCTGACTGGCTGCACGGATCCTGGGAAGCGCCTTGATGGGCAGGAAGGCATCTGAGCCCAGAATCCTCTTCCAGATGAGGCTGATCAGGAGGGAGCCAGGGCTATTAACCTCTCCTTCTTCCCTTGGGCTTTCACTCATTGCAATGCCCTGTGGAAGGAATCTTGAAAGACAGCACTCGAATGCATTTCAGTAACATCTCATCTGATGCTGTAGGGGCTGTGCTGTTTATTTTATTAAAGTTCATTACTTTCAATTATGAAAGAGAGGGTTTGGCGGGCTTTCGTCTTCAAAGGAATTGAACCATTTGCCCGAGCCCTCTCCTGGGTGCTCAGCATTCCCACCCTCTGGTGCAGAAAACAGTAGAGAAACCTTTCTTCATTTGAAGAAAACATTTATCCTCGAGAGGTGTGGAGAATTGAAGAACACGGACAGCCTTGGTTTGGGTGGGGGAGGAAGCAGAGGCTGCAGAGAGCCAACATTCCTGGAGGCCTTTGGAATCTGATGCCGAATCCTGTGTTTGCCTGGGACCTGGAGGCTGCTCCAACAGGTGGGCTTTAGAAGGTGGGCGGAGCTGGCTGGAGGAACCAGGGAGTGATTGTGAGACAGCAGACCTCTCTCTTTCTCTCTTCCCTCCCATCCTCCTGACAAGATTTCTGAGTTGGAAAAAAGCGATGGTGGCTGGAGCTCATCCTCAAAAGAGGCTGGGGGGGTTTCCCTTCGGCAGAAGCATGCAAGGGTTTCAGCAGAAGTGTTGGCCGAGGGGCCGGGGTGTGCAGGGCAGTGTGCAGGGATCGCACTTGTGGTCATGGGTTTCTTTGTAGTGTTCTTCCTGCTGCATTTCTGCAGAAGGCCCATTTCAGAAGCCATGCAATGCAGAGAGTGGGGAGGAGTGGGTTTGGGGAGTAGGGTGCGGGGTTCTTGAGGCTGGCCCTGTGTGTGTGGGAGAGGAACTGGGAGGCTGCCCTTCCCTCCCTGAGCGGGGACTCCTCCGCTCCCTTTTTGCTGCAAAGAGCTGGTGGTGCTCGTGTGACAGCTCCCCAGACCACAGCCACCAAGTGGAGGTGGCAAAGGTAGAAGCGCAGCCTGGAGATCGTCTTCGCCAAGTGGTTTGGGGTCTTCGGTTACTTTGCTGCCTTTTATTTGGATGTGAAGGAAGATGGGGAGACGGGGCACAGGAGGAAGGGTCTGCTGTTCTGGTGTGGCTGGTGGAGACAAGGGCCCATCACTGTGCTCTGACTTCAGGAGGTGGCTCTCAGGTCCTGCTTGTGTAAGCTGACCTTTGATCCTTGGAACCTGTCTCTTCAGCCCTGTCACTTTTCCCTGGTGCCTTTTACTACCTGGGCATCTGTGTTACACAGATGAGACTGTCCCTAATGGCTAGGAGTGGCTGTTAGCAAAGAGGTCCGTGACTAAGCAGGCTCCCAGCAGAGGGTGAAGAGGGTCTCAGGAGGGGGCTTCCGTCACATGCAGGAACCTGGAATCAGGGAAGGCTAGAAGGCTGAGGAAGCACTTCTCCTGGATTCTATGGGATTTGACAGGGGCATCTTCAGAACGTGTTCCAGGTTAGGGGGCTAGCAAGGGAGAACCCTGGATGTGGTAGGGGGTGCAGGAGCAGGGAGAGGTCCAGTGCTGGAGCAGGGGAGTGAAGGGCAGAGATACAGTTGGGTCATCTCATAGGTACCCTGGAAGGATGATGGAGAGCCTTGAGTACCGTTCCTCAGACCAAGGAAGAGGGACCCTTGGGAGGTTTGTGAGTTTGTGAGTTTGTGAGTGTCTTGATTAGAGATAGCTCCAAGATATAGCTCATTTGATAGACTGGCCACTGGGTCTGGGGCTGGCAGTTGTAGAGGGGTGGGGGGACAGAGAGAAGTACTTTGGAAGCTTCTTGGAGAACGGGTGCCCCGAGCATCACCACGGATGGCATGGCCAGTGGTAAATCAGTCACGTATGTCCCTAGTGCCCTGACTCTATTGTCTCGAGCCTTAGCTTGGGACCTAGGGGCCTCCGTCCTTAACTCCACTGTTAACTCTGGGCCCCGAGGGCCTGGAGCCTCAGTGCTGGCTCCTGTTCTGTCTTGGAGGCCAAGAAACCTCTTGACTGGTTGCCTGCATAACTCCGCGGGTCCGGGCCTGGAACCGCCGAAGCCGTCCACCCCTTCCCTGGCCCCTGTCTTCTGCTTCCCCTGCCCAGGGCCCTGAGTGTCAGAGGGCCACATTCCAAAAAAATGTTTGATGCTCTAAAGACCCTGCCAGAGAGAGAGGGCTCTCGGTGAGCCTGAGGAGGGTGGGGTGGTGGGGCTGGGGAAGCCCAGGGCTGGCACTTGAAATCTGTCATTGTTTTATTAAAGTTTAAAATTTAATAAAACAGAATTTATGGGGAGATGTTCCAGCTCCACATACATCATTTGGCTTCTTGCTGATGCAGCACGTTGGGTGTACAGCTGTGCCTCCCTGTCTCTGGACATCGACCGTGGAAGGCTTGGTGGTTACCGAGGCCTTGCGGGGTGGAGGGCAGGCTGGTGGCACGGCCCACACTTGCTAGGGCTGGCAGGGGGACCGAGCTGAGTCCGGGTCAGGCTGGGCCAGGGTCATGCCTTTGGTGCTGCTCTTGAAGACTTCAGACCTCCACTCAGCCCACCCAGTGTTTCTGTCTTCACTGCAGCGGCTGGTCCTTGACCAGGTGTTGAGGGTACACGAAAGCCCTGGAATAGTCACACGGGGGGATGAGAGCAGAGGACTAAAGGAACAAATTGCGGAGTCAAACAGCAGGATCCCAGCTCTGCCAGTTACTTGGTGGTGAAGTTTCTGAGCCCTTCTTCACCTGTAAAACGGCAATAACAAGAGATACTCCCTCACTGGCTTATGGTCAGAGAGCCCCATGGGGTGCTAGATATGGAGCTGGTGCTCAGTAAATACTAAGAAATAGTGTTTTTCTTTTTTTTCTTTTTATTATGGACTAGATGCTACTGGGCATCAGGTCACAGCCCCACAGAGCCTTCAGTGAAAATAAGGAGGCAGGTTCATGGACACTTGGAATACTTGGAGGCATGCTACATACGGAGAGGAACTCAGTGTGTGCATGTAATCTGGGGAGGCTTCTAGGAGGAGGCGATTTTTGACCCGGACTTTTAGGGAGCAAGGAGGATTTCGCTGGAAAGATCTAGAGACACCTGAAAAAGACTATGTCAGCCAGGTGACCAAGGTCACATCACTGGTTACAAATCAGGCCGATGGTGTGTACCCTGGATATGCAGTGGGCACTTTCCCTCCCTAAACCGCATCACCTCAGTCTAAACATGAGAAAAACCTCAGATACGTTCCAGTGGTGGGGCGTCCATCCTACAGATACCTGAGCACTAACCCTCCAAACGGTCAAGCATCAAGGCTGCCGACAACCAGGAAAGCCAGAGAAGCTCACAGCCAAGATACTAAGGAAAGGACTAAATGTAATGTGATGCCTAGATGTGATTCTGGAATAGGAGAAGGACACTGGATGAAAACCAATAAAATCTGAGTCAAGTATGCACTTCAGTTAAGGGAAAAAAAAGGCTCTGGACGGGGGGTGCCTGAGTGGCTCGGTCAGTTAAGTGCTGACTCTTAATTTTGGTTCAGGTCACAATCTCACAGTTGGTGAGCTGGAGCCCCGAATGAGGCTCTGTGCTGGCAGTGAGGCGCCTACTTGAGATTCCCTCTTTCCTTCTCTCTTTGCCCCTCCCCTGCTTGCTCTCTCTCTCTCTCTCTCTCTCTCTCAAAATAAATAAATAAATAAACATAAAAAAAAGGAAAAAGAAAAAAAAGGCTCTAAGCCCATTTTTCTGAAATGGAGCACCTGGGAAAAGATGAGTGTATGACTATTGGGGGGACAGGGTACTGGAGTGGGGGTGGGGGATTCACAAAGGTTAAACCTTTAACAAAGGTTACAGTCTTGAGCTGAGAGCTGGAATTCCAGCCATCACTTATGATAATGCTAACGATGAGAACAACCATAACAATAATAATAGCAACAGTGACAAACAAGCTGGCTAACTCAGGTGTCTGCTGGCTTGGGCTCTGACCTTCCTGGCTTACCTTTTCAAAGTGTGTTTCTCAGGGTGACGGCCCATCAGGAAAGCTTACTGACAGCTTACCCAGCACGGGACAGGGGTTCCTGACCCCATGGCCGACCCCTGGAGGTCACCACCTGGTGGGGAGACAGGCCTACACAGGGCATGTGATGAGTTGTTGTGGAAGGGAGCACTGCCTTAGCGGCAGGATGGAGGAGGGAGAACCCTCAGCCGGCTCCTGAGTGTGGGAGCGGTGAGCATGCGTGTGAGCCTCCGGGACACCGTGCTGGGGCCAGGCGCCTGCTCAGAGGCCTCCCTTCGTCGGATGCACCCATATCACCTAGAACCCAGCGTAGTCCCTCAAAGCAGGTGGGTGGCAACGGTTTTTAAAAATCAAAGAAATGATTACAGTTT
Organism: Paguma larvata; assembly: GCA_030068075.1. Lineage (NCBI taxonomy): Eukaryota > Metazoa > Chordata > Mammalia > Carnivora > Viverridae > Paguma > Paguma larvata. Next base: position 123,108,996 of record CM057826.1, read on the forward strand.
GGCCCAGATTCCTGGTGCCGAGAGAGCAGCGAGATATTTCCATGAAGGCCTTGGAGGGTCTGGAGCTCTCTGCCGACGTTGGTGGCTTTCCTTTTAATCGCTATTTATTTTTAAATATCTGTCTAATGTATAATACAAGCTTGGGCTCTTGAGGCCATCGTCTCCCCTTTCAGCTCTGTTTCTGAAATCCCATTTATGGAGGACAAATAGCTTTTGGGTACAAGAGTCTTTGCCTCTTCAAAGAAGCAGTTAGCGGGCTGCTCTCTCCTGACTGTCTATCTGTGGTTAGGGCAACAAAGTGAGATTATTTTAATTCCATTTAAACTCTCTGGGGGTCTGGCTGTCAAGGGAGGCAGCTGCTGTCTTCGTTGGCTTGTTTTCCCCATAAAAGGTAGGTTTCTTGGGCGGGAGGGGAGGGTAAGGCAATGGCACCAGCAGGGGGTCTGTCTCTGCCTCTTGGCCCCCATCAAGGCCTGAAGAACTGGGCCTGGCATTTCTCTGAACTTCAAAGACGCTCTCAGCAGGATCTTTGTGGTAATGACTCAGGAGGGTATGTTTGTGGAGTTTGTGAGCATTTGTGCATGTGAGTGCCCCAGGCCATGTGGCTGGCTGGATTCGGTAAGAAGCTCACGCATTTTGGGAGCCACGCTTTCTGGAGCACCCACTGTGCCAGTTACAGGGCATTCAGAGATGCCAAGTCACTCCCCAGCTTGGTGGGGTGGTAAATCCTAGGATCCGGGAACTATGGGGTGTGGGGGGAGCTCAGGGGAGAGGCACCTGGCTCAGCTGGGAGGGCTTCCTGGAGAAGGTGGTAAGTAGATTGAGCTCTGAAGCAGGAGTAGAGGTTGTCCTACAAATGTGTGCCTCCTCCAGCAAGCATGGGGCATAAAATCGACCGTGGGCTGCCCTGCCGCTTTGAGAGAAACTTTGTAAGGTGGGAATGTGCCCAGACCCGTGCAGCTCAAAGGACTGTGGAGGTGACAGCTGTCATGGGACCAGGTATTGGAAAGCCCAGGACCTGGCTGAGGGATTTGTTGGGTTATACTATCAGGTCACCTAGCTTGGCTTTCCCTGTTTCTTCTTCTCCTCCCTTGGTTTTGTCATCTTAAAATGTGGGTAACTGAGAGTATATGTGGCATTCAGTGCTTTGCCAACATAGGTGGGTGTTTCAGATCTTGTGCACCCCTCGTGTGCCTGCATTCTGCCAAGTCCCCCTCCCCCAAGTCCGTCGTGAGTCTCAGAGATTCGGGATCCAGAATACCCACCGAGGCCTGTCTCTCTGGTGACTCTGCTCTTGAAGCACTGGAAAAAGTCGGAGCAAAGGACTTGAAGATGAACCCTACAGCAAGCCCCTCAAAATAGCTCCTCTGACAGCTTGGGTTTTATCTACTGACGTTTGCTCGATACACACTGACAGCAAAAGACCCTTCCATGATAGGGCCAGATCCTTCTCGGTGGTTTTGGAGTCTGGGTAGACCCTCTGCCCACCTGCTGGGCCCCTGGGATGCTGTGTCTGAGTGGAGAGATGCCCCTGGTGGAGCCCTGTGGAGGCCCACTCGGGGGAGCTAGGCATTATTGCCTGAAGATTCTCTCCAGTTTTCTGTTTTGCAGGGAAGTGAAATAGCTTGTTTCAGGTCATGTTGTTGGCAAAGAGTAGAGCGGAGGTTTCCAGTTGGGACTTCCACTGCCTACAGCAAGTTTGTTTAATGTTTTGTGGCTGCATTTGGACTGGATGTTGAAGGGGGCTGGTCAGGCCTGTGGACCCTGTGGTGCAGTGGATGGTGGGAGGGGAAGGATCTTGAGAGAAGGCCAGCTCTGCGGGACACGAGTGTGGTAATGACACAGGTAATGACCCCAACATTGGGGTTGCAGAAAAGCTGGCCCTGGGGGTGGTGCCCGCTGGGGTGAGCATTCCAGTCTGAATTTGGGGTCTCCAGCCAGTGTGGGACCCCCAGGCAGACTCCTTTCTGGTGGACTTGGCCACTGACACCTGCCATAACTAGTAGACAGGAATTCATTGGCCAACGAGTCTGGAGGAAATCTATGTTTTGCTTCTCAGCGCTTGGGTCTTGTTCTCACTGATAATTTTGCTAAGATGAGCATATAATGGGAAGAGAAGTATGGTGAGACTCAAGCCCGTTTCCTCAGCCCAGGCATAAATAATTGACCTTCCTTTTTATGTGTCTACATGGAGCTTGACCATACGCCCTTGACCATTATTTAAAGGTGGTTTGGTCTTTCATCTAGGGGCTGGTGTCGAAGACCCCATTCTGTCTCCCTTCCGGGGGAGGGACAGCCCTCCCCTGAACGCCATGACCTGCCATCCTCCAGGTGGAAGGGTCTTGTTAGCCTCCCTCCTGCCTTTGCCAGGGACACAGCCTTGCCTTACCTTGTAACTGTTGGGCCCATGGGGTCGGCAGTCACCGACCTCACTAGTTATCCTTTATGTTTTATGGATGAGGCAACTGAGGTTCAGAGAAGAAAAGAAACTTGCCCAAAATCACACAGCCAGTAGGTGATGGAGCAGGATATCGATCTCAAGTGTGTGATTCCTGAGGCTGCACTCTTAACTCCTGTGCCATGCAGAACACTCTAGGAGCACAGAGGAAGGTGGGAAACCTAGCTGAGGGGTGAGCACGTGAAGGAGAGAAAGAGATGTTATTGGAAATCTACTTGAGCTCTGTTCTGGTTACGGAAACCAACCACCTCTACCCCATGCTGTCAAACCCCAGTCCCTTACTGTTATCATTTCTCCTGGTTCAAGGGGTGGGGGTGGGGGTTAGACAGGGCTCATTTATGGGCTCTTGTTAAGAGTCTCTTGTGTGGTTGCAGTCGATGGTGGCTGGAACAGAGTTCATCCCTGAAGGTTTCCTCACTCACCTTTCTGGTGACGGAGGCCAGCTACCGGCCAGGACCTCAGCGGGGGCTGTGATAGCCTCTCCATGGCAGCCGGGTGGGGAGAAGTGTGGCCCCAGGGAGTCAGGCCGAGCTGTATGATGTTTTCTGACTTAGCTTTGGGAGCTATTCGCTGTTACTTCCGCTGGACTGTCTTCACTAGGAGTGAGTCACTAAGACCAGCTCAGAGGGAGGGGAATATGACCCCGCCCCTGTATGGGGGATGTCAAGGATTTTGCAGATGCTTCCCACAAACTCAGGATGAGAGGATAAGTGGAAGGATAAGTAAGAAGATAAGCAGAGATAAGATAAGGAGAGAAAGAGGAGGGGTGTTTCTGGCTGAGGGCACCATGAGAGCAAAGAGAGTAAAGGCTTGGGAGGGACGAGGGACCAAGAAGCTTGGTGGAGAGAAGACCGGTGGGGGTGGGGGGTGAGAGGCGCCCCTGAGGGCCCTAGGAAGCTGCTGGCAGGAAACTTGGTGTTGTCTAGAAGGGGAGGGATTCCATTCACGGCTGTGTGGTTTAATTCCGATGGGTCTATTTCCATGTAGGTGTCACCCTTAAAACCAGAAGCCAGTTTGTTGAATTCCTCCCTTGGCTTTGAAAGCAGCTGGGGGCCCTGGTGACTTCTGCCTCAGGGCCCCTGGGCAGTAGCTCTGGGCTGGGAGCTTCACAGAGGCAGATCCCATCTTGAGTCTGCTGGTCTCTAGAGGAGAGCCCTGGGCGTCTGCAGGTTCCCATCGCCTGCTGGCCCACTTCTGATGCGGTGTTCTCTCCCTCCTAACTGCTCCTGGGTGTCCAGAACCAGGGTCAGTAACTCACTGGGTAATGGGGTTTACTTTATCCTGGTAATTGGTAGAGATTGGAATAAAGGCATGGGAGCTTTTGAGGAGAAGCTGAAAAAGGGTTTGAGGAAAGGCGCCCTGTTGCTTGGGTGTGAATCACTGCCCCTCAGCTTTTGAAAATACTGTTCCATGCTGTGCTAACCTCTGGGGGGCTGCTCCTGTGTTCCTCCCTCTTTCCCTGGCGCATACCGCAGTGTCCGAGCCAGCTGCTTCCTGACCTGCTTCTCCACTTGGCCGGGACTGGAGGCTTGGTCTGGGGAAGAACCAGCAGACCCTCCGGGGCGTGTGGGAGAAGACGTGTGGGGTTGGATCTGTTCTCTATACACAAAGTAGACAGTTTGCATGTAGAGGTGTGATGGGGACATTCCAAGGTGGCCCCAAGACTGCACCCCCTGTGTACACATGCTGCATCAACACTCTTCCCTCGAGTGGTAGTAGGACTTGGAAATATGATGGATAGTGCTTTAGTGATTGTGTTACACTGTGTGATTCCCCAGAGGAGCAGACTGGAGAGAAGTCTTCTCCTGGCTTTGAAGGAGTAAGCTGCCCTAATGTGGGGCAGGCCGGGTAGCTAGGACCTGAGGGTAACCCTTGCCTGTGACCCCCTAGTTGATAGCCAGGAAGAAAACGGGGAGCTCAGTCCTAAAGTTCAAGTGCCACCTTGATCTTGGGCTTGCGAGGCCCTGAGCAGAGAATTTGTCAGAGCCGTGCCTGGACTCCTGACCTACAGAACCGTGAGGCAGTTAATGGGTGTTGTTGTAGTTGCTAAGTTTGCGGCCATTCATTTGTTACACAGCAGTGGGAAACAAATACAGCAGGAATGCTATGTCTGGGCTGAGGGTGGCATCTGGGCCCTTAGCAGTTAGGGCCTGCAGGGGCTGTGGCTTGGATGTGGCTTGCATTGTGGCCATGGTGGCTTGGTTCGGTGGCCAGTTCTAGACCCTTGGGCCTCATGGATCACCTCCCATAGAGGCCCCGGTCACATGACGGCCCACTTTCTATGGCCTGGTACAGCCACATTTTATTGTCGAATTAGTAGGAATAACAGCAGCATTTTAGTGGCTGATTGGGAGTCGTATATTAGCCGTCGTATTAATAAGCGCACAGTGACAGGAGACCAGTGAGAGTGAGGAAATGAGACATGGTATTTATCCCCAGTGCAAAATCTTTTTTATTATTAAAGACACTGGGTTAACTGAGGATAGATTTAATGCCTGCCAGTAATTTTATTGGATAATCAGCAGCCCCAGGTCCCCACCCCACTGTAGCCTGAGCTCTGGAACCCTTCTCTAGGGCCATTGGATTCTTTGGAGGAGCCATGGGGCTGGGAGGTTGCAAACGTTGGCACTTTCTTGGGACTTCCTCCTGGGCCTGCAGGTGTGCAGGCAGGACCCGGCCTGTAGCTCCCTGTGGGCAGATCTTGAGCAGCCCACATGAGACAGGGCGAGTGCCTCACCCATTTGGAGATGAGCAGCATGAGGTCAGGGCAAGTTCCGAGGCATCTGAAGAGAAGGATTGCCAGGAGGGCGTCAGAACAGGTGCACCCAGAAGAGGGCTGTGCAGCTGGAGACAGCCAGCCTCTTTGCCTCACCCTGTGCTCTGTCCCTCTGTGCTTGGCTGAGTCTGCTGCCAATGGCCCAGCCTTGGAAAGGATAGGCATGCTTGGTACTGGCTGGAGGAGCCCCACAGCCAACGTCCCTGGGATGGAGGAGCTTGGGCTGTGGCCGCTCCAGCGGGGGAGCCTACATTTGGGAAAGGGACTGCACTGAAGCCCCCAGCAAGCTCTTTGGCCTTGGAACACTGGAGAGAAGGGCTAGAGGATACGGTACTAGGCAGGAGACAAAGGTATTGGATCCTGAACTGCTGGGAGCTCTAGTCCAGCCAGGTCTGTTTCCCGTGCACACATAAGCTCTGCAAACCTGCTTTTCTTGAACTCCAGTCCTGCTCACTTCACTGCTTCTCTGTGGCTCTCATCTGAAGGGTGAGCCCTTCTTTCATCCAGGCCTTCTCAGGGACCCTCATCTGACCCTCCCTTTGTATCTTCTCCCACCCCCTCTTGCCTCCACCACAGCAGACCGTGGAAAGTAGAAGACGCGTGGTGGTAGGTGAGGGGCTCCCTGTGGCACAGGCGACAGGGAGTACGGCACGAGAGAAAGAACATGGACTTTGGAGCCTCAGTGCCCTGGGTTTATACCCCGCCTGCACTGTGCTGCCTGGGTGACATTTACTCCAGAGGCATTGATTTCCCAGAGATGACTACCACCTCTGCCTCCCAGGGCATGGTTGTGAGGACCAAAAGAGAGAATGAACATCTGTAAAGGTCTTTGTATACTGTCTGGCACATAGTAGGTGCTTATTATGGAGAATGTTATTACTTCTAGAAGGACTCAGACTCTTGCATTCTCAGAGGAACCTCCTGGTTGATACTGAGGTTAATTTGCTAACTTGTTTATTCTTTCTGTACGAGTACGGTTCCGGGTGTTGGTGATACTGTGTGCCTCAGGTAGCAGGAAGCCAGTCGGTGTTTATTGAGGGGGTGGCTACAGAGGTTATAGACAAAGTTCCTCCTCTTGGGGGTCCTCAGCCTGGGGATGTGTGTGGTTGTGCTGGAGAGTGGAGATATTTTCCGGTTTTCCTCCAGCCATTTGATCTTACTTTGGTGCCCGGTATCAAGGAAGCCGTGATGATGTCTCTATCACTATGAGCCTGAGAAATTGCCTTCCTTATTCCTCTGTAGGCTGACATTGCTTTTGACCAGAGATTTAAGGGACAGATGACTGTGATTGTATCCTGGTTGGAAGAGACAGTGCAGACCTCAGCCCAGTGGCAGGGGGTCGGTGGAAACTTGCGAACTTGGACAGCATTAGCTTAGCCTCCTGTGGGTACTAGGAGGTCTCTGTTCCCCCGTGGCCCCCGAGCCATGCAGTTCCCCTGCCTCCGTCTAACCCACAGCAGACACAAAACTGCACAGCCAGTGCTCAGTTGAGAACGGAGAGATGAGCAGTCATTTTGGGGAAATCCTCATGCACTCTTCTGGGGAACGTAAGCAGAGTTGCTGGGGAGAGGGGCCCTTCCAGGAGGGTGGATAGGAAATAATTCACTTACCTTTACACTTCAGTTCCTGTCGGGGTTCGCCCCCTTGCCTCCAGGTTGTGTCTCCTGATCTCAAATCCCGTGTTGACTGCTGGCCTGGCAGTGTTCTGGCTTGAATAGCCAGCCTTGGAAGTAGTCCATAAAACAAAGGTCGGCCTGCCGCCTGCTGCCTTGAAGTTGAAGAGAGCAGATCGAAAAGTGACCGACTGTGGCCTGTGAGCATGTGGAGGGCATCTCAAGGGTCTAGGAGCTGGCAGCCTCTCGGGCCCCATCGACCTTCACTTTCAGAGGCGAATGGCTTGGAGACCCGCAAGCGTCCAGAACCCTGTGATGGTTTAGCCGTTCTAGAGCTGAGGACTGGAAAATTTGTGTGATTGTTTATTGCCTCCATTTTTTATTATCAGCAAAACTTTAATTACAGCTCTCACTAAACCTCCTCCCTTCTGCCAGCATTTACAAGGCAATAAATTTCCCCTTCTCTCCTTACACAATCTGAACCTCCAATAGGGCAGTCCATATGCGCTGGAAGATATTGATTCCCCAAAGAAATTATAACAGCATTTGTTCTCAAGTAAACACACAGAGAGGCTATTATAACACTGAGGAAGAGTCGATTGTCTTTGCTTTATTAAACAACTCAGCTCTCAATGGGAAACACATCTAAATTATCAAGAGATTGGGAGAACAGATAGGCAGCGCTGGCTGGAATGAGGCTTCGAGTGGGAGAACTCTCCACAGCAGAGGTTAGGAGGAAGGCTTTGTCCCTTTCTCCTTGCTTCTCACTCCTTCATCAAACCCATTTGCTCCTCCACCCCTCACCCCTGCAGTCCTTGAGCGCTGAAGGGGCATTGATCGTGGCTCTCAGCTAGGGAGTGGGCAGCTCACTACAAGCTGGCAGAAAAGAAGCTTGCACAAAGCCTGCCAACTGGCTAATGGCCCCTTGTGTATTGGCAGACACTAAACACAAGCCTTTTAAAAACTTCTTGTTGTGTTACTGGCAGGTGGAAAAGGTTGATGCATTCATCAGCCTAATTTGGAAAATGGTACATGGCCCATCTTTTTGCTTCCGAACACCCAGAAATGCATCCTGCTGAGCAGAAGAGTGATCAGCCATGACCTCACTACCACTAGGCAATTTGAGACAGAATATTTTATTATAAACAGCTTGGTTCCACAGTCCCCCAAGAGCGGGGATGGGATCGGAAGTCTGCGGATGTTCTATACAACATTGATATGTTCTATATAACGTTTATGGGGTGTTAATTGGCATCCTGCTAATCAAAAGATACCTTCCCCCAAATCCGTTTTCCAGGATTAAATAAATTCATGAGACAAGGATGACAAAAAGTTAAACAAATATCTTTGCTGCAGGACTTTTCAGAGGCTATATGTTAATATGTATTAAGAATCCGGAAGGGGGGAAATAATACATACAGTTCTCTTCATTATTATTTTTTTTAACAAAATTCATATCATATGGGATCAGGGATTTTACAGGATAGTCTGTGGGAAGTACTGAGCTGAGGGAACAAAGCAAAGATAGACAAGATCATGGAGAAGTGGTTTGGGTTTTCTTTACTCTGTTGGGTTGGAGAAACCAGCGATAGGAGTGAGTCTGAGTGGGTAGCAGGAGAGTCCGGCGGTATCAGTTAGAGTGGACAAAGCCTTACCAAAATGGCGCCTGAACTCTCACTGAGCCTCCGAGAAGATTTGCCCGATACTGATCGGCAAGTGGTGCCTGCTGGAAGGTGGGTCCAGCTGAACTGAAGGAAGGGCTCCAAACCAGAGATGTCCTTCACCAAAACATAGTCATGGCAGTCCTACCTTAATTAAAGATAACTGCAAGTTAATGGAGAAGGAATTACTATGCTTGGAAGTGACACTCTAGCTTCCTTTAGACCAGCCTGGTATCAACAACCAATAGAGAAACTGGGATAGATTCTGTTTTCCAGACGGCCACACCAGCATCTATTCTACACTGCATGCCCTTGCATGTTGTGTCTTCTTACCACATGGCACTGATGCTCCTGCACTGAGTGGTGGGTGTTATTTTTCTTCCCCTTGAACATGGATGGGCCTTTGTAATAGTCTGGATGAAGAGAATGTGGTAGAAGTGAAGCTGTGTGACTTCTGACACTGTGTCATAAAAACTTCCACTGCCTCTCCTTTTCTCTCTTGCCATGGGAGCCGTGAGGTGACTTATAAGAAGTCTTACTAACCTGAAGCCTCCATGTTGTAGCGGTCGCTAAGAGAGATTATGTGGAGATAGTGAGAGATGCCTGAGGAGCCAAATGCTGGGTATTTCAGGCTTTCTGGACTAGACACCAGGCGCTTGAGTGAAGGAGCCTAGCCAAAGCCCCCATATCACTGTGGCCTTATAAGGGCAGGCCAGAATCACCCCGCTTAACTGTTCCTGAATTCCTAACCATAGTTACTGTGAGAGATGATAAATACTTGTTCTTTATTTGCAGCCACTGAATTTTGCAGAAATTCGTTATGTAGTCATAGTTACTAGAATACAGCGCCACAAAATTAACACAACATGTTGAAGGCTTTGGAAAGCTATCACAACAACAAAGGCTTGTCTCAGGGGAGCAAATATTCTTGTAACAAGGGAAACTCCAAAAGGAGAGCCAGACCTTTGGTGCCACTTTTACCCTCAGGTTAGTCGTGGACTCAGATGCTGAGAGGCCGAGCAGAAAGTGGCCGCTAAATGGCTGAGAAGTTGAGTACAACTTTTGGCATTTTCATGGGTCTGTGGGGGGAAAATTTGTAGTTCGGGTCCCGCCAAGTAGGAAGGGCCCTGGTAAAACTCCCAGACTTTCAGTTCTAACTCCTGGCTAATAGTAAAGCTGAACCTACAAAAGGTTAGCCCTCACACCATCTGAAGCCTTTCTTTAGAGCAGTCCAGCCACTGAATGGGTTAAGGTTATATGTTCCTACTGAGTCTGTTACCCGAAATGAAAAAGAATTTTCTCTTGAGCAAGGCAACATGATCTGGAAACTCAGATTATCTCTACACTATCTGGAATTTACTAAAAAATAACTAGGTATAGGGGAACTTGGGTGGCTCAATTGGTTAAGCATCCGACTCTTGATCTTGGCTCAGGTCATGATCTCATAGTTCATAGCTTTGAGCCCCGAATGGGGCTCTGCACTGACAGAGCAGAGCCTGCTTGGGATTCTGCCTCTCCCTCTCTCTCTGTCCCTCCTCTACTCACACATGCACACTTGCTTTCTTTCTCTTTATCTCTCTCTCTTACAAAATAAATAAATAAACTTAAAAAAAATAGACGTATACAAGACAAGAACTGACTAAAAGCCAAGGTAAAATATATGATAAAATAGACTTCAGGGAGGCTCGCAACTGAAATGATCGGACATGGACTTTAACCAACTGTAATTAATATGCTCAAGGATTTAATGGCAACAAAGGGAATTCCTGGTGAGAATTGGAAACTGTAAACTAATCACATGGAAGTTTGGATATTGTGAAACCAATGACTGAGACTTCAACAGAGGGATTTAACTGCATATTAGATACAGTGAAAGAGCAGATTGGGACACTGGAAGAATGATGGGTAGAAAATTTCCAGTTCGAAGGACAGGAAAAAAATGATAGAAAATGCAGAAAAGAGCATAACAGACCTGAGATGTAATGAAATGGTCTGTCTGACGTTTGTAACTGGAGTCCCAGAAAAAGGAAGGGGGCGGAGTAGAAGCAATATTTGGAAATATAATGGCCAAGAATTTCTCCAAACTGAGAGAAACATCAAGCCATAGACTCAAGAAGCGTTATGAACCCTAGGTATAATAAATTGATAAATTGAAGGGCATATACCTAGGCGTATTGCAGTGAAACTGCTGGCAGTGAAAAAAGGAAATATTAAAGGATTCAGAGGGAAAAAGGACAAATTACCTTCTCAGAGCAACATTAGCATGATACTGGTTTCCAAGGAGAGAATGGAAACTGGAGGCCGTGAAATGATATTATTCATGCTGAAAGAAAATCGCCTCTGTGTTAGTCATCTTGGATGCTTTAACAGAATACCATAAACTGGGAGGCTTAAACAACGGACATATGTTTTTCACGGTTCTGGTGGCTGGGAAGTCCAAGATCAAGATGCTAGTAGATCTGGTTTCTGGTTAGGACTCTCTTCCTAGCTTGCAGATGGCTACCTTCTTGCTGTGTCCAAACATGGTGGAAAAAGAGAGAGTCCTGGTGTTTGGTTTCCTCTTCTTATAAAGACACTGATTGTATCATGGAGGCCCCACTCCCATGACCTCATCTAAACCTAATTACCTCCCTAAGATCCCACCTCCAGATAGCATCACATTGGACATTTATATCACATTGTAGGTATGAACATCATATGTGTTAAAGGTGCATCCCTGGTCATCATGGAGTCTGGGCTCCAGGTGTTCCACCACCTGCTTTATTCAGGCATTGTGTTCTCACAGGCAGCGATGCTCTGGAACAGTGAGGTCGTTATTTATTTTTAGGAGGTCAGGGGCTGGTCTAGGTAACTTTTAGTTAGTACTGAGAGCAAACCTGCCTGAGCCACCCGGATCCTTCTCAATTCATTTCTTTGTTTTTTAAAAGTTGTTTTTTAATTTTATGTAAATAATTTATATTCAGTATAGAAAAATCAGAAAAAAGTGACAAGCCAGAAGAAAAAGAATCAGTCATAATCTTTCCCCTAGAGGTAATTTTTATTGTCTTTCCTTCCAGTCTTTCCCTATTTTCCAAAACAGGCTCTAACTACATATTATTTGGTGACTTACCAAAATTTTTAAATTGTATCAAAAATACCTTTTAAAGTCGATAAATATAGATTATACTTTTTAATTTTTAGTACCCTTTAATGTTTTTTTCTAATTCTATAATAGTATGGAAAATACAATAAGAAAGATAATTTTTTAATTTAAATGAATGTGAAATGCTTAGTACAGAGTGTGGCACAGTAACTTTCAATGTTCTGCACCTATTGTTACTGTTATTATTCTTCACATCTGTATAGAGCTTTTTACAGTGCAGGAAACATTGGTCTTATTTTAGTTTTTTATTTTAATTTTTTTTAAAGTAGGCTCCATGCCAAATGTGGGGCTTGAAATCACCACCCTGAGATTAAAAGTCACATGCTCTACTGACTGAACCAGCCAGGTGCCTATAAAAAAAGCATAATTAAGAAAATTAACATTTCTAGAGATTACTACTTGTATTTTTGGTGAAAATTTCCAGTGTTTTTTTCCATGTATATATATAATTTTTGCCTTTTTTTCTCCGTCCCAAACAAAACTAGGCTCATTATTCATGGCAACCTCCTTTTCATGGCAGAATAGTATTCCATTGTGTCAGTGTGCTATGTTATTCTTACCATTCCTTACTTTTGGTCATTTGCTTGTTTTTAATTTTTCTTTTTTTTTTCTTTTTTTTTTTTTTTTGCTGTTGGAAACAATGCTGCATTAATCAGCTGGGTCATCTGTGTCTTGCATGTATCTAGTTTTTTTTCTAGAAAAAAATTCTTGCAGTTTAATCATTTGGTCAAAGGGCATGCCCATGTTTGTGCTTTTCAATGCATATTGCCACATTGCCTTTTCGAACAACGCATGGTAACTTACATCTGTATTTGCACAGGACCTGTTTACTCTCTGTTCTTCCTGTATGGGCCATGATCTTCCTTGTGAGTCTTTACAAAGTTAGTAGATGGAATATGGTCTCTCGATCTTTGCATAGGCATACTTTGATCTCTAGTGATGTTGGACATTTTCTAACCTGTTCATTGTTTGTTTGTATTTCTTTTTTTGGTTAATTTCCTGGACATCCTAGGCCAGTTCTGTGAGCTCGATATAGGGACGTATCTGACTTCTTTGGGAGAAGGCTTTTATTAAAAGTCTAGATTGAGTTGTGTTCAAAATTTTCTGTTTTGTTTGTTAGATCCAAATGGGTTTGTTCTAAATTGTCTGGGTTTCAAATTATATCTAGTTTTAGAGAATCTGAATTGAAAGAGCTCATAGAGGACTTTTTTTCCATCTCCTGGTTTTACAGATGGGAAGACTAAGACCCAGAGAGGAAAAGGGGCATGCCCAAAGTCACGTGGCCTACCTCTCTATCTCTCTCTGCCTCTTTCTTTCTTAATCGTGTATTATGAAAATGTGATGCTTGGAATGATTCATTCTGTCTGGAAACATCTGCTATCCCCTGCCTGTCACTTGGGCTATAGATGGAAGTACTGGGTATGAGGCTAAGATTCCCACACTGTCAATCTCACTGAATTGAGATTGGACACAATAGGAGAAAGTCTAGTTTGAATGTCAATCTCCTTGAAAAGGAAATGACCCTAAAAATCCATTGTGATTCTAAATAGACTTAGGAGATGTTGTCACGTTTCAGCATATTTGGGGTTTGCTTTAATGAACAGATTAAAATCATTTATGCATAATTTTTTATTTTAATGAAAATAGGTAGTATAAAGTATGTTTAAAGTATTTTCAAAAAATCATTTTTCTTAATAATACTTTTATATTGCAATCTTGTCTACTCCACTAATTCAATTAGAAAAATCCTTTGAAGACAGTTTCAGACAGGATAGGCTAGGTTTGCTGCAGTAACAGATACCCAACAATATCAATGGCTTAAACTACAAGAGTATATTTCTTGTTCACTCTGTGTGTTCAGTGGGCACAGATTGTAGGCACTCATGGGCCCGGGCTGATAGAGGCTCTATTTCCACACGTGTCTTTATGTTCATCTTGGCAGGGGCAGGGGGTACAGCAAATCAGTGATTTTTATTTTTTTTTTTTATTTTTTATTTAAAAAACTTTTTTTTAAATTTTATAATAGTTTATTTTCAAATTGGTTTACATATAACACCCAGTGTTCATCCCAACGTGTGCCCTTTTTTATGCCCATCACCCCCTCTCCCCCCTCCCTCATCCCCCTCACCCTCAGTTTTTTCTTAGTCTTTGAGAGTCTCTTATGTTTTATCTCCCTCCCTCTCTGTGTCTTTTTTTTCTTTCCCCTCTTCCCCTCCCCCTGGTTTTTGCTTAATCTCACAAAGACCACCTATTCGTGGAAACATATGGTATTTGTCTTTTTCTGACTGACTTATTTCACTTAACATAATACCCTCCAGTTCCATCCATGTTGCTACACATGGCCAGATTTCATTTTTTCTCATTGCCACGTAGTAGTCCATTGTATATATGTACCACATCTTCTTTATCCACTTGTCAGTTGATGGGCACTTGGTCTCTTTCCATGATTTGGCTATTGTCGAAAGTGCTGCTATGAACATTGGAGTACACGTGCTCCTATGCATCAGCATTTCTGTGTCTCTTGGGTAGATTCCTAGCAGTGCTATTGCTGGGTCATAGGGTAGCTCTATTTTCATTTTTTTGAGGAACCTCCACACCGTTTTCCAGAGTGGCTGCACCAGTTTGCATTCCCACCAACAGTGTAGGAGGGTGCCTAATTCTCCACATCCTCGCCAGCATCTATAGTTTCCTGATTTGTTCATTTTAGCCACTCTGACTGGTGTGAGGTGGTATCGCAGTGTGGTTTTGATTTGTATTTCCCTGATGATGAGTGACATTGAGCATCGTTTCATGTGTCTGTTGGCCATCTGAATGTCCTCTTTGGAGAAGTGTCTATTCATATCTTCTGCCCATTTCTTCACTGGGTTGTTTGTTTTTCGGGTGTGGAGTTTGGTAAGTTCTTTATAGATTTTAGATATTAGTCCTTTATCCGATATGTCATTTGCGATGATCTTTTCCCATTCCATTGGTTGCCTATTCGTTTTGTTGGTTGTTTCTTTTGCTGTGCAGAAGCTTTTTACCTTGATGAGGTCCCAATAGTTCATCTTTGCTTTTAATTCCCTTGCCTTTGGAGACGTGTCGAGTAAGAAATTGGTGCGTCTTAGGTCAAAGAGGCTTTTTCCTGCTTTCTCCTCTAGGATTTTGACGGTTTTCCTGTCTCATATTCAGATCTTTTATCCATTTAGAATTTATTTTTGTGAGTGGTGTAAGGAAGTGGTCTAGTTTCATTCTTTTGCAAGTTGCTGTCCAATTCTCCCAGCACCATTTGTTGAAGAGGCTGTCTTTTTGCCATTGGATATATTTTCCCACTTTGTCAAAGATTAGTTGGCCATATACTTGCGGGTCCATTTCTGAATTTTCTATTCTATTCCATTGGTCTATGTGTCTGTTTTTGTGCCAATACCATACAGTCTTGATGACCACCGCTTTGTAGTAGAGGTTAAAGTCTGGGATTGTGATGCCTCCCGCCTTGGTTTTATTCTTCAGTATTATTTTGGCTATTCGAGGTCTTTTGTGGTTCCATACAAATTTTAGGATTGTTTGCTCTAGCTTTGAGAAGAATGCTGGTGCAATTTTGATTGGGATTGCATTGAATGTGTAGATTGCTTTGGGTAGTATTGCCATTTTAACGATATTTATTCTTCCAGTCCATGAGAATGGGATGTTTTTCCATTTCCTTGTGTCTTCCTCAATTTCCTTCATAAGTTTTTTATAGTTTTCAGTGTAGAGGTCTTTCACCTCTTTGGTTAGGTTTATTCCTAAGTATTTTATGGTTTTTGGTGCAATTGTGAAAGGGATTAGCTTCTTTATTTCTCTTTCTGCTGCTTCATTGTTGGTGTATAGAAATGCCACCGATTTCTGTACATTGATTTTGTATCCTGCAACTTTGCTGAAATCATGAATCAGTTCTAGTAGGCTTTTGGTGGATTCCGTCGGGTTTTCCATGTAAAGTATCATGTCGTCTGCAAAAAGTGAAAGTTTGACTTCCTCCTTGCCAATCTTGATGCCTTTTATTTTGTTTTGTTGTCTGATTGCTGATGCTAAGACTTCCAGCACTATGTTAAATAGCAGTGGCGAGAGTGGACACCC
The DNA here is from genome assembly GCA_030068075.1 of Paguma larvata. Taxonomy (NCBI): domain Eukaryota; kingdom Metazoa; phylum Chordata; class Mammalia; order Carnivora; family Viverridae; genus Paguma; species Paguma larvata. Next base: position 123,124,735 of record CM057826.1, read on the forward strand.
CTGTCGTGTTCCTGATCTCAGGGGGAAGGCTTTCAATTTTTCCCCATTGAGGATGATATTAGCTGTGGGCTTTTCATATATGGCTTTTATGATGTTTAAGTATGTTCCTTCTATCCCGACTTTCTCGAGAGTTTTTATTAAGAAAGGATGCTGTATTTTGTCAAATGCTTTTTCTGCATCTATTGACAGGATCATATGGTTCTTATCTTTTCTTTTGTTGATGTGATGTATCACGTTGATTGATTTGCGAATATTGAACCAGCCCTGCAACCCAGGGATGAATCCTACTTGATCATGGTGGATAATTCTCTTTATATGCTGTTGGATTCGATTTGCTAGTATCTTGTTGAAAATATTTGCATCCATATTCATCAGGATATTTATTTTTGAGAGACATAGAGACAGAGTATGAGCAGGGGTAGGGCAGAGAGAGAGGGAGATACAGAATCTGATGCAGGCTCCAGGCTCTGAGCCGTCATCACAGAGCCCGACGCGGGGCTCGAACTCACAGACCGTGAGATCATGACCTGAGCCGAAGTTGGCCGCTTAACCGACTGAGCCACCCAGGTGCCCCAAATCAGTGATTTTTAAAAAAAAATGTTTATTTATTTATTTTGAGGTGGGGAGGGGCAGAGAGAGCAAAGAGAGAGAATCCCAGGCAGGCTCTGCGTTGACAGAACTGTGAGCTTATGACCTGAGCCAAAACTGAGAGTCAGATGCTTAACCAGCTGAGCCACCCAGGTCCTCAGATCACTGATATATTTTTTAAAGCAGGGATTGGCCAACTATGGCCTTTGGATCACATCTGGTCCGTTGCCTGTTTAGGTACATTCTGCAATGTGGGAATATTTTTTATATTTTCAAATGGTTAAAAAAGAAATCAAAAGAAGAATCATATTTCATGACCCCCCCCAAAACTACATGAAATCCAGATATCATTGTCCATGAATAAAACTTTATTGGAACATAGCCACACCCATTTTAGTACATATCATCTCTGGCTGCTTTCCTGTTATAACGGCAGAGTTGAATAGTTATGACATTTTCCGTATGATCCACAAAGTCTGAAATATATACTATCAGGCTTTTTGTGGGAGAAGTTTGCTAACTTTTGTTTACAAGTGCCTACTGAAAACTAATACATGATATGCTCACATGTCATTAGCCAAAAGAAATCGCTTGGTTTTACCTAACTTCAGAAGAGATGAAGAAATGCCCATAAGGAGGAACCCTGAAAATACTTGGTGACTAGCACTAACAACTACCCCACAGACAGAGGGAACATAACCTTCTCCCTGGCATCATGCTGAGATCTCACCAATTCTTAATTAGTTGAATCTGAACTAAAGATAATTTACTATAAATGTCTGTCAAAAGCCCAAATTGCCTATGTTCGTACAGACCCGTTCCTCCCTCAGAATCACTGAAATCGATCTGTGATTATTCTCATAACTGCAATTTACAGCTTGATAACAACAGCTAGAGAAATTTATAAGCAACCCAATGAGCACTTTTAAGAAAAAAATCAATTCCAGTTCTCCCAAGTACAAGGGGACATTTAATACTGTAAATTGTCTGAGCTCAGCTAGAAAGGGAAAAAGAAAAGCATTTATTTTCTCATTCACAGACTCCTTTAGAGTAAGCGATTTGGACCCTTATCTAGGAATGCCGTTTCCGAAACAACGCAGGAGGGGAACCATCCAGGCAGGCACTATTTCCTGAGACAGCATAAGCCCCTCCACCCGCTTAAAAGTCCCAGTTAAGTCTGTAAATGCTAAGTAAATTATAGAGTAAATGAGAAATGTAGTTTCAAAAAGTGACCTCAGAGCTGCTTCTTCACTGCCATGAGATGCAGACGCATTTTCTCCCTCGAGCTCTGTGGTCTCTGACACTTATGTGTTTACACCACGAACAAGTGGCTTGGGCATGCCCTACCGAGGCCACTTTCTTCCTCTCGGACACAATAGAGAGTGAGCCAGAGCCCCCTCCCTGGGCAGTTCCAGAATGACTGAGGCCATTGAGTCGGCCTCATTCCTGGTGGCTGATGAAGATGTTTCCTCCCTGTCCTCTCTCCTACAAATTATAATTCCTTTCTTTTTCAAAATCTGAAAGCTCTTGTGCTTTTGCAAACCACAATTATTCGTAATGAATCATCCCCAGAGGGCACGTCTTCATGAAGTCTTGCCTACTTCCTTATGGTTCTGGCAACTGAATAATCAGAGGATATGAGAGCCCTTATTCCCTGCCATAAAATAAGTTTATAGAGATATAATTAGCAATAGTATTATCTTCATTTGGACTTAGCCATGCTAAATGTCCTATAAGAGTTGTTTACGAGGTGATATGAATGGTAATGGTATTAATAACACTATTAGCCAGAAGTATCAATATTTCCCACCACTTACTGCCTTCTAATGAGGTTGCGTGTGGAGTTCTGAGACAGGAACGAGCCGGTAGATTTATAGAAAGTTGTAAGGAAGCACTTAAGAGTCATTAAAAGGAATTTGGTAACTTCACAGTGTAGGGGCCTTCTCCTTCCTTGAGTTAGTGGCACAAGGCAGGTCTCCACTCGCACAGGTTCTAGTGGCCCTGGACCCATGCTGCTCTTTGCTGTCTCCAGATCTTTGCTGATGTCCTTCTCCTGTGTGTGATTCCCGCCCACTGGCCCGTCCAGGCATACCTCTGTCCTGGACAGAACGGGGCCTGGTTTTCTTGCTACCTCCTCCAGGAAGCACTCAGAGTGCTCATTGGGGGCTTAAGAATTATTCCATCCTCTGTTGTGGACAATCTTGGCTCATGGGTTTTCTCATCTTCCCAGCAAGAGTGTGGGATGTTGGAGAGGGAAGCTATGTTTCCCATTCGGTATCTCTTATAGCTCGGGGAAAGAAACAGGTACCCTCCTTTGAGGTCCCAGCCCCGTGCCTTTCAGCACTCTGCCAGGTCCCGACACCTTTCAGATGCCCCTGGAGATGCCCTTGGATGACATTTAGTCTAGCAGATCATTTTATAGATGGGGAGACTCAGCTCAGATTGGCGATCTGTTTGGTCAGGGCCCCGCACGGTGAGGGGTGGGGTGGGGAACAGTTCCCAGGCCTGGCTTCTGAGTGGGTGGGTGGGAGTGGAGAGGGGAGGCCTTGAGCAGGTTCCAGTGGCAGGCCGAGGGTAGTTCAGCCGTGCCTCAGCGTCCCAGATGTTCACCTCACCGAGGAGGACTCCTACAGAGGTGGCAGAGCAACGTGGGGGAGGGAGCCTTGGGACTGGAGATAGGAGGCCAGCGTCAGGTGCTCCCTCTGACCATTTTAAGTCTGGCCCTGGCAGAGGCCAGTTTCCCCCTCAGAGAAGTGGGAATGATTTTCCATCTTGTGCTTGTGGGAATCCCACGGTAGGCTTGGTGGGAAAGTGCTTTGTGCTTCTGTGCTCCTGTGCTCCTCTCCCTCCCTGATGAGGCTGGGTGGGGACAGATGGGGACTGTGAGAGCAGATGGCAGGGTCCCTTTCCTAAGGCTCTGTCCATTTAGTGGCTAGTGGTGGCCCTCCACTTCCTCCAGGTGGCCGCGTTCCCAGCCCAGGCCCCTGGCAGCTGCTTCTGTTCCTGCCGAGTGGGCACCCTGGGGAGCAGTCAGGAAACCTGCTGAGTCGAGGATTAGCTCACCACCCTGCTGCTTCAATTCCTCACCTTCTACCCCTGAGTCTTGACCTCAACTTGGTCACGCAGGCCTGAGCCCAAGGTGAATGCTATTGATTGTCTCATCAAGGTGCTGCTGTCATTGTCTCATCAGCCCATCTGTCCCGCAGAAGTGGACACACGTTTGTTGATCTTACCACTGGAACCCCCTTTTGGGGGTCATGTCAGGAAGTTCTTTGGACAGTGGCTGAGGGCAGAGCTGGGCCAACCCCTTGTCTCCATCCAGGCAGCCCAGGCTATGACTTTTGGGAACTCTGCACCTCACAGTGGGTAATGGTCTTGTCCAAGGCCTCTCTGGACCCACACACCCAGTGGCAGAGGGACCATGGCTGTGAAGGGGGAGGAAAGATGACACCCCCCCCTTCCCGAGCAGACTCCAGGACAGGGTGTCTGGAAAAGTCTTCTTTCTCTGGCCTGGAAGTGGAGCTCTGGAAATGGCCTCTTAGGGGAGACCAGACTTTGTACAAAGAGTAGCCATGAGGTTCTTCTGTCACTCCCCAGGCTGGGCCTTTGGGAAGCAGCAGTTTGGGTTCCTTCCTATTACTCCAGGGTCAACAGGGACAGCGGAGCCCCTAGATTCCAGACCCAGCTCCTTTGACAGCACCAGGAAAGTATCTGTCAGTTTGTGAACTCCTGAGCATTGGCTACCATGTCAGATTCCTCCCCATGGTCACACAGCAGGTGCTCAGTGCACAGTAGGTGCTGATTAAATGAATGAGTGAGGGCGTCACTCAGAAGAAAGGATTTCGGTTTGGTCTTTGGTACCAGAAACGACCAAGGAATGTTTTAGTCTTTTCTTGGAGCAAAGTGAAAAACTCCCTCGAGTCTCACCCAAGGGGATAGCGCCTTTCTGTCCCAGGTGGGTGGTTTGGGAGGGAAGTGGCGTGAGAAGCCTCCCTGTCCTCCACTCTCCCTTTGCTGTCAGGCCTGCCTGCCCCTTGTATATGGCTCCTCTTAGCCCGCTCAGATCTTATTACGCCAACATAAATTGAGTTACAGCATCAAAAGCTCTTTGTTTAGTGAACCAAGCACTTTGTATTAGTTACTACATCTGTCTTGTTATTTTGCGTCATCTTGGCTGGAAGACTGCATGAGTATCCTCGAGGAGAAAACTAAAGACCTAAGTGATTTGTGAAATCTATTTGGTTCTTTTGGTTATTCGTAAATGGGATAAACAGCATCACTGGGGCTCTAGTGTTTATAGGGGGGAGAACTGTGGGTCCGTTGCCCCCACCTTGGTCTGGGAAGATCGTGGTACCCACACCTGGTACCCTGTACAGAAGCAACTGAGCTTTCCCTATAATCTAATTAGGCACAGGCTGTTACCGACACTTCGTTCTTACAGAGGAGATGCAGGGATATGAGAATTATTAAAATTGCCAATTCTTTGCATTTATACAGTTTAAAAAATAGCACTTTTCCGCATTATAAAAATAATATGATGTACATCATAGAAAATATGATATACACTCCAGAAATAGAGAAGCAAAGCACAATGAAAAAACAAATCCCACATCCCAGCCCTAAGGATGAAACAGACTTCAATGGGCAGCGTTCTAGAGGTGTTGCAGGCGTGTGCCTACGTGTGTGTGTGTGTGAATCTCTACTTCTCCATATGTACTTATAGTTGTTACAAGAATGGGATCAAAAGTGTATTTGCCTTTTATCCTCACAGCCATGGTGATGGCGTCTTTGGTTCTCCAGGAAGCTGAGTGACCTGTCGGTTCACCCAAAGTCTTCCTTCTTCCCAGCCATTACCTTCCCCTTGGGCATCTGTTCTAGTTAACATACAGCAGGGTGACTCAAAGCTGACTATGTGTCACCAATACCCAGCACTCTGTGCCCACAGGGGGTCCGCGTGTGACAGGGTTTGGGACTGAGTACCCTCTGGCTTCCCTTGACAGCTTCCCAAGCTGTTCTGAGCCTCTTGGCAACTCTTCCTTGCCCAGGATGCGGGGGTGAATGTTGACCTGGCCCCGTGTGGCTGACCTCTAAGGCTTTAAGGCGAGTCCTGATTCTTGAGCCCTGCAGGTCCCCAGTTTTGTCTTTACATCCTGCTCTGCCCCTTATCACCCCTGGATCATTGAAGATGACCTTCTCTTGCTTGAGGATGGCCCCAGGGAGGTGTGTGACCAGCCTTGCATGCAGGGCTCAGAATTTGGGGTGGGGTGGTGTGGAAGAAACCTATGTAGGCCTTTTCATCTTGTGGAAGAAAGCGATGTTAGATGAGTCTACAGACTCCTATATCTTCTTCCTGGCTTTAAGAAAAACTTGCCTTTTCATTTACTAGCCACTTGCAAGTGATGTTAAAGAATCTCTGTCTTGCTGCTGATACATAAGAGAATATTTGCTCAGTGTCCACCTTCCATTTTCCAAGAGAAATCAATCCTCCTTGTCAGAAATGCATAGTTCTGAGACTATACATATGTCAATATCGGCTGAGCTCAGGGACAGCGTGAGGGAGACAGGCGCTTGCAGGGTAGGGCTTCGCACTCCCTGTTCGATATTCTTTGACCTCCAAGCTCACCCTGACTTTGTTCAGTCGATTGCCCCCCTGCCGTCCGGGAGGCCTGCCCTTGAACATGGCTGAGCGATTCATTACCTGTCAGAGGCAGCCAGGTGTATGTGCACATGGCTGCGCTGGGGGCTTGTTTAGTTGGCTTAGTAATTAAAAGCAAACAAAGCTGGGATGGAGACCTATTGGTGTTGCTGGAGGCGCTGAGGCAGAAACATGTGGGCAGTCCGCCAGTTTCCGGAGTCCAGGAAGACTAGGAATCATGAGAGGTGACAGATAGAGTGCTGAGACCTCAGAATGGGGGTGCAGGGCAGGACATCTTGCAGGGCACATGAAGCTCTCACCCCCATCTGGACCTGGGGTGAGACTGTCACGGAGCATGTAGTTGGGCCTTCTGTGGTGAGAGGGAAGAAGGAGGGTCAGGCTTATTCTCAGATCACTGCCCTGCTGGGCCCTTTATTGGAATCCAACTGGGTGTTGGTGATACCCTAAGAAATGATCGAATTTTAGTTATTAAGGTAGTAGCAGAGGTGGGATTCAAACCCAGAGCATGTGTGATTCTCTTACTGGTTTTTCCTAGGTGGGGTGTAATAGGTTGTGTGGGTGGCTCCCCAAAAGTTATGTCCACATACCTGGAACCTTTCAATGTGACCTTATTTGAGAAGAGCGTCTTGGCAGATGGAATTAAGTTGAAGATCTTGAGATAGGGTGACTATCCTGTATTATGCCCGTGAGCCCTAATGCCAAGGCCAAGTGTCCTTCTAAGAGAAAGACAAAGGGAGATTTGGGACAGACAAAGGAGAAAAGACACAGACAGGATGAGAGGAGGCAGTGTGACCACTGAAGCAGAGACAGGAGCGATATGACCCCAAGTCAAGGAACACGGAACCACCAGAAGCTGGAAAGGGGCAAAGAACAGATTGTCCCTTAGAGCCCCCTAGAAGAGTACGGCCCCGGTGGACTGCAGACTGCTGGGGCCCAGCACTGAGAGACGCTACGTTTTCATTGTTGGAACCTACTCTGTTTGTGCTGATTTCTAATGGCAGTCCCAGGACACTGGTGCAGAGTGGCTCAGTTCACCTTAGGAAAACTGGAGATTTTCACTTTGTCCTTTGCAATCCAAGAGGCATCCTTTTTGGATATCGGGGCAGTCCTGTCCAGGGTGTGGCCTGGGTGTGGAGTCATGTCTCCAGGCCTCTGAGGACATCCATGATGTCACATGCTGCCATAGTTTCAGTGTCCTTCTCCAGTCCCTTGGAGTCCCCAGCCCAGAGCAGAGCGAAAGCTGACCTGATGTTGCATGTATATTTTATGAATGGATTTTGCTCAGCTCCGAGGTTGCTTATTTCTTGCCTAGAGGCAGCAGCAGGAAGTTGGTGCTGTTTTGGGCCTTTTGCCCCAGAGTGGCCCACTCCCCCTCAAGCTTCACTGGCAGGTGACCTCACAGGGAGGTTATAAATAGCAGCCAGGGATGGCTTCTGAGTGCCTCGAAGTGGAAGCACCATCACTTGATGACAGTTCATTGCAGGGGGAGACAGCGGGATGCTGGGGGCTGTCGCTTCTCCTCTGCTCTGACGGTAATCAGAGCAGGCAGATGTCTCCGACAGCTGGGGCTAATGGGCTGTCAGACAGGGCCGGACCGGCCTGGGACATCCTCCGTGCTCCTTGGCCCCGGTCCAGTCCAGACCCAGGGAAATCAAGCATGGGGCTGCCTAGTGAGGCTGCAGACCTGCTTGCAAAGAATCTGCCCTTCTGCTGCCTGGTGAAGCCTCTCTGGGAGTGGGGGCCTGCCCTCTTCATCCTGGACAGTTTGATTTCTCATTTGTTAGAAATGATCATTTGAATTATTGATGAGAGATTAAAACTAAGCTAATTCGGTCCAATTTCTCTAATAGACAAAACTATTTATAATTAACCTAGAAGCAGAGGTCAGTTCAGTTGGAAATGGCTGTGGTGGCCAGAGGAATTAAAATGAGAATCCACTTTGTGCTAAGGTGGAATTTGTACAAGGACCATCTTGAGAAAGGCTTTGAGATGAACTTGCGATTCTCAACCAAAGGGTGGTACCACCCGTGAGACCTTCAGCTCAGCCTTGGGACATTTTGAACAAAGTATGATCTGGGCTAGTTTTGTCAGTATGTAACCCCAAAAAGCGAGTGAGTCGGTGACTTATGGGGTGTGTGTCCTCCAAAACAGCTCAGGAGCTGGGAGTTGGGAGGCCTGAGATCTGGTTTGACTGCACGCCCTCATCCTCTCTGTCTGTGAAATGAGGAGGTGGGGCCAGCGTGCTAGACTACTCCATCTCTGCCACCCCACGCTCTGGCCCTGTAGTTGTGATGAGTGATTCTGGGGATGACAGGGGAGGGCTGATCCTCTGTTGTCAGACACTCAGTGCCCCCTTGAAGATGGGGTTTTGTCTTTGGTGGTGGTCCTGGACTCATCTACTACTGTAACCGTGACAGTGAAGACACTGCAGTGTGGTGGGAAGTGTCCTGGATTATCCCTTGTAGGTGCTCGGGTCCACCTCTCCCTGTCCTCCAGTGTCTGTCTGCGTGTTTCAGACACGAGAAGCTGGGCTCAGCTAGTTTGGCAGTGAGCATCTAGACGAGGGGCTGGCGCACAAGCAGATGCCTCCATCTTGTCCTGGAAGGGTGCAGGGTCTTCTGTGCCTTGACTCTTTGACTTCTCTGGTGGAGCCAAGCCATGGGCCACTTCTTGTTTAATGCTGGGAAAACGTATGTGAATCTTCACCACCAAACTCTAGACGTGGCTTTCAAACATCTGTCTAGCAGCAAGCACACCCATTAAGAAATGAAACCTTATGAGGAAATTCAATAAATAAGACAAAAAAGGATGGGAGGCCACTTGGCGGTGGGGAAGATGTAGCCCTACCATTTCCCCTGCCCAGGGGCAGGCTGCCCTCTGAGGGAAAGGGAGGACTTCTCCCACCCCAATCCCAGAGGGATTTTCTCGCCTTAGTCAGAAAACTACCCAGTGGTAAGATTGGCCTCCTGACCTTATAGCAGACAGGACTGAGACCCAGAGAGGGGAGTGGGCTGGCCTGAGTGTCCTGTAGGCTCCTGGCCAAGCGGAACCCTCTTGGCTTCCAGCTTGGCAGAGGGAAGTGTGTGTGGGGATATTCTGTCTGTGACACCATACTGCCTCTCTGCTTGCCTTTCTCAGCCCTGCTGGGAGCCAGGTCTGATGCCTGAGGACCTGGTTGGACTCCAGTAATGCTCCCAGCGGTGCAGACCCTTTAGCCTTTCTCTGGGAGGTTAATTATTTGCTTTTTTCTTTTCTTTTCTTTTTTTTTTTTGGCTTCTTTTTAGATGGAGTTAAAGTGTGTAGCTCCCAAGAATGGGTAGGAATATAAGCTGAAGGAATGTAAAACTGTTTCTTAAAGATGGGATCCATATTCTTTTAGAAATAATGGCTTCCCCAGATCTGTGTTTTCATGGCGGTCCTCGGAGCAGCTCCCCTGCGTCATGGTGGACCCGTGTAATTTCACGCATCTCCTCTCTCACCTCCTTAGGCTTCTGCAGTTTTGAAGTCGGTTCTCACCTGCCAGTAATGAGGAAATAAACACCGCTGTTGTTGGTGACCTCCGATTTTAATTGGATTTTAGAGCGGTTTCGAACGAATGAATGAAGCTCCTGGGCTCGAAGAAAAAGCTCTTCTGGTAATGAGCTGAAACTATTACATTAATTTCCTAAGGACCTCTTCCTTCCTCTGCTCAGATTGTTTGCAGACACTGGTCAATGCTGCATATAAATTGAGGTCTCAAAAGGCTAAATTAACAATTAATCGGAAGCATCTCTCAGCCCCGCCGAATGGAAATAGTCCCTCAATTGTCAGAGGAAATCTACCTTCAGAGACCTCTTGTTATTGAAGAGGTGCACCGCGGACGCATCAGGGGGTCTGGAGGGAACTCTTGTTTATAAGGGTCTGAAGGGGCAAGGAGTGTTCATACATCAGAGACATAATTCTTCGTGTTTTGTCACATCAGCTTTTCTCTGTCTTTGTGTTAACGCGAAGTCTGGGAGGAAAGTCATCCCCATCACTCAAGCTGGGCAGCAGGTTTGATTCAGAAATCTGCCCGGGTGGCCCTCACGGTCACTCGCCTTCACTCTTCCCTTCTCGCCATACCCCTCAGACACCTTGCGAGGTGGCTGATGCCTTGCCTTTTGCACGCCTTCCCCTGCACCCAAGCTCCCTCACCCGGGTTTCTGGCTGGTCTCCTTGCCCTCAATGTCTCCCTCCCCATCCTGTGTGAGTATGTGGCCTATAGTTGCCACAGTCTGGAATCATCAGTGGCTCCCCACTGTCCCCGGGGAAGAAGCAGGAGCTCTTCCCTGTGGCTTCCAGGCCCCCTTTGACGCAGCCCTGCACTTCCTCCATGGCACCCTCTCCCCTACCCCAGATGTGCTCAGCTGCCCGCCGGGCTGGCTCTTCATAGTGCCCCCACCACGCCCTCACCCGTCTGCTAATTCCTGCCCCTGAAATTCTTCCACTTTTTCATGGTGGCCCATAGTATTTATTGTCCTAACCAGGGCTGTTTTGATAATGAAAAGGGACGCTATTAATAATTATGCCAGGACAACGGGTGTAAGTCAGGTGGTTTCAGGAACCTAGGACATGCTGTCATCTGAGCCATGTCCTTTCCTTATTCTCTTCACTTTTCATCTACTTTCCCCCCACTCCTTTCCTCAACTAAGTTCAGCTCAGGTCTTCCCTGGCCTTGATGGCTCACTTCTAGGAAGGTTCCCTTGGTAGCTGGTCTTTCTAAGTTGTAAAAATAAGCCTACGTGCCAGACAGAGACGCTTTGTTCTCCTTAGCACTGTGCTTACTGTCTGAGCACCTCTCGGGATGGTAGTGGGGGGACGTGGAATAGGAGTGTGGATTTTGCAGCAGGGACAGCCCTTTCCTATTAGTACCAAGAATGGAGCCACAGGCATGGGCGTAAAAGGTCACTCAGGTGTTTTTAGACACTTCTGTATTATGGTCATTCGTTATTCATTTTGGCTTTCTAGTACGTGAACATCCTTATTCTCAGGGGCGTCTCCCCATATTGAAGCAGAGCCTCTCTTACTCTATACAGATGCCCGGTACTCACTTTCTGGCTTCCCTGGTGACCAGGGTGTGGGAAGAGACCATCTGGACTCCAGGCTGGCAGGGCACCAGCCACAACCACGGGCAGTAGTCCTAATGGTGGCGATGCCACGTACTGGGCTCCGGCCAGGTGTCTGCACCTGGCCCTGGGATATCAGGGGCAGATTCTGGGGACTAGTTCTGGAGCAGACATGAAGATCTGTTCCTGGTAGTGTGCCTCTAAGCCTGGTTCTCTGGTATTCTCAGGGACTGTGGGAGTGATTTAGTATTCTTTATTATAAAAAATGTAAACCAGGGGCACCTGGGAAGCAGTGTCCGACTCTTGGTTTTGACTCAGGTCCTGATCTCACAGTATGTGAGCTTGAGTCCTCATTGGGCTCGTCCCTGACACTGGAGAGCCTGCTTGGGATTCTCTCCCTCCCTTTCTCTCTGCCCCTTCCCCGCTCGCTCTCTCTGTTTCTCTCTCAAAGTAAATAAATAAACCTAAAAAATTTTTAAAAATGTTAACCATAACAAATTTTAGAGAAAAAAATCACATAATAAACCTGAGCCCCTACATACTCACTGGGTAGATTCAACAATTATTTTTTTATTTTCTTTATTTTTGAAACAATACTAATTTTTTAAATGTTTATTTATTTTTGAGAGAGGGAGAGAGAAAAAGAGGGAGAGAGATAGAGAAAGAGAGAGAGAGAGGCAGACACAGAATGTGAAGCAGGCTCCAGGTTCTGAGCTGTCAGCACAGAGAGCCTGACATGAAGCTCGAACCCATGAACCGTGAGATCATGACTTGAGCCAAAGTCGGACACTTAACTGACTGAGCCACCCGGGTGCCCCAGACTCAACAATTATTAAACTTTGTCCCCCCTCCCCCATTTTTCCATCACTCCTCTTCCCTTTTTTTATCTCTTTCTGCCTAAAGAATTTTAAGAATATCTCATTCCTAATACGTCAGCATGAATTTCTAAGAAGTAAGGACTTTTTTTTTTTTTTTTTTTTTTGCCTAACCTCACACGTTTCATCTTACTTAGCAAGATTAACAGTAATTCCTCAATCCCATCTCATATCCAGCCTGTATTCTCCTGATTGTCTCAAGATGCCTTTTTATAGTTGTGTTTAAGTCTGGACCCACCCAGAGTCCACACCGTGCATATAGTTTTCTGTCTCAGAGGTTTCACCCTAGAATCCTGTCATGCCAGTGACTTGTTTTCCTGCAGAAACCAGCTCGGTGGTCCTGTAGAATGTCTCACGTTCCAGATTCATCGGATTCTTTCCTGCTGGTGGTGTCTCTGCTTCTTCCACTGGCCCTGGCCCTTCCTCTAAAGGAAAAAATTGATGTAAAGACCAGGTTAGATTCAGGTTTAACTGTTTTGGCAAGAATATTTGGTAGTGGCGGTGTGTCCCGGCATTTGTGTCCCTACTTTTAGGGCTCCTGGTTTGATTAGTGGGTTCGCTTGTGGCAGCCTGAATCCTTCATCACAAAATTGGACTTCACTCCTTACACAGAAGTTGATCTTTGGACACCAGTTTTGCACCCTCTGACTATTCAGTTCCCCTTCAATTTTTCAAACGTTTTAGCTTCCATTGATCTTCATTATCTATTCATTGTTCTTTAAATACATTTCCTTCTGCTTAAACCTACTAGAATGATTTGTTTACAAATACTAACTGAGTAGTTAACTAATAATAACTTAATAATAATAACTAAATAGCCACTGAGGTGGCTCAGTTGGTTAAGCATCTGATTTCAGCTCTGGTCACAATCTCACGGTTTGTGAGTTCAAGGCGCGTGTCGGGCTCTGTGCCGACAGCTTGAAGCCTGGAGCCTGCTTCGGATTCTGTGTTTCCCTCTCTCTCTGCCTCTGCCCCACTTACATTCTGTCTCTCCCCCTCTCTCAAAAATAAATAAACATTAAAAAAAATAACTGAATAGTAATTAAAATTTTTTTTGTTTTTGTTGAAAAAAAATTATAACAAGTGCTGGGTGCTCTGCATAAAAGGATGCTATACAATCTGGGCAAAATGTCGTAGAAGCAGAAATGCTTCAGTACCTCCTTGTATATCTTCAGCTGTTATAAATCTCTGTTTGGTTATATTGGACTTGGGCAGGACAACTCACTGTAGTCTTGTATTTGTGGCGGCAACATTAGCTGCTGTGAAAAATAAACTCTCGAATCTCAGTGGCTTTGATGCAATAGAAGCTTCGTTGTAGTTGATGGTCCTGGCTAGCGGGTAGCTTTCCCCACACGTGGGCATTCAATGCCCTGGGTTCTGCTCATCTGGACTGTGTTCCCGAGGGCTGGGTTGTTTTTGGTGTCTAGCTGGAAAGAGGAGAGAGTGGGGAACGCACAACTCCGTACCTACAAGGGAAGGACGCTCATGTTTTGTTAGTCCCTTTGTGACAGTTAGTCACATGGCCAGTCCTGGGTGCAGGCAGGGCTGGGAATGGATTCCCTTGCTGGATGGCCACTTCCCAGGGACTCTTCTGCTCTGTGGCAAAGGGAGCACGCATTTGTGGACAGTGCTGCCCCTGCTTTTTCTTGGTTTCTTGGTTTGCTTTTCTTTGTTTAGAGCCTGGCTTTCATCTATACAATCACATATGGAAACTCAGGGTGCTCAGATCCCTGTCCACTGTCCTTTTTTGCAGCCTTGGAGCGTGAACCTTTCATTCTGCCGGTCTTGGCTCACCTCGCCCACCATCTGATTCTTCCCTTGGTGTCCCTGTGTCCTAGGCAGGGTCTCTTTCCAGCTCAGGCTTGGCAAGAGCCAGATGAAAAAGAGATTATAACCTTTTTGTGAAAAGGCAGAATGTCATCAGGCATCCCTCAGGAAATTCTGTTCCTACTCAGAAGAAAGTTCTTTTTCACAAAATTTTTTAAAATTTATTTTTGAGAAAGATAGAGACAGAGTACAAGCGGGGGAGGGGCAGAGGGAGAGGGTGACACAGAATCTGAAGCAGACTCCGGGCTCTGTGTGTACAGCACAGAGCCCGACGGGGGCTTAGACTCACGAACCGCGAGATTGTGACCTGAGCCAAAGTTGGACACTCAAGCGACTGAGCCGCCCAGGTGCCCCACAGAAGAAAGTTCTTTCAAGAGAGGCTTTCTCCCTTTAATTGTTATTTTCACACCTTTTTTCTCCGCCCCCCCCTTCCTTGTGGATTCTCCAAAGTTTGACAACAGTGTACCTATAACATAGTTGGTATTCAAGTTTTAGAGGAAAGCCTTAAAACAAGTTTTCAGAACAAACCCTTCAAGTAGAAGAGTGGCTTCTCTTCCAACTTCTTTACAGATCTGAAACTTCGCCAATTAATGCCTTTCTTGGAACATAGAACTTTGTTTCTTAGAACATGCTATTTATTTGTAATATACCTTGCCTTCTTCTGTAATAGTTTATAGGTGTTTTTCTCTCTAATAAGTTGAGACGTCCCTGGTGAGCAAGGAGATATTATGTGTCTCACTTTCTCCTTCATCCCAGCTCAGGGATGACCCTGAGGTTGGTGGACTCTTTGTTTTCCAGTTGCCTAGAAAAGTCAGTCGTGAAGCCTGAATACTCAACTCCTAAAAGCTCAAGCTTTGTGTGCTTTTTGGTTTGGTGGAGTGTGGTGGAGTTGGGGACCTCTGGTGTTTTTTGTTGTCCCTATAAAGTCACTCTCTGTCTTCTCTGTTGCACGGAGACTGTAATGTAAACATCTCTGACAATGAGAACGGTTGACACTGAAAGTCTATTCTTGCTCCCCAGGAAACAAATATCCATTAAGCGGGGTAGGAGGTGAGGAGGTAACACCAGCAGCAGGCAACCTGGACAACATCCCAAGGGTACTTCCTGCCCGAGGGGGAAGAAAACCAGCTTCCAGCTAACCAGGAGGAAGATTCACCAGCATTTGATGGCACTATAATAGCATAAACAATGACAAGTTCCATAAACATCACAAAAGGAGGAATTTGTCCTGAAGTTCCTTCTGGGATCTAATTTGAGGAAACATCTTGGTGAAGGGTCACAAGGGAAGCGGAAATGAAAGCATAGCAATGCAGGGTGACAGCTGGGCTCTCCTGGGGGGGTGGGGGTGGGGAGGTGGGGGGGCGGCTCTGTGAGGGGAGGGGATGCTGGGTGGGAAGCCACCCTGGAGGAGACATGGCCTTAGCAACTGCCAGCCTTTGTGCATGCTGACCTCAGGCTCCTGCAGAACACGAGCTCCTGCTGGGCTGGGCAGAGGATTTGGAGCAAGAAAAATGAAGTTCGAGTCTTCCTTCTGCTGTTTCCGACAGTCGTGTGACCTTGAGCTAGTCACCGTGCACGCAAGTCAGCTTCGCCTCTTCCGAAAGTGGAGCTGAATGGCTGCTCTGGTTGCCGTGGGGATTAAATGCAGTCCCCACCCCAAGGGCAGAAAGGGTGGCCGTCACACTGTCAGTTGATGAACCAGGAGGTGCCGGCCGGGGGAAGTTAACATCGGATCCCCCAGCCTGAGTATGCTTCCTGCTCAAGGCTTTATTTAGGCTTTTAGTTTCTGAAAAACAGATCTTTTTCTTTTTTTGCTTCCATCTGAGGGGGAAACTTGATGTTGGAAGACAGGACGTCTCTTCTAGGCTAATGTGCGTGGGCAGCCTCGTTTCATCTTGATGTTTGGATGTGCCGTGAATTTCTCAGATCACCTAAACCTGCCTGCACCTCGAGCACTGCCATGAGCTTTGCGAGTGAAGTGCACAAAGACACAGACTTGTGCATTAGAGCCTGCAGATCCAGGGGCCTCTCAGGGATGCTCTTGTCATGCCCAGAATTCAGGAACCCCAAAAACCACCAGGGAGCCGAGTCCGATGCAAGAATAAAGAGGCTTTATTCGAGCTAGCTCGAGCTCAATCTCCTACCTGCACCGACACAGCGGTGGGTCGAGAGAGAGAGAGAGAGAGAGAGAGAGAGAGAGAGAGTTCCAAAGGCGCAAGAGTTTTAAAGGAGTCTAGGGTAGTGGAGGGGTGATGGTCGTGACCCTAGCCGATTGGCTGAGGAAGGGTCAAGGGTCCTGTTCCATAGGTCACTGGGTGTGGTTCTTTTGGAACTGGGATGTTGCAGGTTTTAAGCTTTTGCGCAGGCACTGGGGACTCAGGGTGGAGGACACGAACACAATGGAGTCAGTCCCAGTTTGCCCTTAAGCAAAATGGAATCAGTCCCGATTTTCCCTTACACTCTTCTGTCCGCGGAGAAGGGGAGAGGGCGACACACCTGTGCATTCCAGAAGGCCACACAGAGGGTTCTGCCAGCTCAGCAGTGATGCCTCGTGCTTCTCAGCCCCTGCTGAGCAGAGGGTGAAGAAGCGGGGTTCTTGCAGAGAGCTCTGGGCCTCGCTAGAACCTCTTGCCTATCAGCGGTCCAGGGCGAACGTGTCTCCCCAAGGGCCTTGCACCCACAAGCTATTTTTGTGCCTGCCCAGCCGGTGGGAGACAGTGCGTGCGTGTTTCTTTTCAAAGAGAAGTTGACCTCAGTCTCTTGTTTTAGGTGGTTCTTATTTTAGCTGAACCCTATGGTGTCTCTCCTCACTGAGTACGTGAGACAGGGAAGCAGCAAGTAGGGAATGAAGCGTTGGGAAAGATCTGGGAAGCTGCGTGTGAGGGGTGGGCCTGTGGGCAGAGGGCTGGACACACCTGCTTGCTTCACAAAATCCTGTTGATCTTCCTGGAAATTGTATGTGTGTGTGTTTTGTTTTCAGAACCATCTTTTCCTCGGAATTTGTTGCAAGGGAAGGGCTGGGTAGGAGGCTGTAAGCCGAGCCCCTTTCTGAGATGAGTGGGGAACTCTTTGTGCTCACAACTGAGGCCTAATTGCTCCTTCCAGAAAAAGAGTGTGGAGAGAGAGGGAGTTTGGCGTGGGGCAGGAGAAGGGGCAGGGGTGCGCAGACCTGTTCTGTAAGGCAGATGACACTCAAGCCTGCCCTGGAATCAGTGGGAATCATGTGTGGGCCTCCGTGGCCTGGAAGATGATGTAGCTCACACAGTACGCCTCACGAGCGGGCCATGGGAGCTGAATTTAATTTTACGTTCACCAGGAGATTCCAGCAGTGTGTTCCCGAGGTGCGGAATCATTATTTACAATGAAGCACTTACAGAGAAGTAGTAAAGTTAATGGAGGTTTCAGAGGAATTAGCCGTGTGTTGCATTCCTGAGGGACACAGCTGGCTCCCGTCTCCTGGAGCCAGATCTGCTGTGCTGTGTGCAGAGCTCCTGGGCTACCGGCCCCACCCTGGTGTTATCTGAGAATTGCAGAGCCTGGGAGCCAATCAGTGAAATTGGGAGGGACCCAAAGCGCAAGAGCCCTGGGCCTTCAGAAACTGGCCTGGGGCTGGGCCATGCCACAAGGCAGCCTCTCTGGCCAGCAGACCCATAGGGACTTGCTGTGGGTCCTGGCATGGTGAATGCTACTAACACCACTGCCTTTGGTTGGCTCTGGCTACTGCTGTAGATGGTGAGGTGTGAGTCAGCCCCACACTCACAGTCCCTGAAGGAGTGACCGGGTCTCATTGTGGGGATGGTGACCCGCTCCAGTTGGCCACACATCATGAGGTCCTTGGGTGGCAGCTCCTAGGGCAAGGTTGCCATGTCTACGCCTGGTGCTGGGTGTACCCAGGGTTAGGAGTGTGGCAGATGTGGGTTGGAATCTGAATTCTCCTGGATGACCTTGAGCCTGTTATGTGGCCCCTCCAGTTTCATTTTCCATATCTCTCCAACAGGACAGTGATGATGCCAGCGGCACAGGGTTATGGGAACGAACATGATAGACGGTATAGAAAACACTCAGTACAATGCTGGGCGCCACGGAACTCCGCTGCTTCTCCACTTTTGTCTCGCAGCTCGGCCTTCCATCTGTATGTATTCCCGGACCCTGAGTCCATGGACTGTGTTTCCCAGACTTCTGTGCCAGGTGGCCTCTTGCTGGGTTCTGTGTATAGGAGGCCTAGGAGGAAGGAAGGCCAGGGAAACCCTAGTCTTCCTCGCTCTCTTCCAGCGGTGTCCCTGGGGTGGGGCAGCTGCTGTGGTGGCCTTCCTCCATGCTCCCAGCTTTCAGGGCTGAAGCCCCTGCTCTCCGCTCCGGGTAACATCATTCCCCCCTTCGTGACCCCCAGCCTCTGGAGAGGTATTGGCTTCTTGCATTTCCTGATCTCTGGGTCACCTTACCTTCTCCTTCTTGCTGTCCCAGCACTGGTGTGAGCGATTCGCTGTGTTAAATCTCCTCTGTGTGAAGGACCCGCCGTGGTTTCTCTGTCCCTGACTGGACTCTGATGGATACAGTGGAGCTCCCGTTAATTATGACAAGAGCTTGGTCTTGGAATCAGACAGGACAAGGTTCAGATATCAAGGCTTCACCCCTTCCTCATGGAGTGACCTGTGCCTCCACGTGTGCCTCTGTAGAATGGAGATGATAATAGACCCAACTTTATGGGGTTATTGGGAACACTGAATGAGAGAACAACAGAATTAAAAGCACCACAGAGTGTGGGAGTGGACCGTAACACGACAAGAGGGTATGTTTCTAGAAGTGCTCGCAGCTTCCCCAGGTTGGCCCAGGGAGTGTGGGGGATGCTGCTGGAAAAGGCATGTGAGAGGGAGCCTTGGGCCCGGGTATCCATGGGCAGCAGGGAGCGGTGTGGGGCCTGGAGGGCCTTGTGGAAAGGGAGTGGAACAATCTTTTTATTTTATTTTTTTTAGTTCATTTATTATTTTGAGGCAGACAGAGAGCACACGGGTGGGGTAGGGGCAAAGAGAATCCCTAGCAGGCTCTGCACTGTCAGTACAGATCCCAACGTGGGACTCAATCTCACGAAGCGAACTGCGAGATAATGGATGATCTGAGCTGAAATCAAGAATCTGATACACAACCGACCGAGCCCCCTGGGCAACCGACCGAGCCCCCCAGGCACCCTCCTGGAGCAGTCTTCATGTCCTCTCCCAGTTTAGCTTAGAGCTACAGCTAGGTACCAAGGGCCAGGCCTTCCCTGGGGGCCGCTCTAGGAGGAGGACACAAGTGCTGTGACCTCTTCTCTAAATCTCTGGGACTCAGATAAGTGAGGACGGGTCAGTGCCTCAGCCTGGGGCATTGCTGGTAGCTGGCTTTTAAAGTCTACTTAGTCATTCATTTTACCTAATTATCCAATGACCTAACACCAGCCTCTAATGTTATTTTCCGCTCAGAATGACACCCATGGGGTTTGGAGGGCTGGAATATTTTATCTGCTGTGCAATGGCTGGACATCCTAGCACTTGCTTGCTTAGACCTCCCTAGAGCAGAAGCAGTGGCACTGACCCCACCCTGGGGTTATCTGAGAATTGCAGGGCCTGGGAGCCAATCAATGGGCCATCCCTCAGCCTCCGTGGAGTGCTGGGTCAGCATCCCCTTTGTAAATGACTTTTCCTGGGCTTTTTATCTCAGGAAGGCGGAGTGGGGGTGGTCATGATGAGCAGTCAGAGACTTGGCAAAACTTGGAAGGATCTGAATCAGCAGAGTTGAGATGACTTGCTTCCTAAGCAGTAATGTGGCCCCACCTGACTACACTGTGTTGGGTTCTGCCTTTCCCCAGGGTGGTCCTGGAGGGCTGGAAGGGGGACTGCATATCCAGAAGAGCTCTGGAGGCCCAGAGTGCAAGGTCCTCCCCTACTACCTGCCGTCCCCACTGGGGGCACTCCTGCCTCACTGGGGGCGCTCCTCTCCTTCAGACAGGCCAGTTCTTGGGGTACATCTGTGCCCCCAGCCTTCACCACACCACCTGCCTTGCTGGCTGTGCTCTCTCCTTCCCATGAGTGCTTATCCTAGTATTATTTAAGGCTCTAGGGAACTTTCCTTGGTTGTTCAGAGGCCTGCTAACTTCCCTCCTTGCTGCTGCTTCTATATTGTGTAACAAATACTTCATTAGGTTTTGCCTGAGATGATTTTCTAGGTCTTCGCAGATGTCGGGCTGGAGTCCCTGTTGGCTTCCGTGATGCTTGGGATTGCATGACCAGCCCTATAGGAGCACGGTTTCTCTTTGGGGCCTCGGGTACAATTCTGGGTGCTCTTTCCAGAAAGAAGGGGTTTTCAGGGTATTGCTCTCTGAGACAATCGCTAGGCTTTCTCTGCCTGTGGGTAAAGAGGAGCACAGACCAAAGATTTCCTAATCTGGCATTTCTGGCACAACATTTTCTGGCCTGGGAAAATGTTAAAAAATACAATTCCTAGACTTCACCCCTTAATATTCTGTTTTAGTAAACCTGGAGGCAGGGCCCGTGAAAGTATGGTTTCAAGTCAGATTGCCAGCTAATTCTGATGTCCACACAAGCTGGCCAATCAGCCTCACACCTTTGCCGCAATCTGTATTTTCGGGGATAGTCTTTTTTCATAAGCCACCGAAATAGTCCAGAACCCTCCAGGTCTTGTTAGTGAAAGTGAATGCTTTGGGCCACTTCTCAAATATGAATAAGGTAGCAGACATCCTCCAGACCTCAAGTCCTGAGTTAGGAAATGGGAAATGGGCACCTTCCCACAGAAACAATTTAATCATGAAGCATTCGATTGCTAATTCTCTTGGAATCTCAGATTTAGCAAAGAGTAGTTCAAGAATCTCCTCTACATGATTCAGTCAGGAGGAGCCCACGGTTTTACTGTGGCTGACTTGCTAGACCCTTTTCTGTTCCTGGAGTCGATGTGCTCCTTTCTGTCCCCTTCGGCCACCAATCTTATGTTAGTCCCCTTCAGCACTGGTTTCCAACCCTGGCTGCACGTTGGAACTACATATGGATACCCAGGTGTCTTGTGCTGAGATTCCGATTCAGGCGGCCTTGGTTCTGATGGATATCTGGCATTGAGAGCACCTGGAACAAGCTATGTTCTCACACGCATCTGTGAAGTACAATAGGGGATAAACAGGAGTGAAGTTTAAGAAAATGTAAGCTCTTAGGTATGGTTCAGAACTTGCTTGACTAAACTCTACCATATACAGTTTTCCAGATAATTTGAAACTTTCTCATTGTAGCATTTTATGTTTTAAAATGACACTGATGGTGACTGTGCCCTTGCCTCCTGCTTGCTGACTGCCATGACCTCTGCTGTTGACCTTGTTACTTTGGCTACTGCTTTTCTCTACCTCTACTTTTCCCTGTCTGAGCTCCTCCTGGCCCTAAATTTTTTTATGATGGCAAGTTTAACTTTCTGGTCCTCCAAGTTATCTTTGTCCTCTCCCCAGAACATCACAAAGAAAAGAAAATAAGAGAGAAGTCTGTGACCATCCTCCGATTAGCTTCATCATCCCTTTTGCAATCGGACATATCTCCTGGGCTGGCAGTTACCGTCTTCCTCAGTGTGAGAACGTCCCGCATGGAATAAATATCTGTTAATCCATTATTCCCCCCTAGCCCACTCCCAACTCCTGCGCAGTTTGGCTTCCAAAAGAGGGATATGTTCTTTATGCCAAATTATGGAAGATTTTGTTTTTTTTTTAATCGAGCGTGGCTTGGAAGAAGGAGTCAAGTTGGTGGAGAAGTAGGGGGGCCCGAAGTTCCCTTGTCCTTCAAACATGGCAGCATTGAGGCCAGAAGACTTGGAATTTCAGGAATCCAGGCTACAGAGTGACAGAGACATCTCTAGGGGCCCACGGGAACAGCTTGTCAGGCCATAGGTGCATAATTGTGAATTGGGAGAGAGAGAACAGGCAGTGTAGGCATAGACGGGAGGGATCCCCTTCTGTGGAGAGACAAAAGGGAGAGAAAGAGAGGCTGTGGAAATGGATGATTGTATTTGGACAAGAGAAAAAACATCTCCAGACCACGGACTGGGGGACCAAAAAAAATGGAGAAAGAACCAATTTCTAACAAGATCCAGGGTTGTGGGGCTTTCTCCAGACTGAGGCCTGCCATCCTGTACACATGCCTGGGGAGAAGGGGGGATGGCCCCGGGCTCGGCTGTGAACTTAGAGGTGCAGTCAGAGAGAGAGTCCCCCACCTTGAGTACTGTGGGAAGAAGGTATATAGCTGCTCCAAGGACAAAAGTTCCTGCAGACATCCGCCAGCCAGAGGCCCTTTGTCGGCTGGGCAGAGCAGCACTACCCTGGTGGGGCACACGGAAGGAATCCTTTAAGACATCAGGGTTTGAATCCCAGCCAAGTACCTGGGAGGCACAGGAGACTGTGCAGTGGGACACACTGGTCTTCTCATGCCCCTGTGGCACTGTGAGGATGGCTTGAACAGAGTGGTCTAGGACACCCAGTCCAGGGAGGAGAGATTGGGATGTCACCATTTTTCTCCCCATCACCAACAAGGTGGGGCTTCAGGGAACAGACAGTGTGCCCACAGTGGAGGCAGGACCCCCCTACACCAAACCATGCCTCTTCATTCCTGATAACTCCTATCTCCCGGAGCAAGACTGACACTGATGAGACCAGAGAGCCCCTCCTCCAGACCAACACAGCCACCATTTCCAAGGCAGATATCGGTCCAGTGGTTTTGCATTTGTTTTGATTCTTGGTCAATATATATATAATGAGAAAAAATACATAATAAGAACAAATTATATATATATGTACATATATATACATATAACTTTTTCTTTATTTTCTTCCTCTTATTTCTTCCTTTCTCTATTTTCTTTGTTGGTTTGTCTAAGCAGACATTTAAGTCTGTTCTTTTTATACCTCTTCTGTATCTCCTTCTTTATTTTCCTCTCTCTCTGTGGATTAAGCCATATAGTTTCTCTGATTCTCTGCCTGGTCAATATTTTTCCTTGCCTTTTCCCCCACCCCTATAATTTCTCTCTTTGTATGGGATAAGGCTTCTTCCACCACCACCACCCCCTGTTAAATTTTTTCCAGGATTACTTCAATGAACAAATCAAAGCACACCTGGTGGAAGGCCCAAACCACCAATATGGGTAGGGAGATAAAACAACCAGAGTCACAACAAGAGAGAGCGTGCAACACACTCCAAAAATACCTCCTGAAGGGCCAGGCCCTGGACAAGGTATGACCCCTTTTTAAGAGAGTAGTGCTCACATATGCAGGACACATGACAAGCTATTAAAACACTTAAAGGAAAGAAAACTAGCCAAAATGATGAAACATAAGAATTTTCCTCAAAAGAAATTCCAGGAAGAAATGACAGCTGGAGAATTGCTCGAAATAGATATAAACAATATATCTGATCAAGAACTTAGAATAATAGTCATAAGATTAATAGCTAGGCTTGAAAAAAGCATAGAAGACAGCAGTGAATCTATTGCTACAGTGATCAAGGAACTAAGAAATAGTCACAACGAATTAAGAAATGCTGTAAATAAAGTGCAAAATAAAATAGGTGCAGTGACAGCAGGGATGGAGGAAGCAGGGGAGAATAAGTGAAAGAGAAGATAAAATTAGGGAAAATGATGAAGCTGAGAAAATCAGAGATAAGAAAATACTAGACTACGAGGGGAGAATTAGAGAACTAAGTGACTCAAGACAACGTAATAATATCCATTATTATAGAAGTTCGAGAAGAAGAAGAAGAAGAGAGAAAGGGACAGGTTTACTTGAACAAATTATAACTGAGAAATTCCCTAATATGGGGAAGAAAGCCGACATCCAAATCCAGGAGGCACTGAGAACTCCCTTTAGAGTTAATCAAAATAGGTCCTCACCATGGCATATCATGGTGAAACTGGCAAAATACAAAGATTAAAGAGAGAATCCTTAAAGCAGCTAGGGACAAATGGGACTTAACTTACACGGGTAGACACATAAGGGTAGTAGCATACTTGTCCACTGAAACTTGGTGAGCCAGAAGGGTTATATTGCAGGAAATATTCAATGTGCTGAGTAGGAAAAATGTGCAGTCAAGAATCCTTTATTTAGCGAGGCTGTCATTCAGAATAGAAGGAGAGATAAGGGCTTTCCCAGACAAACAAAAACTAAAGGGGTTCATGAACACTAAACCAGTCCTGCAAGAGATCCTAAGGGGGCCTTTGTGAGTGAATGCTGCAAAGACTACAAAGTACCAGGGACATCACCACAAGCATGAAACCTACAAATAACACAATGACACTAAATTCATATCTTTCAGTAATCACTCTGAATGTAAATGGACTAAATGCTCCAATCAAAAGACATAGGGTATCACAGTGGATAAAAAAAACAAGATCCATCTATATGCTGTCTATAAGAGACTCCTTTTAGTCCTGAGGACACTTTCGGATTGAAAGTGGGGGGATGGAGAATCATCTATCATGCTTCTGGAAGTCAAAAGAAAGCTGGAGTAGCCATATTTATATCAGGCAAACCGATTTTAAACTAAAAGCTGTAACAAGAGATGAAGAAGAGCATTATATCATAATTATGGGGTCTATCCATCAAGAAGAGCTAACATTTGTAAATGTTTATGCCCCCAACTTGAATACACCTAAATATATAAATCAGTTAATCATAAATATAAGCAATCCTATTTATAAGAATACGGTAATTGCAGGGGACTTTAATATTCCACTTACAGCAATGGATAGATCATCTAGATGGAAAATCAATAAAGAAACAATGGCCTTGAATGATACCCTGGACCAGATGGACTTGACAGATATATTCAGAAATTTTCATCCAAAAGCAATAAAATACACATTCTTCTTGAGTGCCCATGGAACATTTTCCAAGATAGATCACATACTGCATCACAAAACAGCCCTCAATAAATATAAAAGAACTGAGATCATACCTTGCATATTTTCAGATAACAATGCTATGAAACTTGAAATCAACCACAAGAAAAAATTTGGAAAGCCTCCAAATGCATGGAGGTTAAAGAACATCCTACTAAAGAATGAGTGGGACAACCAGGCTCTTAAAGAAGAAATTAAAAAATATATGGAAGCAAATGAAAATGAAAACACAACAGTCCAAACCCTTTGGGATGTGGCAAAGGCAGTCCTAAGAGGAAAATATATTGCAATCCAGGTCTATCTCAAGACACAAGAAGAATTCAAAAATTCAAAACCTAACCTCACACCTAAAGGAACTAGAAGCAGAACAGCAAAGAAAGCCCTACGCCGGTAGAAGAAGAGAAATAATACAGATTAGAGCAGAAATAAACAATATAGAATCTAAAAAAAAAAAAAACCAAACCAAAAAACAAAACAAAATGAAAAAACAACATTAAGATAGATCAATGAATAAAAGATGGTTTTTTGAAAGAATAAACAAAATCGATAGCCAAACTTGAAAAGAGAGAGAACCCAAATAGATAAAATCATGAATGAAAGAAGAGAGATCACAACCAACACTATAGAAATACAAGCAATTATTAGAGAATACTATGAAAAATTATATGCCAACAAACTGGACAACCTGGAAGAAATGGACAAATTGCTAGACACCCACACACTACCCAAACTCAAACGGGAAGAAGTAGAAAATTTGAACATACCCATAACCAGCGAAGAAATTGAATCAATAACAAAAATCTCCCAACAAATAAGAGTAAGAGTTCTGGGCCAGATGGCTTCCCAGGGGAATTCTACCAGACATTCAAAGCAGAGTTAATACCTATCCTTCTCAAACTGTTCCAAAAAATAGAGGAAAGCTTCTAGACTCATTCTATGAAGCCAGAATTACCTTGATTCCCAAACCAGACAGAGACACCACTAAAAAGGAGAATTACAGACCAGTATCCCTGATGAACATGGATACAAATATTCTCAACAAGATATTAGCAGATTGAATTCAACAGTATATTAGAAGAATTATTCACCATGATCAAATGGATTCATTCCTGGGCTGCAGGGCTTGTTCAATACTCACAAATCAATCAGTGTGATACATCACATTAATAGAAGAAAGGATAAGAACCATGTGATCCTGTCAATAGATGCAGAAAAAGCATTTGACAAAATACTGCATCCTTTCTTAATAAAAACCTTCAAGAAAGTTGGGATAGAAGGAACATACCTTAACATCATAAAAGCAATATATGAAAATCCCACAGCTAATATCATCCTTAATGGGGAAAAAATGAGAGCTTTCCCCTTGAGATCAGGAACACAACAGCAGTGTCCATTCTCACCACTGTTGTTTAACGTAGTGTTGGAAGTCATAGCCTCAGCAATCAGACAAAAGAATGAAATAAAAGGCATCTAGATTGGCAAAGAAGAAGTCCAACTTTCACTTTTTGCAGATGACATGATACTCTACATGGAAAACCCAAAAGACTCCACCAAAAAGCTGCTAGAACTGATAGATGAATTCAGCAAAGTTGCAGAGTATAAAAGCAATGTACAGAAATTGGTTGCATTTCTATACACCAATAATGAAACAATAGAAAGAAATCAAGAAATCGATCCCATTTACAATTGCCCCAAGAATCATAAGAATATATATATCTAGGAATAAACCTAATGAAAGATGTAAAAGATTTGTATGCTGAAAACTATAGAAAACTTATGAACGAAATTGAAGAAGACACAAAGACATGGAAAAACCTTCCATGCTCATCGACTGGAAGAACAAATATTGTTAAAATGTCAAAAGCAATCTCTACATTCAATGCAGTCCCAATCAAAATTGTGTTGTCATTCTTCTCAGAGCTAGAACAAACATCCTGAAATTTTTAGGGAACCACAAAAGACCCTGAATAGCCAATGTAATGTTGAAAAAGAAAACCGAAGTGGGAGGCATCACAGTCTCAAACTTAAGCCTCTACTACAAAGCTGTAATCATCAAGACAGTATGGTATTGGCACAAAAGCAGACACATAGATCAATGGAATAGAATAGAGAAGCCAGAATTGGACCCCCAAAATGGCCAAGTATTCTTTGACAAGGCACGTAAGAGTATCCAATGGAAAAAAGACAGTCTCTTTAGCAAGCAGTGCTGGGAAAACTGGACAGCAACATGCAGAAGAATGAGACTGGATCACTTTCTTACACCATACACAAAAATAAACTCAAAATGGATGAAAGACCTAAATGTGAGACAGGAACCCATCAAAACCCTAGAGGACAAAACAGGCAACAACCTCTTTGACCCCAGCTGCAGCAACTTCTTACTCAACACGTCTCCAGAGGCAAGGGAAACAAAAGGAAAAATAAACTGTTGGGATCTCATCAAGATAAAAAACTTCTGCACAGCAAAGGAACAACCAACAAAACTAAAAGGCAACTGACAGAATGGGAGAAGATATTTGCAAATAACATATTGGATAAAGGGCTAGTATCCAAAATCTATAAAGAACTTACCAAACTCAACACCCTAGAAACAAATAATCCAGTGAAGATATGGACAGAAGACATGAATAGACATTTCTCTAAAGAAAACATCAGATAGCCAATAGACACATGAGAAGATGCTCATCATTGTTCATCATCACCACATTGAGATAGCACCTCACACCATTCAGGGTGGCTGAAATGAACAACTCGGGCAACAACAGACGTTGATGAGGATGTGGAGAAGGGGAAACCATCTTGCACTGTTGGTGGGAATGCAAACTGGTGCAGCCACTCTGGAAAACAGTATGGAGGTTCCTGAAAAAACTAATAATAGAACTACCCTATGACTCAGCAATGGCACTACTAGGAATTTATCCAAAGGATACAGGAGTGCCGATTCATAGGGACACATGTACCCCCATGTTTATAGCAGCACTTTCAACAATAGCCAAATTATGGAAAGAGCCTAAAGGTCCATCATCTGATGAATGGATAAAGAAGATGTGCTTTATATGTACAATGGAATACTACTTGACAATGAGAAAGAATGAAATCTTGCCATTTGCAACAACATGGATGGAACTGGAGAGTATTATGCTAAGTGAAATAAGTCAGTCAGAGAAAGACAGATATCATATGTTTTCAATCATATGTGGAATTAAAAATTTTTTTAAATGTTTATTTTTGAGAGAGAGAGAGAGAGAGAATGTGAGCAGGGGAGGGGCAGAGAGAGAGGGAGGCAGCAGAAGCAGGCTGTAGGCTCTGTCAGAACAGAGCCTGATTTGGGGCTTGAACCCACAAGAGGCGAGATTGTGACCTGAGCTGAAGTCAGTTGCCCAGCCAACTGAGCCATCTAGGCATCCCTCATATGTGGAATTTGCGAAACTTAACAGAAGACCATGGTGGAAAGGGAGGGGAAAAAATAGTTTCAAACAGAGAGGGAGGCAAACCATAAGAGACTCTTAAATACAGAGAAGAAACTGAGGGTTGATATCGGGGGTGGGAGAGAGGGGGAAATGGGTGATGAGCATTGGGGAGGGCATTTGTTGGGATGAGCACTAGGTGTTGTATATAAGCAATGAATCTACTCCTGAATCTATACCTGAAAGCCCAGAGCACGCCATATATACTGTATGGTAGCCAACTTGACAATAAAATATATTTTTAAAAATGTTAAAAAAATCAAGTGTAGCTTCCTTACAATCTCGAAGGGGAGGATGCCCATCTTGTCTGTGCTTCTATTTGCTCCTTTCCTTCCCTGAGCCTTGTGCAAAGACCCAGCTGGTCCCACAAAACACTCACTGTATTAAATCCAGTTGAATTTCTTTCTCTTCTCCCACTGGGCTCACTCTAAGAGACAAACATGAAGAATATTAGTGTCAGGTTGTATGTTCTCACTTCAGCAGGCTGTCTCTATCCTTGCTGGTGACACCCCCTAGTTTCACAGTCCCTGTTGTCGGGTGTTTACCCCAGGACAAAAAGCTTGTTGTAGGAGATTTTGATGAGCCAGGGATAGGATTTGTTAACGTGAAGGTGTGTGATTCCAGCATACTCTCAGATTTCCAAATAAGCCTCTTCTCTCTTTGGAATGGAATTGCTCTCTCCCTTTGCAGCTGGTTTATAGGACTCATTAATTCTGCTATTAGAAACAGATCCCTATTAAAGTCAGTTAATAAACTGTGATAGTCTCTTGGTGGACCTGGCAGTGGGAATACAGGAGCTGATAACGACAATGCCATAGGGGAAATGCTGCTTCTGTTTTTTCGGTCGGGGAGGGGGTAGCAATTCCTACACATGCAGCAAAGTCAAGGCACTGCAAAGGGTTCTGTAGAAACTGAGGGGAAAGAAAGAAAAATCAATGTAGACGCTGTGTTTTAATCTAATGCAGGAAAGCCATCATGTAAAAAGTTTCAACACATGAGAAAAAAAATGCATTCCGGACTTGACATAATGCTTTTTTCAGTCTACCACAGGTGAAGCTAGGTTATTCTAGACCTACACTGTCCAACAGAATGGCACTTGAGATTTGGCTAGTCCAAATCAGGATGTTCTGTAAGTGTAAAATATACACTCCAGTTTGAAGACTTGACACAAAGAAAGTATGTGAAATAGTCAATTATTTTTTATTGATTAAAATGATAATACTTTGATAGATTAGGTTACATAAGCTACATTATTAAAATTAATTTCACATGTTTCTTTTTTCCTTTTTAAAATAATGGCCACTGGGCAATTCACTTACCTCTGTAGCTCCCACTGGGCTTCTATTATGTTCCTGTTGGACATGCTGGAAGTGATGCTGCCCCCCTGTCGGACTGGTGGCTGATGATTTCTTCCAGAGGCAAGGATGGCTCTGTGGTTGAGATTCTCTCTGACTGACTTGGCCTCTCTCTTGCTCACGAAGAGTCTGCTCTTCCTGGAAAACTAGTCACCAGAAGGTTGATAAGATGGCCCATGGGGAAGCATCTCTCATCAACTTGTTTTTGGAAGCCCCAGCCCAGCTTGTGTTTTCCCTTTATTCAGACCATAGGTATTACCTTGCAGGACCCAGCCTCATGATCATGCCACAGAGTCCAGAAAATTTCCAGCAGACCTTTATAAGCTCCTACTAAGTGCAAAGCACTGTCTTGGGCACTGGGATGCAGCAGTGAACATAGTGCATAAGCTTCTGCCCTCCTGGGTGTTAGACTCCAGTGGTGAGACCAGATAATAAACCAAGTACCTAAGTAAATGAATAAGATGCCTTAATGGAGTGATAGTTGCATGGATGTGGGATAAAACATGGACATTAAATCAAAAATCATGGAGAGGGAATGTGGAGAGCTACTTTAAATTGGGTGATCTGAGGGAGTGACATCCACGTTGAGATTTGAATGACAAGAAGGAGCCCATCATCTGGTAATCTGAAGGCTGAATGCTCTTGGCAGAAGGATCAACTAGTGAAAAGTCCCCATGGTTTGACCGAAGTTGGTGTGTTTGAAGACTGGAAGACTAACCAGGAATGGTTAAGAACTGAGGCTGGAAAAGTGTCAGGGACAGATTACATGGGGCCTGTGGCTACATGAAGTCATTCAAAGTTTAGTGTAAGAGACTCTGGGAGCCCCTGGAGGTTTTCGGGTAGAGTGTTGAGACTATCACTCAGGCTCCTTTTTTGAGGATGGGCAATAGACATGCTTGGAAGCAGGAAGAACAGTGGAGGAGGTGTTTCAAGGCAAGACATGCTAGCG
Organism: Paguma larvata; assembly: GCA_030068075.1. NCBI lineage: Eukaryota > Metazoa > Chordata > Mammalia > Carnivora > Viverridae > Paguma > Paguma larvata. Next base: position 123,155,447 of record CM057826.1, read on the forward strand.
AGTGAACCAAATGACGCAGTGGAGGTGGAAGGAGGTGGGTTGGATTCTAGAGTTATTTTGGAGGTAGAGTTGCCTGGTCCATCATGGCCGATGCTTAGATTTTTATCCTGAGCCACTGTCTAGATGGATGGTGGCATTCTTCTCTACCTCTATTGAAGTAGAGGAGCCTCAAGAGAGATAAATTTTGCAAAACGTGGAAATTAAGAGAGAATGAAGAATGCACTTTCAGACATGTCAAGCTAAAGATTGCTCCACGCTGAGGAGGATCTTGGATCTGTGACTCTGGGTAGAGTTCAGGGGAAGTTTTGGGCCTGTGATGTGGAACACAGTGCCATGGGTACCTGCATTTAAAGGCCCAGATCTGGCTAGGATCCCCAGGGTGCTGGTGTAGATAGGAAGTGGGAGTGTTGTGAGAACCCTGGGCTTTGGGGCCCTCCAGTGCATGGAGGGGGAGCAGGGGAAGAGGTGCAAGCAAAACACGAAGGCAAACTTGATTAAAGGCACAGAAGCCAAAGCCTCTGTCAGGTTGTCTCCAGTATGAGCTCTTAGGTTCTGGCCCTTTGATGTGTGTGTTTGAGGAGTTCCCAGAGAGGCCTCAGGTGTGGGCAGAGAAGAGGCCATGGCTGTGGGGGATGCCTCAGGCAGCTCTCCTGCTGTCTTTGCGTCCCAGGGTGCACCTCGGATGCTGTGGAAGCAGCTTTTGTTCAGGACAGGATTTCAGCCGGGTCTCCTTTTTTGAGAGCATTATAGGAAGCTTCATGGAAGAGGCAAGCCCTGAAAAAGCCTTGAAGGGCAGGGAGAAGTAAGATTGGAGAGGGCCTTGTAGGTAGGAAACCAAAATTAGAGACAGGAATCAATATGGTGTGTGTGCGTGTGTGTGTTTGAGAGAGTGTGGGTGGGAGGGATGAGGAGAAAAAGGACTTATGAAGAGGTCTAATTTAGGTAAATGAGACAAGTTGATAAGTGCCTATATCAGAGCTCATTAACATCTTTTTTTTCCCAAAAGTTGTGGTTTTATGTGGGTGTGTCAGGGAAATATGGCTGGATAGGCTGGTGCCTGGGTGGAAATAGTGTAGCACTTTTGAGGAGTGGAATGATGACATAAAGGTGGTGTTTGAGGCTGATTAATCCGGCCTGGGGCAATAGGAAAGGTAAGAGAATTTTTGAAATGCAAGTATTGTAGCCATTGTGTCCAGGAGAGATCTGTAGGGCTGGGGACAGGGCATCAAGCAGGTTGTGCCAGATTGACCAGAGGATCTGACAGCCTTGAAGTTCCAACCCCCCCCAACCCCCAGGTGTCCCCTGTGGGAGGGGCAACTCCAAGAATGGTGGTCCTGGGTATCAGGCGGTCTCGGGATTCAGATCCTTGGACACCAGGAGCCCTGCACGGGCAGCTCTATATAGAGGAAAGCCTGAGTTGTGACTCCCAAGCTATCTTTGCTTTCAAGAATTGGCCAAGTCTGTGGAGGGAAAGTGACCACACATGGCACCCTTTATAGCACCTGTTGCAACCTGTGCATGGAGACTCTTTCTGTAATTATTTATAGAATGTCTCTATCACCAGGCCAGCCAGACTGCCATGAGGGCAGCTCCCCACCTGCCTGTATGTATCATGGTATTCCCGGACCCTAGCACTGGGTCTAGCAAATAATAGGTGCTCAATTAATGTCTATGAGCTGAGTGGAAACCAGTGGTGCCCTCTAGATCTGGACTGTGAGGCCTGGGAGGACCCTTACACAGAGCAGCAAGCCCTGCCTTCCGTGTTCCAGACAGCTCCATATGGGAAGGAAGGGAGAGAAGATGGTAACGCTTCCTGTGCTTAGCTCTTCACTGTCACAGAATGTCTCTGGTGAGTAGGGTCCTCAGGCTCCTTCCCCCATCTTCCTCCTGGGCCACCAACTGGTCTCATCTGGGCAGGTGGTAGTTTGGGATTTATTTTTTATAGTATTTTTTTAAAATAAAAATGTTTTGGGTTACCGTGACTTAGGGGTGGGCATTGTTACTTTGAGCTTCTGAAACTCCAGATCTTGTTGTTGAGGCCAATTCTACTGAAAGCAGAATGCAGACCCAGGAGGGGTTGCTGGAACCCCCAAACGGCACCTAGAGACACCCATGTTATCCTCCAAGGCTGCTTTACATCCTGCTAAGAAACAGTCCTTCTTTCCTCTGATCTTTGTACTCGTGCTGACACCACTCATTCTAGATGAATGCTCTTGCAACAGACTGAGAGACAAGTTACTATGCCTCTCATTCTAGTGGTTTCACTGAATTCGCTTTTTCCATTCCATTTTCCAGGTTCTGTTAGGTTTCATGTGCATGGGGTGGGGGGAGGCTAAGGAGTGAAGGGCAGACTTGCCTCTGGTGATCTCTGAGTTGTCCTGAGGCTCCGGGCTTTCTGTCTTCTCTCCGCAGTGCATGAGCACAGAGAGGCAAGCTGAGTCCTATCCAGCTTTTTCCTTGACATCTTCGTTCAATGACTTTGGAGGAGGCATGAGGGGAAAAAATTCCAGAAGGCTCTATTTCACCATCAGGCTTTCAAAGTCACTCTGAAGGATAACAGCCAACATAGCATACTTAACTTTTCTCTTCAGTTTTTTTTTGATTTTTTTTTAATACTGCAAAGTTTACACTGAGGTCTCTTAACATCTGGTCTTCCAGCCGCAGGTGTTCTCCTTGGTTCCCAGCCCCACACTGGCCCTCAAGCCTGGATGGCTTTGAGGCCAAGATGACGAGAGTCATGTCTGGTTGCAATTAACTGGTTTGGATCATCAGGACTGGAGACTGTACTTCACCATGTGTACCCCAGATCGAGTGGCATGGCTTCGGTCCACTTGAGTCTGTTCCGTCCTGGAGGTGCGCCTTGCTTCTGTCCATCCTCCCTGAATCTCATCCTGTGGGTACCATGTGCCCTCAGCACCCTGGCTATTTAGCAAAGCCACATGTTGTGTTATTGGAAATGTGCTAAGCCTTAAAGATGGCAGAATCTTGTGTTCCAATTTGGAGTGGAAAGATTTATAGAATCTTGACGGAAGAGTTAAATATTTGACTATGTTAAAAAATAAAACCTCAGTTGAGGATTTCATATTTTATGCCTTAAAAATGAAGTTCAGTGTGTAACTGGCAAGGATATATTTGAGGCTGTGTGGTGGGGAAATCCCTACTTTCAAGGAGTTCATAGTGTCTAGTGGGTGGAGAAGCCGAGGTGGGGAAATCAGAGGTGAGAATGCAGTATTTGAAGAAGCTGAGCACAGGAAGTCTGGGGGTGGAGCTGGGGGTGGGCAGGATTCAGGGCAGAGATTGCAAAATTTCTCCCAGAAAGTACCATCTGGAGCAGGACAAAAAGACGCCATCTTACCATCTAGGGAGAAGATGGGCTAGTACATGAGCAGATGCTGTCTCACTGTGTGACTAGGACCTCCCTTAGTTTTGTCTGGATTTTGCAGTGAGAGGGCATGACCCTGTGTCCATGGAAGCTTCAAGACGCAGCCCCGTGGTCCTCTTTCCTCTGCACCTATTTACCGAAGGCCTCTGGTTTCCGCTGTGTTGCTCTGACTGCCCCAGGGATCTACGGTTCTTTCCTGGTTACAGAGCATTCTCACTGGCTTTCAGAGGCGACAGTCAGCTTGTGGAAAGAGAGGGAACAGAGTTCCAAGGGAGAGAGGCAGCATGACCAGCTCCTGTAAATTTTGAACATTCGCTTGTTCGGTTAAGCGTCTGTTTGCAGACCATCCTCTTTGATTACTGCGATTGTCCTCCATTTAAAGAGTGAGGAGCCCTCTTGACCCCATACAAGCCAGTCATAAAAGAATGTTTTAAGAACAACTCTCTGAAGTAGAATTCTATTTACAGAAGTGCAATTTGAACACAGTCTCCATCTATATAGGAGGGGAGGGCGAGTGGGGAGGCGAGTGGCACTTGTGGGTCATGCTTGCATTTGGAACACAGCAGCTTCCCCCAAAAGGCACGGTGCGTTTTAGCTGTAATAATAAATATTAGCCCCCATCTTGCTGTCGGGAGACCAAGGAACAGAGAGGGATGTGCACATTCTTTCCAGCCTCCTCTCCTGACCTGCCAGACTGCTTGATGTGAAGAGGCTGTTTAACAACAAAAGGAATCCTGTTTTTGTTGGTAGGTTGATGGATGCTCATGAATATCCATGACAGTTATGCATATTCATGAAGCGAGAGTGTGATTGACAGCCGACACCGGAAATGTTTCCTGGAGCGCCCTCAGAAGGCCTCTCAGCCTTGAGCGTGGGTGTCTGCCCCCACCTAGGTGGGCTCTGTAAGGACTGGGCTCCTTCAGTTTATGGCTGCCTGGAGGACCACCTGGGGTATTTGTCTTCCCATCTGTGCACAGTGGTTGCCTTTCTTCATCCAGCTTGTTCCAAGTCCTGCTTGGGGGAAATAAACATTTTCCACCGTGACTCCCCAGCTGTGGGCGGCATCACTGGTGATGGAAGCTAATTCTCCTGGTGTGGCCAACCCAGCAGCACCCAGGAGCCATTTCCTCTTTGGGTCTCAAGAGAGGAGAAGGTGAGAAGGCTCGTCCTCTACGCGTGGGCCCCTGTGCTTTCCTCACTGGGTATTTCTTCTAATCTGGAGTCGAAGGCGAGCTATATGGCTTCCTGGTACCCATGCTTTAGACCTCAAGATAATCCTGTTAGCTTTTTCTCCAAGTTGCTCTGAGGCCCAAGAATGAAGTTACTCAGTGGTCCAGATCCAGCTCGTGGCCCCTAGTTTGGAGGGGAGAGGTAGATGTAGGTGTTGGGAGGCCTCTGAAACCATGGAGCACCTGTTCTCCTTCCTGAGTGTTGGTTTCACCGGCAGCTTCCACTCTGTTCCCTTACATTTGAAACCTCAACACTTTCTTTAAATTTTATTTTAGAGAAAGAGAGAGAGCATGCAAATGGGGGAGAAGGGCAGGGGGGGGAGAGAGAGAGAATCTCAAGCAGACTTCATGTTCGGCTCAGAGCCCGACGTGGGGCTCAATCTCATGACTGTGGGATCATGACCTGAGCTGAAATCAAGAGTTGGATGCTGAACTAACTGAGCCACCCATGTGCCCCAAAACCCCAGCACTTCCTGAGTGAGCTCTGAATCTCCTGCATGTCCTAAAGTGGGCAGGGTAGGCGGTTTCCACACATGCCACAGAATGTGTGGAGTTCTGCCACTTGGTATATTGGTCAGGGTTCTCCAGAGAAACAGAATATGTATATATATTCTATATATATATATGCATATGCATATATATATGTATACACACACACGCGCGCACACACACACAGAATAACACGGAATATGTTCTTCCTGAGCAAGTTCCTGGATAAATACAGGAGGAACATAGGCTATCTGGAATATCAGCCTGGCTATCAGAAGGAATTAGAAGAGTTGGCCCAGCAGGAAGGCGTGTTTAAAAAGCCTGCTACGACATCAGGTAAAGAAGCTTAACATCTCTAAGCAACACAGCAGTCTTCCATTGTAGTAGGTCCCAAAGTCAGTAACTTAAGAATCTTGATCTTCTCCGTTTGCTGGAAGGCTGCCTTCCTTTTTATCGGGTATTCTAATCCTCCTTGTTGTACATGGAAATAAGCCAGTTTTGCAATAAAGAAATAAAAATTATAATATGGTATATATAAACAGAATATACATACTGATTCTTATGTGTTTATGGATGGTGAGACAGATTTTATGTATTCAAGAGGCTCTTACAGTGGAATTTTGTATTTGAGGAGAGAGCTCACTTCTCTAGATGTTTGTTTATAGCATTGGCTCACATAATGGTGGAGGATAGCAAGTCCAACATCTGCAGGGTGGGCTGGACACCCAGGAAGAGTTGATAGTTGTACAGTACGAGTCCACAGGTTACTGCTGGCTCAGCTGCCTCTTCTCAGGGGAGCTCAGTCTTTTTCTGTCAGGTCTTCAGCTGATTGGATGAGGCCCACCACATCATGGAGTGATCACTGAGTGAGTGAGTGAGTGAGTGATTTTTTAAAGATTTTGTTCATTTATTTTTTATTTATTTATTTTTTTATTTTTGAGAGAGAGTGCTAGTGGGGGAAGTGCAGAAAGATGGAGGAAGACAGAGGATCCCTCTGTTGACAGCAGAGAGACTGATGCAGGGTTTGAACACACCAACTGTCAGATCATGATCTGAGCTAAAGTCAGATGCTCCATCAACTGAGCTACCCAGGTGCTCCTAAAGATTTTATTTTTAATTCATCTTTGCACCCAATGTGGAGCTTGAAATTACAACCCCCAGATCAACAGTTGTATGCTCTACTTTTGAGCCAGCCAGGTGCTCCCCATGGCCACCTGATTTAAATGTTAATCTCATCTAAAAAAATACCTTCACAGAAACATCTAGAATAGTGTTTGACCAAATATCTGCGTACCGTGATCTAGTCAAGTCACATAAACTTAACCATCACACTTGGCTTCCCTGACGCTAGATGTCAGAGACTTGTTCTGACCCTGGTGTGTTACTATGTGCTGCTCGTAACTGAGCTTGACAGGTTTTTCCAGAACCAGCCTCTTGGCATAGATCTTTTAAGTTGTATTTCCTCCTGGAAGAAAAACCTTCCATGGTTCGGAGCCCCTAGTTTTACCCTGAGTTCATGGCAGAGGTGATGTTTCCTCACCTTGTTTTCTTCCTGTATGACACCTTCTTTTAGGCTGGGGTCTTGGCTGATGCATCTTACACCTTCAGTACCCAGCACCAGACTTTGTACAAAGGAAGAGCTTAGTAAATACTCTGGGCTGACTCTGGCAGGAGCAGCTCTGTGAGAAGTTCTCTTCGTGGTTGTGGGACATGGAGGTGCCCGTGCCTCTAGGCAGTGAGCCATGCCTGCCTGCTGCCATCAGGCCACCAGGCCGTGTCCTGCTTGGCCACCCTTGGCAGATCTCCTGCTCCCATTGCTTGGGCTGCCTGCCTCTGATCTGATTACATTCTTCTGGGTGAGGGGCACATTCTATCCCTTCTGGCTAACCTCAGCCCTGCCAGGCACCTGAACATGGAGCTCAGGAAAGATTTACTCCTGTGGCTCATCAGAGAGCCAGCCTGGGCTGCATTAACAGGAAAAAAGGTAGCAAGAGGGGACCAAAAGGGTGAATTAGTCCCAGAGCTTTCTGAGGGGTAGAAGACTAAATAATCAGAATAAAATATACTGTGATAAGGAAGGCTGTCCTTTTGTTGACTGACATGCATCTGTGCCTCAAGCTATTTTAAAAATGACTGTTTCATTGATGAAATGAATGTGTGGAGGTGATAAAAGAATGAATGGAAATTTACCTGTGAACGTCTCTATAATTGAGTGCCTATCTGTAGGATGAATAGTGGAAGCAAATTATCCACGATGGGCCAACTCTCTGCTTTTCTAGTACTGTGCATTCTATTTTTCCTGCTCAATAGAGGACATTGTCTGCTCCACCAAATTAGCCAAACATAGATAATGTTGTCAAAAAATGGCTCCATTAGATTTCGCAGACGCCTGACACCAATACAAAAGCCTCTACCCTCACAGCAATTCAACTTCTGTTTTTTCCTACATGACTCAAAAAATAAATTTGTTTTGTGGGGCAGACATGATGAGTTTGACAGGTTTTTAGAACAGAAGATAAAAGAGGAGTTAGCAATATTGGTTAGGGGGATTCCAGCAAATTCCATTAGGCTGTATACTTTGGGGAGGATCGAATGGACAAGGGCGCCTCTCAGAGGGATATCTATTTTTTAATGTTTACTTATTTATTTTGAGAGAGAGAAAGAGCAAGCAGGGGAGGGGCAGAGAGAGAGACAGAGAGACAGAGAATCCCAAGCAGGCTCCACACTATCAGTGCAGAGCCCAATGCGGAGCTTGATCCCACAAACTGTGAGATCATGACCTGAGTTGAAAGCAAGAGTTGGATGCTTGACTGACTGAGCCACCCAGGCGTCCCTGAGAGGGACATTTCTATTCCACCCAGAAAAAACATGTTTCTGCCCACCTCTGAGAAGGCGTGAGCAGTGTGCTCCCAGAGAATTTATCCCCATTTAGAAGGAGAGAGCAGCTGGAACTCCAGAAAGTGCTCCCGGACCTGGGAGGTGAACACTGTAGCTCTTGTGTTCAGAGCTTCTTGAGTCCAGAATGCAGAAACACAAGGCCTGTGGGCGGAAGTGTATCTCTGGAGATTGGGCTGAGGCACAGGGACTGGAAACAACTGAGATTTTTCTTCTTCTATATTACTGTGGCATGGCCAGGTCTTACACTCAGACTGTAATCTTAAACACTTGACGTAGAATTGGAAGAGGAAGTTTATGCATAGACACAGGGGTCATTCTTGGGAGCTCCTGAGGATAAGGGCTATATTTATCTGGACTCCCAATTATAAATAATAGGAAACCCACTAGAGCCAAAAAAGATATATGCTAACTCATGTAACTTAGAGATTCAGGAGTGTTTGCCTTCAGGCAAGGCTGGATCCAGCAATGCAAATAATGCCCTTTCTCTCTGTTTCTCCTTCTCTTGCCCCTGCTCCTTCTGATGTTCATCAGAGCCTGGATCTCATTTTCTCTTAGTGCAGGTGGGCTTCTTTCACACAGCCAGGAAAGATGCCTGCTAGCAGATCGAGGCTCACACAATTCTAGCTTGGCAAATCAGTGGAAAGCAAGCTTCCTCTCCATATAGGAGTATCTTAGCATGGACATGATTGGCCTTGCTGGGTCAAGTGTCCACATGGACCACTTGCACTCTGTTTGGGGAGATACCACACTGTAATTATTTCAGCTTGGCACACCTCTGTGGCCAGAGGCTAAGGCTGGCCAGAGGCTATGATGGATAGCCCCACAGAACTATATGGAGAGCAGGACGGATGGTTCCCCAAAGGAATCGAAGTCGCAGCAAGAGCAGCCTACTTCTGGAACTCAAAAGAGCCTGGGCTAGGATGATGGTGAGCCCAGGCTGAGAAGAGGTGCCATGTAAGAGCCGTCATCTTGGTCAGCCTCATGTCACATGTATCTAGGCATCCAGCCATGTCCTCCCTCGGCTCTGTGTAGGCTGACCAGCGTCCAGCAGGCGTAACTGAGATGGGAGCAGCTAGATGTTTCCGGAGCATTGCAAAGCTTCTTGCTACCCCCAGTTAATTTGCATTTCCCATAAACTTATTTTTAAATGCCATACTCGGCCTCTCCCAGGATCTTGTGTTTGAGGAGAACTAGACTTCTCAGCTGCATGTGTTTTATGGTGAAATGTACCCCATTCAGGAAGGATCCAAATTCTCTCTCTCCTTTTTCTTTTCGTCTCGATTCCTTGGCTCCTGGCAACGTACTACTTAAGATTTGCAGAATTATTCATTAATTTTGTCAATATTTACTGAGAACCTATTGTAGGAAAGGCCCTGAGATCAGCCTCAAAGCAAACAAACTCAGCCCTGGCCTCAAAGACCAACAGAGAGGTCATATAGTCAATGAAAACAACACCAGTACCCCACTGGTGAGTGCATTACTCAGTGGTTCTTGGATATGTTCTCCTAAGGGGCAGTGGGGGGAGGGGGACTCAGACCATTCAGGACTGACCTGGCTCTTGGGGCAGGGAGGCTTCTTTGAGAAGGGGACGTTGAGCTGAGAGCTACAAGGTGGTTGAGTTTTGGATTTTGATGAGGGGAAAGATATGGGGCCTGGGGGAGGGTGTTTGATGCCAGGGCTCTGTGTAGGGATGTAGGGGCTGCTGCCTGGAAGGGGCTGGTGAGTAGGCAGGATGTGATTTGGAGGTAAAGCTGCCGGCCTCATGGATGGTGTGGAGGGGGCGTGGTGGTGAGGAGAAGGAGAACAAGGGTGATTACAAGGATGCAGCCCGGGTGTTGGTGGTGCTGTTCACTGAGGTGCAGAAGGCTGGGAGGAAGCCTGTCTGGAGGAAATACCCCCAGGTGCACGCGTTGTGTCTTGGACATTTTGAGTCTAAAGAGATGCCAGGAAAGCAGCTGGGTGTATGGGTCTGGGCCTGGAGACGAGTGTGGGAGCTCTCAGCCCAGGGATGGTGAGGGAAGCTGTCAGCACCTGTGCATGGAGTTGGGGGAGGCCAGTCCTGGGTCCCCATGAGGTGAAGCATTCGGAGGTCAGCGAGAGGAGAAGCAATCAGCAAACGGGTAAACCCGATCGAGTGAAGGCGACAACCTGCCTGTGATAAATCATGCCAGTGCTGCCCAGGCTGCAGATGCACGCTCTGAGAACCCCCCAGGCACCTGGGGGCTGTCGCTGGGTGATGGATGAAGGCTGCTCCCACCCACTCACCTCCCTCCAGTGCCTGCTTCCTGCCGCCACCAGGTAGTCCCTGGGGAAGAGAGAAAATGGCTGAGCAGGCTCATCATGACAGCCCTTTAGAAGTGACTTTTAAAACTTCTCATAATTGTGGATTAAAAGGCCCATTGCTCTAAAGGCTCTGTTTGTGGTGGAAGAAGAAAAGTCGTTTTAGAGGAAATTTCTGGGGAGGTGGAGTGTTCCGGAAAATTGGCTAGGCAGCATTTGCAGCTCCAGGCTTATATTTCAAAAGCCACTAAAAGCCCCTCCAGAAAGTGCTGCAAAGTAGTCATTTTGAGAAAGGGAAATATTTTGTATGGGGGGGGGCGGAGAGGAAGGAGAAAATGCCAGCCGTGGAGTGTACAGGTGCAGCGGGCAGTGGGAGGAGGAAGCGGGAGGCCCCAGGTCACCCACGCCAGGGGACCAGGCCCACAAGGTGGCTCCTCCCGGTCCTGGCACTCCCCGTGCAGGCTCCCGCCCCACCCTGCTGCCGATGCTCCCCCGTTTGGAACGACCACTTCTCAACACCATCCTTTCCAAAGTTAACCTGTTTTTCGGACTCCCTTCCCTAAGTCTTCCTGACCCCTAATAGCCCTCGCTGACCTCTGGTGGCCCATGACCTCTGCACGCCTGCCACATGTCAGTAGCTAGGGATCTTACTGCTGCTCCCCAGTGCGTGCTGATTTTCCATGGGTGGGCTGAGATACATGCTGAGAGAGAGGGCCTTCGGGGTGTGGGGGTCAGATGAACTTCACAGAATGTCACTGGCTCCTTTTTTCCTTGCCAAGTGGCCAAGATGTCGTGAGGTTGCTGGTACGCGGCACACATCCTGTCTCTGTCCTGGGCCTTGTTACTCTCGCATGGGGCTGCACCAGCAAATGCGGGCAGGAATGATGAATAGCGTGTGAGTGTGTGTGTGTGTGTGTGTGTGTGTGTGTGTGTGTGTTCTCGACTTTTCTGTGGTTGTCAACATCAGGGAAGCTAGACAAGCTGGCCAGAAGACGACTGCTCAGAACCCCTGGGATTGAGAGCTCATTCAGAGTTTGCATATAGCACACAGCCACCTCTAGCTCGGGACCAGGCAGGAAGAGAGATTTAGTGCCTCCCCAGCCATGACACCAGGTGTCTCTGGGTCTCAGTGGGATCCCAGGACCCTTGTGGTCATTTAATCCTAGCTCCCTTCTCAGGGGAAGGGGGACCAGTGGGGCAGGTGAGGTCATGGCCACCTGCATCCTCTTCCTTCCTCCCTCCCTCCCTCCCTCCCTGTCTTCCTTCTTCCTCTCCTTTCTCCCTCTCCTTTCTGTCTGTCCATCTGTCCAACCATCTACTCTAGGCCTCTGGGCTGAGGATACAATGGCTAAGGTCCATGTCCTTGAGTTGGGGAGACAGACAGGAACCAGACAGTTGCATGGTCTGTGTGGAGGGTGCCACTTTTGTAGAGCATGGGGCTATAGGAGCCCCTTGATCTGGAGGGACAAGAGGCTTCCTGAGATCTCGATCATCCCTGGACGTTCCCTGGTAGGACTGAGTACAGCCATCGCAGGCTTTAGTGAGGGTGGTTGACCTGGAATGGAAGGGAGACCTGATACGTGCCCCTGGTGTTTATAGTTTTTGTTTTGCTGTCCCTGTATAAATGTAGGTTTGTAAATTTTCTGTCAGTGTCTTGTTGTGGAGCCGACCTAAAGCCACGTCCAGGAAACACATACGTGAGAAGGGTTCATGGGTTCACAATAATGAAATCTGGTATATTTAGACACTTTCCTGGGCAGACCCGTCCTCTCAGAACTGGCTCCCCTCGGCTCTCTCTCTCCCAGCTCCCCTGGGAAATGAGGCAGCTGGGTTAGCCGAATTTCAAAGATGATGACATTCTGAACCTCTAGAAAACACTTTTTTGGATCCTCAAAGCACATGAATCAAAATGCTATTTTTACTTCTTTTCAGCCTGTTGAGGGGAAGCCTGTGAAGGGGCACATCAGCCCAGAAGGAGAAACCAGGCCGAGCAGCTGCGTGGGAGCGAGGCTGCATCTGAGGGTGAGTGGGGCCTGGTTAGGCTGGATGGGAGCCTGTTTTGGGTTGGTTGCAGGTGTTGTGGGGTCTCCACATGAAGGAAATGCTTTTGGGCCATGCGGTCCTTGGGTGAGGAGCAAGTGATGGGGAGAAGTCTGGAACATCTGGGCTTCTGTGTGCGGGGTTCCAGAGCTTTCCTGGGTGTTTGTGAGACTGGTTGACCTGAGGGTGTATCTCGGGGAGGAAACGCTGCCCTGAGGCGGACCTCTGGGTCAGAGAGGAGTTTGGGGGAGATGGACATGAGGCGCCCCCACCCTGGGGACAGACAGCGTTGAGAGAGACCCATAAGAAGGACTAAGAGGAAGAGGGGTCATGAGGAGGATGAGAAGTCCTGAACTCAACACGGTCTGGTCTTCAGTGGAGCTAGGGATGGGCACTGTTCATTTTGAAGCTTTTTGGTTTTGTTAATCTGAAAGCACTGATCTGTTTCTCTGTGGTTACAAGGCACACTCGTATGCTTATCTGACAGACGGCTGTGTCGGGGACACTTTAGACAGTGGTCGAGGTGGGGAAGCACTGGTAAGCAGAGGCGGAGGAGAGCAGGGAGAAAAGGGGGTGCACGGGGCAGGGTCTGGAATGGCTTAGAGGGTGTCAGCATCTTTAGTGCTTGGGACCCGCCAGGATTCCCAGCGAGGACTCCAGGACACCCCCTCTCCTCCCGTGACATACCTCCGTTCCCAAACCACCTGCCCACGTGAATACTAGCTTGCACCTGCATTTCCCTTACTCGCCGGTGATCATTCTGGGGGGGGACTGAGGCCTCATAGAAGAGGGGACCTGTTTCCTAAGACCTCACAGAGACGTGGCTCACGTGAATGTCTGTATCTCTCTCCTGAACTTTCTCTAGATACCGTTTCACTCCGTTCAGAGGGTCCTGTTGGGTGTAAGTCCCGGGATGCTCTCTCAAAGATGCCTGGGGCCCTCTGCTTGATACTGGGAAACGACATATTCTCTGCTCCCTCCTTGGACATTCTCAGTGGCCATCAGTGTGTCACAGCATCTGGCAAGTCCTTCTGTAAAAGTAATCTGTTAAATTTTTTTTTAATTAAAAAATATTTATTTATTTTGAGAGAGAGAAAGAGAACACATGCGTAAGTGGGGGAGGGGCAGAGGGAGAGGGAGAGGGAGAATCTCAAGCAGGCTCTGCACTCTCGGGCCAGAGCCCAATGTGGGGCTCTCACTCACAAACCATGAGATCGTGGCCTGAGCTGCAATCAAGAGTAGGGCGCTTAAGCACCCGAGCCACCCAGGTGCCCCTGTTACACTTTCTTCAACCCAGTTATGCCCAAACAGATGTGACCACAGGTCCCTTTTGTTACAGGAAGCCTATGAAAATCCCATGCCAGTCCCCTCCCCCAACTTATGCATCTTGGGGGGCTCAGTGACTCCATATTCTCCTGCTGACTACACTTTGGACTCACAAGCTCTGAATTTCCTCTCCCATGGTGGAAGTTAGGCAGGGCATTTATCATCGCCTGCGGTGGCCTCCCCTGAGCTTGGGGACAGGCCCGCGAGAGCCAGGGCACACACGCATCTGTTCAGGCAGCGCGACTCAGCGAGTACCTCCCTACCAGCCCGAGCTTGCAGGCCGGTTGCTTCCTGGTTCGGCCAGAGCAGCTGGCCCAATGGCCAGTCTGTAGCTTCACCTTCATGGCCAGATGAAGCTCACCTGAGTGAGCCCAGGGTGCTCCGCAGAGAACAGGACATGAGCAGAAACACTCCATCTGTCCAGTCTCCTCTCCCCACTGCAGCAGCCCAGGCCCCGGGCTGTTCTGACTGCCTCGTTTTGCATATAGTGATGAAATATTTAAGGAAATTCTTCTGGTTTGGAAAACCTTTTTGTCAAGGCACCAGGGCCAGCCTGAGCATGTGACAGACGTCCCTGAAGCTTGGAGAGAGGAGCAGGGGGACCCAGAGAGGAAGGAGGAGCCACTCCAGAGGTTGGGGCTTCTGGAGAAGGTCGGGAATGGTTCTGGGGTGACTGTCTTCTCTCATCTTCCCCCTGATGGCCGTGTAGGGTGGGTGCCACTGACCCAGAGCCTGAGCGGACATGGTTCTGGCAAGTGCTGGGATGGAGTCCTGGCCTGGGGGGCTTGTAGTGTGTCCTTAAGAAGGAGTTGTCTCTCTCAGAGATTGGGTTTCTCCACGGATAAGACCACATGGTACTTCGGATGCTCTCTGGGGTTCCGGCACTCTGTTTGGAAGCTGGTTTGTCTATTTACATTGGTTTGTTACCAGTGCTGCCTTGATTCCCAGTGAGAGGAATTGAACCCAGTGGGTGTCCTGGAAGGGAGGGCTGTACCTAGAAGGCTCACTCAATCGTCACTTGAGCTGGCTCACACAGACCCCAGCTTTCCTGCCCACAGGGATGGGGCAGCCACATGTAAGGATCAAAATGGTGCCACATTTGTGAGCTGACCCCCTGGGGATAGCTCTATGACTTGACTTCTTTTGGGTGTCCTCGCAGTGTTACGTCTGCATCCCTGACCGTGTCAGGGATGGGGTCTGCTCCCGGCAGGACATGGCACTTCTGATACAAAGTGCCAGCCTCTTCGAGGCTTTGCCTGGCCCCCTGTCCTGGTTCTCCACTGCCCTGTCCCCTGGCCTGGGCAGACCTGACCTGACCAAGTCAGAGGTGACCGTGGAATGGCCAGAGCATCTGCAGTGCCTCTCTGGTGATGCAGCCTCCATGTTCAAGGGCACGTGCATGCCCATCTCCCAGGGAAGGAGTGAGCAGCTCCCCCTCGGATGATTGATTAACATCCTCCATTTCCCTTTGCCAAGGAGTCTCAGAAGCACACAGGCAGATGGCTTCTCTGGGAATTCCTCTGGGGAACCAGGCTTCTACAAATCCACACATGGAAATCCGATATTCAAAGGAGAGAAGACATTGGGAAAGAAAATATGCTCTTCCCCTCTCTCGGTTAAAACCTGAATGCAGAGCCGGAGGGGTCAGAAATAGCCACTGTCCTGTGGCTCCCCTCCCTGGCAGAGGAAGAAGAACAGACCTGGGGCTGCTTCTAACTCAGTCCGGCAAAGAGGCCTCCAAAGGACGACTGCCGGGAGATAGGAGTCCGAGGAAGTGAGCTTCTATTCCATTGAACAGGCTTTGCTTAAGCTGCCATGCTCTAACCCTGGGCTCGACCCGGTGTGGGATCAGGTCCCATCGAGTATGGCTTCAAAAGCACAGGCTCTTGGCACAGATCTAGGTTCTAGTTCTGTCTCTGCCATGTTCCAGCCATGAGACCTTGATCCAGGGGCTGAGGCTGTCTGAGCCCCAGTTTCTCAGTGTGTAAAATGGACTCATAGTACCTGTCTCACACGGCTGTTGAAAGGATCAAACAAGTGCATGCATATAACCTGTTTAGCCCAGGGCCTGGCTTGGATTCTAGCACGCTGTCATCATCACACGACCCTTAGGCCCCCGTAGTCAGAGGAGATGTGCTCTGTGTTAGTGACAACAGAATGGAGGCTGAGATTGGATGCATTTTCCTAAAATCCTGTGGGCTATTACTGATAAAGCAGGGCTGGGATTAGGGTCTGTCAGTTTTGCAGTAGGACAGATAGTCTAGATGGGGGGTCCCTGCCCAGGTGTCAGGGAGTCTGGGATGAAGAAGACCCTGATTGGGGTGGGGGCTGTGCTCTGTTGTCACTGCTTTTTGACACAGGTTGGGCCACTAAGAACACATTTCTTATTTGACGTGTTTTCTTCCGCCTCAAGAAAAGTGTTTCTAGAATTCTCAGGCATTAGAATAGCTACCCGGCTCCATCCCCCTGAGTGGGCAAAGGCAGGCTCTCTGTGGAAGGAGAATTCGGGGTCCCTTTCCCCCGAGCCCTTCCCTTCCCCATCCTGCCCTGCACCCATGTTTTATGGCCCTGCTTGCTCTGTGGCATTTGCCTTCTCTTGTTCCTTTCCCTGAGATTTGGTACCATTAATGTTTATGAGCAAATAAAACTTGGATTGCTGCTTTGGGCCATGGGATCGCTGCTGACTTGGGGAGGGACATCTAATTTAACATAATCCTGCTCCTTCGACTTTCCATGACTTCCACCATATTCTCCTCTGGAAAGATGAGCAAAAGGGGTGAAATGTGGTTAAAACCGAGGCCTCACCCTCCACTCCTACCCTTGGTGCTGTCAATCCCTTGCTGGGCGGGGGTGGGGTGGGACAAGAGTCAGACGGAGTGTCGGAAACGCAGATGTTGTTGTATGTGAATTCCCACATGGACATGGACATGCAGGGACGAGCCACCTTTGGAGACTCATCAGCTCTGGGGTGCTGTGAGTGGTAGCGTGTTAGTTGGTTTCCCACAGAACGAGGTCTCAGAGCAGGGCTGGTGGATATGTTTGATTATGGGCATCAGCATGCCTCATTCCTTCTTTGGAGCAAGAAACTGAACAACCTAACTCATTACTTCAAGGATAAAATCTAGTCAGACTGGTGCGTGGGACCACGTAGATCCTCATGTTTGTGCCACATGTATCATTTTAATTTTCCTAAATGCACAGAGGCCTGTATGGGCTTCTTTCCAGTGGGTTTGGAGAAGCAGTCTTGGGGGGGCAAGTGGGGGCTGAGGGAGGGGAGGGCCTCACAACAGCTGCCTCGGGCGAGAGGCTGCACTTGGCTGCGTTATGGAGTCGCGTCTCGAGGACGGGCAGCGTATTCCTTCTGGGGCTGTTGACGGAGCTGTGAGCCAGGCAGGAGGAAGGTAATTATATCATTGCATGTCACTCTTGTCTCAAGGGGCCAAATTAGCTGACTCTCCAAAACTAGGGTTTACTTTTGACTTTTTAATTTACAGGCTGAGGCAGATGGATAGTCATTCCCTCTTAAATTTTGTCTGCAACTGCTGAGGTGTGCCTGGCACAGTGGGCAAGACTGAGGGGAACGAGCATGGTTCTGAACACTGAAGATCTCACAGATTAGCAGCGACTATGGGAAGGACTGCACCTGTGACAATGCTCAGGAGGATGGGAAAATGGGTGGAAGAAAGGCATGGAGAAAGTCAAGGGTAGGCACTCCTACATAAGCTACGGAGTCTCCACGAGGGCCGGGGAGATGGGCTGGCCCTTAGAGGACACACTTCATTTCCACAGGTGGAGAGGGAATGGTGAAGACTTCAGGGAACAGTCTGCCCAAAACAGGTGTGTACATAGAGAGACGGGGCTATTTGTTAAGAGGTTTCGTGGAGGGGAGTCCTGGGAAAGTGGCTGGAAGAGAGTGAGACCCTGAGTATTTGCAGGTGCTCAAATGGGTGTTTGCTGAAGAAATGTGTGAGTCAGTGGATGAGCCTTCATTTATCTGACACATATTTACTGAGTGACTACTATGTGCTGAACACTTTGCTAGGGGCTGGATCTGCAGCCCATAAACAGGTAAATATCACTCTCTTGTGAGTTTATGTTCTAGCAAGGTAAGATAGTAAACAAATAAACATAACACATAAACAATGTACACAGCACGTTAGGAAGAGCTAAGTAAGTATAAGGGGAAAAGAGTGAGCACCACCAGGTAGGGGGATGGGAGTGTCAGGAGTGTACATGTATGTTTGGGCAGAGACTGCAATTTTGACCAGGATAGCAGAGGAGGCCTCTTTGACAGGGTGACATTTGAGCAGGTTGAGAAGGATGCAAGGAATGAGCAGATACATTTTTGGGGGAAGAGCATTTCAAGCAGAGGGCATAGTAAGTGTATAAGAGTCCAAGGCAGGAGTGTGCCTGGTGTACTCAAGGAGCAGTGGAGGCCGGCATGGCCATAGCAGGGTGAGCAAGGGGGCAGTGGTAGCAGAGGCCAGAGAGCCCCTGGGGACCTTGAAGGTCAGCATAGGGTTTGGACTTCGCCCTCAGTGATGTGGGGAACCTCTGGGGGATTTTGAGTGGGAGAGAGAGATGATAGAGCTTCTGTTGTTTTTTAATGTTTATTTATTTTTGAGGGAAAGAGAGAAAGAGAGAGAGAGAGAGAGAGGGACCCTGGGAGGAGCAGAGAGAGAAGGAGACACAAAATCTGAAGCAGACTCCAGGTTATGAGCTATCAGCCCAGAGCCTGATGTGGAGCTCAGACTCACACTATGAAATCATGACCTGAGCCGAAGTTGGACCCTCATCCAGCTGAGCCACCCAGGTGCCACTGTAGCTTCTATTTTAAAAGCATTGTTCTGGGGCGCCTGGGTGGCTCAGTTGGTTAGGCGGCCGACTTCAGCCCAGGTCATGATCTCACGGTCTGTGAGTTCGAGCCCCGCGTCGGGCTCTGTTCTGACAGCTTGGAGCCTGGAGCCTGCTTCAGATTCTGAATCTCCCTCTCTCTCTGCCCTTCCCCTGCTCACTCTCTGTCTCTATGCCTCTCAAAAATAAATAAACATTTAAAAAATATATCTTTTTAAAAGCATTGTTCTGTGTGCTGTGTGAAAACTTGACCTTTTGGGGGGCAAGGGTGGAGGCAGAGAGGTCGGTTGGGAGGCTGCTGCAGCCTCTAGGTGAGCAGTGATGGCGGCCTAGGCTACAGTGGTGTTGCAGAGGTTGTGAGAAGTGGTTCCATTCAGGACACAGATTTCTTAACAGACTGAATGTGAATGTGTGAGAGGGGCGAGTCTAAGATCTGCCAGGGTTCAGCCTCAGCAGCTAGGCCTGGCCAGGCTTCGAGCATAGCAGGTTGGGGTTGGATCACAGACGATGTAGACTTGATGAGCTGGAGATGCAAGAGTCTGGTATCTGCATGGAGATATGTGTGTGGGAGGTAGCCGGCTTTCCACATCTAGAGTCCTGGAGAGAAGATCGGGCTGGAGACATGAATTTAGGGGCTGTTGGCCTTTAGATGGTATTGAAGCCATGAGATGGAATGAGACCATGGGGTGAGACGGGATGACAGAGAGAGAGACTACCATGTTACTTAGTTTTAAGTGTCAAGCGTTCTATTAAGCACTTCCCAGCATCCCTGTCTTTATCTTCACTGCAACCTGATGAAATAGTAGCTATTATTTTCCTCATTTGCTGAAGAGGAACCTGAGGGTCAGAGGGGTTAAGTAAATGACCCAGGATCACACAGCTCTCTTAAAGGTCAGATCTACGGGTGCCTGGGTGGCTCATTCGGTTGAGTGTCTGACTTTGGCTCAGGTCATGATCTCATGGCCTCTGAATTTGGGCCCCATGTTGGGCTCTGTGCTGACAGCTCAGAGCCTGGAGCCTGCTTCACATTCTGTGTCTCCCTCTTCCTTTCTGCCCTTCCTGTACCCATACTCTGTCTGTCTGTCTGTCTGCCTTTACATTAAAAAATAAATAAACATTAAAAAAAAAACTTAAAAAAAAGATCAGAGCTAAAATTTACATGTAGATCTGCCTGATTCCAAGTTTTTTATTTCTCATCATGGAACTTACTGACCCTCTAAATTATAGACCTAATTCTGTACTTGGTGGGTGATCCACTGAGGTTTTTGAGCAGAGAAAGGACTCAGAACTGTGGCTAGCTAGGAGGATGCATCTGGAACCTCGGGCTCATTAACAATTTACTAGGGAGAGAGAGGGGAGAGGTAGAGACCAGGCAAGGAGTATAGAGGAAGTTTACACCACACGGTGGGGGTTTGAAAAGGGGCCTGGATGATGGATTTCCTGAACATCAGGGGAAAACCGAGTTCTGGCAAACCCAGTATTATGAACTGAATGTTTGTGTTCCCCTGAAATTCCTATGTTGAAGCCCTAACATCCACTGTGGCTGTATTTAAAGATGGAACCAAGAAAATAACTAAGGTTAGATGAGGTCATCCGGGTGGGGCCCTGTCTCATAGGGTTAGTGTCCTTACACAAAGCAACACCAGACAGCTTGTGCGTGTGCTTTCTCCGTGTTCACGTGCTGAGAAAAGGGCCTAGTGAGGAGGAGGCCATCTGCAAGCCGGGAGGAGACCTCTCACCAGAGACCCGGTTGGCTAGAAGCTTGATCTTGGGCTTCCCAGCATCCAGAACTATGAAAAGTAAATGTCTGTTGGTTAAGCCTCCCTGTCCCTGGCACTATATTATGGCAGACTGAACAGGTGGATACGCCCAGATCCTTCGGTAGTCTGGCTTTTCCCAGAATTGTGTGCTTCTTGCCAGGCTGCAGGGCCCAGCAATGTGGTAACTGGTTTCTTAAAGGACTTCTTCCTCCCACCCCCACTAAACCATTCAGTGGATTCAAATGTACCAGAAGACTTATTGGACAATTATCTGGTGATTAGCTTCCTTGCGGAGTCCAGAGAGAATTGTTGGAAGAAAATTGGTAAATTCTTTTCATTCTTAATAAAACCTAACATTATCCTGCTAATGCCTGATATTAAGAGTTCAAAGTCATCTCGAATACCACTGATCTTCAAAGGAAGAGATTGCCTAATTTATTTGACAAGGCCTGAAAAAATATAGGTGAAGATCCTTTCAGACGGGAATTTTAGTTTTGTTTTTTGTTTTTTAATCTTTTAAGCATTTTTTTGGTACAAAAAGTGATGTCGTTTTTTTTTTCCCATTTGAAAACACCAGCGTGTGGGGGAGAGATCCAAACAAAAAACAAAAAAGATACTTTTATAACATTTTCACTGTTGAGAAAAGAAAAAAGTCATTCCACTAGTATTGAAAAGTGAATTTCAAAGATGAAATAATTTCATTTTCTTCTCTTAAAGGCTATAAAAGACCCCGCCTGTTGATTCTGTTTCTGTGTGCAGAGAAGCCATGTTACTCTTCAGTGGCCCAGGAGTTCAGTATTACAGAAAGATTAGCCCAGATTTCTGGGCATATGGCCTAAGCAGAAGGGTGGAATTCCACATCAAGGGATCCAAAACCTTGCCCTGCAGAAATATTGTGTGTGTGTTGGGGGAAGGTCTGTCTCCGAGCCAGAACCCTAGATGTCCCACGTCTGCTTCCTTTTCCCTTCCAGAAGATTGGGTTAAAAAAAAAGTCAAAGTGACATACTGTTTGGGGGACCTATCTTAGGAGTAAGAAAAGCTTTGCCAGCTTTTACTATAGGTGAGAGAAGAAACCTGTTAAGGAGTTCCCACCACAGGGCAAACATACTTCCCTTTTCTGGAATCCTGTAGCTTAGGAGGTCAGTTTCAATTTCTTTTCCCAACAGACTGGATTGGTAGATGAGGCCTTTTGGCTAATAACCACAGGATAACCACAATCGAGGGTCCAATTCCCTGTAAAGTCACCCTAGTGCCAACCAGTGGTGTGATGGTACCTTACGTCTTGCAACTGGGAAGTTTTCTAATTCCTCAGATGGGAATTTAGAACATGGAATACATTTGCAAGATGGCTGAGTCCCCACTACCCTTGCCACACCCTTGCTACTGGCTTCCACTGAATCTGTGCATTGAGTATGGCTTGTGCGTCCCTGAGCATTCTGAGGCCGCTGAGGGACAGGGACCCCTTCTGGGGAGGCTGGGATCCTTGCTTCCATCCCTGGTCTGAAGGGTACTCTGGTCTCATGCTGTTTGATTGAGCTCCCCTTTTAAGGAATATACAGAGAGGTGAACTCAGTGTGGTCAGCCTCTTGGGAAGTGGATGTTTCTGGGATCTTAATGTTTTCTCTCTTTTTCCTGAGAAAACCCTTTCTTAAAAAAAATGAGTTGTCAGCTGCTCTTGAGGCCCTATAAATTGATTTTGGCTCTGTCCATTACAGGTAGCTTCTGTGTGAAGAACCCGTATAAATCTTACTCAGTCAGGGAGTGTTTAAAATGGCAAATTTCAGAGTAAAGGTGTAACAAAAACCATAAATAAAACTTCAGAAGTAATGGAAGTGTTTATAAGCGTCTGTGGAATTCCACACTAGAACAATGAACATGGTTCAGGTGCCAAGAGATTGACAGAGGTGTTGTGTTTGCCGTGGGAGAGAGAATATCCATCTTTATTTGGCCTCTGCTCAGAGGCCGGACTTGGAGAAGCATTGGCTGTGAGCAGGGCTCCGTGGCTAGGCTCGTGAGGAGAGTTTATCACTGTCAGGGCCCGTGGCAAGCCTGGACTCGGGAGTCTGCCAGTGGAGAGAAACTTGCCAAGGGCCAGTGCCTCGAATCCGCCAAGCTTCCAGGCCTCCTGTGTGCCTTGTATGGTGGGAGATACTAAAATCATGGTGATCTCTGGGGCACCTGGGTGGCTTAGCTGGTTGAGCGTCTGACTTCAGCTCACATCATAATCTCATGGTTCGTGGGTTTGAGCCCCACATTGAGCTCTGTGCTGATAGCTCGGAGGCTGGAGCCTGCTTCAGATTCTGTATCTCCCTCTCTCTGCTCCTCCCCACTCATGCTCTCTTTCTCTCTCAAAAATAAATAAATATTAAAAAAAATAAAAAATAAATAAAATCACAGTGATCTCATAATTCTGGCAATAAGCCTTGGGGGGCATTTGAAGCAATGTGTCTGCTCCCTGCTTTCCAGCTAAGGAAACTGAAGCAAAGAGCGGTTTGTGACTTGCCCAAGTCCTCCAGCAAGCAGTTGTTGGAGGCTGGAGTACAGCCAGTGGTTCTCAGTACCTAGCCTGAGTGGTACCTCCTATGTTTCCTCTTTCCCATTTAATTCCACCTCTCCAAACAGTTATTGAATCTGCTCCATGCTTGGAGCTGGGCTGGGCACCGGATTGTGGGAAGATGCATCAGCAAGCAAGGGTTTTTACTTTACCTCCTCCGGTATGCCCTATTGCCTCTCCTGGGACTTGCCCACATAGGAGGCCCTGTAGAACGAAGCCATGGTAATTGTCACTCATTAATTCACTCATCCATTCGTTCAACAAGCATTTGAAGAGCACCTGCTATGTGCCAGCTTCTATGCTTGGTGCTCAGTAAACAAAAAATGGGCAAGTGTTTGGTGCAAGGGAGAATTTTGAAGGTTGGCCCAACATGGGGGAAAATGGTGGGTGGGCAAGGGTAGGTGGGAGCTTCCTGGAGAGGTGGGGCTGAGCTGGACCCTCAAGGAAGCCAGGGTTTGAGAGGATGGGTAGCTTCTGGGTGGAAGGGGCAGAGCAAGCCAAGGCCCGGCGAATGAGTGTGGATCCAGGAACCAGACAGAGGTGGGCCTCTCCAGGCAGTGTCACCTGTGGGAGGGGGTACACTCCTGGAGCTTGTCGCTCTGGCCATTGGACTCCAGCCTGGGGTTTTTTAGCTGCACCTAGGAGCTGAAATATGGGCCTCTAGTGCTGGGGGTGGTGTATGGGTGTGCTGGTGGAAGTAGCTCCCCTTTTCTTTTCAATGTTTATTTATTTTTGAGACAGAGAGAGACAAAGCGTGAGTAGGGGAGGGACAGAGAGAGGGAGACATAGAATCTTAAGTGGACTTCAGGCTCTGAGCAGTCAGCACAGAGCCTGAGGCGGGACTTGAACTCAAAAACCGTGAGATCACAGTCTGAGCTGAAGTCAGATGCTCCCCAGGCACCTGTTGGTATACGATGGCCCCTTGTCTTCTTATTCTTGCTTTTCTGGGAACAGTGCAAGGTCCTGGTTCTGCCAGAAGACTATCACATCATGAGGCTGTCACACCAGCAATCTTTTGCTCTCTACCAGGTAGATTTGGGTCAGACTGTGACCCTTGTCCAACCTTGTCTCTTGTCCTGGTGTCCATCTTATTTCCCCCAGGCAGCCTGGGTTCTCTGAGGGCAGTCTCCACTAATCCCAAAGATCCCAGCATGGGCCTGGACACATGCTGAGTGTTGCCAGGTAAAACACAGGATACTCAGTTAAATTTGAATTTCACAGTAAATCATATTTTAGTATAAGTATGCCCCAAATATTGTCTAGGGTATTGCATGCAATGTTTGGGACATAATTATACTGAGTAATTATTTGTTATTTACTTGAAATTCACATTTAACTGGGTATCCATTTTTTAAAACTAAGTCTGACAACTTAACCCTAAAAGGCTTAGTGATTAGTTATTGAAGCTCAAGGATTTCTAGGTTCTTGGAACAAACACAGTTTTAGGAATTAGAGGCACCTAGAAGTATAGAATGGGGCAGAGATTAGGAGCCCGAGTTCTGAATAAGACTGCTCAGGTACTCATTTACTAACCACTGGGCCTTTGCAAGTTACCTACCTCTCCAAGCCTCTCTTTTCTTATCTGTGAAGTGGCAACAGTGATACTCTCTACCTGATGAGCCAGGAATAAGAGGATAATGCCTGGCACATGCTAGCACAGTACCTGACCCTTAAAAGTCTCAACAGAGTGATAGGCACCATTACTATTGTTACTGCTGCTTTTGTTTTTATTTTTGTTACCCTACGGGGCAAAATGCAGGTGCTCTATGGCTGCCCCCAGGAAGTCCTCTGTTCCCTCAACTCCTGCCCTTCTTTTCCTGTCCTCTGGATGTGTTTTCTAAGTGAGACCACCTTGGTTTTCTGGGACCCATCGGGTGTCTGTCCTTGCTGGAGACAGCTGTGCCTCCACACGGCGTGGCTAAGTTTCTGCCCACACGTGTGGCTTGGGTAGCAAATCCTTCAGTAGACTTTATTATGGGACATAGATCATTACAGATGGGACTCTGGTTTTACAAAATATTTTAGGAGGTAGATAAATTAGATCATGAAAAGTGCATAAGGGACATCAATTATGCAGGAGCCAGAAGAATGATTATAAAGTGATCTGGCCTTAGTTTTGGCCCATGAAACATTTAACTGCGGCCATTAAAGTAGAAAACATTGCTTGCTTCCTACTTGAGAGAAGTAGGGTGGTGGGATCACCGCTTTGCCCAAGGAGAGGTTGTAGACCACATGGTGACCTCCTTTGCCTGTCGGCGTCTGAGGAGTAAAAGGCCACTCGGGAGAAGAGAAAACTGGCGTTGGACTTGTTGAGGTGCAGGAGTCCTGGGGCTCCAGGAGCACTTGGGGCCAGCTGAGGGCCCAGGTGAGAGGCTCTCCTGGCTCTCTTAATCCAGGGCAGAATGTGCACTCCAGAGTATGGTGGTGGACTTGTTAGACACCGTGAGTCCTGGTCCTCGAAAGTCCCCCAAAGGTGTCATGTTTGTCCTATCTCCTGCCCAGTAGCAGTGCAGACCTGACACTCTGTGGGCTGCCATGTGCCAAATTCTCTGGGCCTGGAGTCTGCTGGGGAACACGGGCATCCAGGGAGAAGGGGCAGGTGAACACAATCCTATGAAAAAACTGTCCACATCGTCTTCCTCCCCAAAACTTCGGGAACCATGGCTGGCCCCACACACAGCTTCCATGGTGGTGTGCTGTGCTTCTTCCTTCTCTCGCTCCCGCGGGCAGTGGGCTGGACATATGGCGTCCCAGTTGAACCTGTTATGGGGTGAGGGTTTATTACCAGCTAAAGGTATCATGGCAAACATTCTCAGGCCGCCTTTTCTATGGCGGGTCAGTCTTGGCCCATCAATGTCTTTCAAAGTTGGGTGTATTTCTACCTGGAGCTGCTCTCCTTGCTTTAGGCCCGCCTGTCCCTTGGAGCACAGCTAGTGACAGCCATTAGAAGGACAAGGCAAAATGGAAATGGCAGTGGTTGCAGTATGTGCAGCCTCCAGCAGCGTGCCCTTGGTGGGAGAGCTGAGTATGGTTTGCCGAGCAAGTACGCAGCAGAGTGGAAGAGCACTTTGTGAGGGGAGACAGGGTGGGAGGCGGGTGTGCCCTGTGCCCCCCCACCTGTGCCACCCAGCGATGGTCTGTTCCTGCTGGAGGTCACAGGTGGGGGAATATGTTATCATCTCCCCCATGACCCTATTCCCTGGGGCCTCTCATCCTTCCTCCCCGAAGTCACCATTTCACTGAGTCCTGCTTATTTCTGCCTTGATGCTGGGCAAGAACACAAACTTCTTCTTGGAGCACAGGAGACAGTGATGGACATTCCTCACTACTACCCCAGGCTCATAAGAGGGCAGCTGTGTGCTACCACTTGCAGGCTGGGTGGCCTTGGATAAGTTGGTCTCAGTATTCTCAACTGCAGAATGGGGATACGATGATACCTGTTGCATATAGAGCAGGTAAATTGAATTCTTGGTTGGGTGCTTTTGGAGGAATAGTGTGTTCTCTGTAGGTAGAAAGATGGGTATGGACCTTTGGCCTTGCTTGACCTTGTAGAGTTTGGAGTTTGGTGGTGGGCAGTTGGTCTTCCTGGCCTCAGTCTATCCATCCTTAAAATAGATTTAGCGTATGATCACATTTGCCATAAATATCAGCAAGTCACCTTTTTAGATGCTGAGACCACTTCTCACCTGGATGTACCTTACCCGTTTACTTTACACTTGCATCACTGAGTCATTGACAACTATTATTATCTACAATAGCTAACATTTGTCTAGAACTTCTTTGTACCAGGCTAAATGCTCTGCATGCTTTCTTTTATTTAACCTTGGAATTCAGTAGATGAGGCAGCTGAAGGCTAGAGGTGTTAAGTGACATGCCCAAGGTCACAGAACTAAGTCAGTGACGGAGGCAGAATTTGAACCAGGCAGTCCCACTCAAGGGCAGAGAAATAACATACAGGCCTGCCCAGGAGGAGATTTCCCAAGCCCTGGCTATAGCATATTCTAGAATGGAGAAGCCTGTAGTGGGGGGCAGTAAGGAATTTCTCCTGTTTTCTCCAGACCTGGCTGAAGGAGCCCTGTGAAGGTGAATTCATTTTCTCTCGGAGTCCACCATCAGTCAAGTTTCTGTAACTTGCCTTGAACTAGCAACCAGTCTGGAGAGAGAAATGTTTCCCCAAGCCACTAAAGGATGTTGGCATGCTGGAAAGGATGAGGTAGCCCAGCACACACGTGAGAGGAAGGGCACAGGGCTGGCTCGGCCATTCTGTGAGCTGATGGCTGAAAAAGAATTTTGGATTTTGCTCCTTAGGCATTTTGCACAGTGAAAGGACTTTTAAGGGATACTGCATGGAGTCCCAGCGAGGCAGGAGATGCCGCCATGTTGAAGGAAGCAGGAGATGCATGAAGGTCTGTGTCTGTGGGGCTGGGGCGGCTGGTTGATAGATTTCTATATAGATGATGCTAATTTACCGCCTTGGAGAGGGAAAGGTGTTAGTGATAGTTGTGCTGGGATAGTAGGCATTAAACTGGGACTGTCCTTGGGCACAGTTGCAGATCGCTCTTTATTTATTAAAGCAGCCCTCTGGCCTCTGATGAGCAGGACCCATTTGGTCTGGTTTGAGTTGTGTGCATATTTGGAAGTCGTGTGGCACTTTACCGAACTGCACTGACCTGGGCCATTAAAAGGCAGAGAGAGTATCTAGGCAGAAGAAAGCCAAGCTTTTTCAAAGGCTGGGGGGCCACGCAGCATGGGCATTTAGGAGTTTCTGTGCTTGGGTTCTTCCACCTAAAGAGGGTTTGCTAGAGGTTTGGAGATCACTACTCACTGTAAACTTTATACTCCTGTGTGTGTGTGTGTGTGTGTGTGTGTGGTGGTGCCAGTGCCGGGCACCCGTGGTGCAAAGCAGTGATGGAATTCCCCGCAGCTCTGAGAACTTCCCCAGCTCCCCGACGACACAGAGTTCTCCCAGGGTTCTGCCTGCTGCCCAAAGAGCAGTGCGAGGGCCTGATTTCAAGCTCGCTTTGGGCTTCAAGGTGGTCCTTCCGACTCAGCCTGAGATGAGAACTCAGGCAAGTTCCCATTGTTTCTAAGAGCAAAAGACAGGGCTGGTTGTTGTGTCTTGGGTCCCCGTTTGCTCTTGTGACCACAACCCTAACCAGCTCTCTCTTGAGCTGGGTCTTCGGTTGTGCAAACCCATGTATAAGCATCTCTCGTGAGTTTGATGCAATACGGTCACTGCTGGGTTTCTGGCTTGCATCCTCCATCTCTGCCACTAGAGAGGGACTGAAGCAGTTCTTTCTGTCCCAGATTGAAATCCCACAGGGACTTACTGGCCTGTCCCTGACCAAGCACTGAGGGCAGCGCGGGGAGCCACGCGGGGCCCAGCTCAGGTCAGAGCCGTAATTCTGACCGCGTTCAGTAGCTGGGAGTGACGGAAAGACAGAACATGGCAGCTCCGCTTCCCATGGTGACTGCGAGAGCGGAGAAGTGGCTCCTTGCAGGAGGGTGGACTCTCCGGAAGAGGGAGGTATGTGGCCCAGGAGACTGTGGCGGGCCAGGACACACTTTTGCCAACAGGAGCACACTTATAGTTGTACGTTTGGCTGATTTGACTGAAGGGACACTGTTTGATTTAAGTGTGTATTTCCTGATTCCTAGTGACGCTGAACATTTCCCCACAGATAATTTTTGGACATTGGCATGTCTTTTGTGCATCACCCATCTGTGGCCTTTTTCTGTAGCTGAGTATTTCAGAGTGGGGGTGGGTGAATCTGAGTTTGCTATTTTCCGCCGCCTTTGGTGGGTAATTGCGTCAGCTGTGTTTACTCCTGCTTAGCACAAACCCGGCTAAGCCTTCGGGAGACCAATGTGGAAATGCAAGAAAAATACTCTCCTCTTAATCAAATTTCTTGTATTATGAATGCTTATTAAATATTTTATGTGAGGATTGTAATTACTGATTAAGGCCAATATCAATAGCCTCGGATAATCAGTGTTTAACACTAATTAGAAGGTACTGAGTAACCCCCAGTGAGTTGTCTGTAACAATTTGGGGATTGCCATAATTGTGGGCAAGCTGAGCCAGGAGGGGGGCATGCTGGTTGGGGCGTGTGTGACCGTGTCAAAACCTAGTTGATGAACAGGGTAAACGCAGTGTGGCGGGAATCCCTGGTGAAGCGGGCGCTCCCCTCAGGTGTGCTGTCTTGCCTGAGGGGAGGCCCGGCGGTCCGTACTGTGCCCTCCTGTCTCCAGTCGTGTGGTATTTGGGTTAATGAGGTTTTACTCTGAATGACGACGGGAGGTTCCAGCCTGCGAAGTGGGACATAGATCACTGCCTCATCTATCTGCCTATGTGCATGCGCCTCCCTCCCTCCTACACACACACACACACACACACACACACACACACACACACACACACACGACTGTTTAACCATTACTGGCTTTGTTCAGAATTGTTTCTTTTTGAGAGTTTTGTTCTGCTTCTAGTGAGGGCACTTGAACTTGCTGCAGTGAGGGACCCTGGCTGTAAAATGTCTGGGTCATACTAACATCCCAGCTCTGGCTTGTATATTGTGGGGGGAAAAAGGGGACTTTGGCCCTGGGGCTCAATGGCTCAGTGACAGTCCCTCCTAAGAGACTTCCTTAGTCATGGGATGGCAATTCCCTCCTCCTTGGGAAGAGGCCTAGAAACAGCCACCCCGGGACCAGTGGGGGTGCTGGGAATTTGCAGTGGGGAGCCACAGGAGGAGGGACCACTCACGCCACCTGTGGGTGGCCATGTATGGTGTCACCTCCGTGGGGAACTGGCTTTGGGGTCAGAATCCCAGTCTCACTTCCCTCCAGTTCTAGGGCTTTGGAAAAGCCACAGCACTTCTCTGCTAAGTGCCTTGAGGTGGAATAATGGTAGTTCCCTGCAGTGGGTCATTAGAGGTCCTCTGGAGCCACCCAGCCAGCCTGAGTCCCTGACCACACCTCTGCCCCGCTGTGCAACTGTGACCAAGCTGGTTCACCTCTGAGCCTCAGCTTCCTGACATGTAACTTGAGAACACTACCAGTAGGTATCTCATTGGGTTATTTGGAGGATCAAGCGAGTGGCAGGGAATTTCGAGTAGTGAACAGCACACGAGTGCTCGTCGAATAGAAATCCAGTAATCCTCCCTTATCTACCACGTCAGTTATCCGCGGTCAACAGTGGACTGAAAACCAGATGATCTTCTTTCTG
This sequence comes from Paguma larvata, assembly GCA_030068075.1. Classification (NCBI taxonomy): domain Eukaryota; kingdom Metazoa; phylum Chordata; class Mammalia; order Carnivora; family Viverridae; genus Paguma; species Paguma larvata. The sequence goes on from CM057826.1 coordinate 123,185,484, forward strand.
AGAAATCATCAGAAGGTCACTAGTAGCCTAAAGCTACATCACAACACCTACATCGTTCTCCGGGCTTCGCCTCACCATGCAGGCATTTTATCTGCTCACATCATCACAAGAAGAAGGGGGAGTACAGTGCAGTCAGATATTTTGAGAGAGAGAGACCACACATAGCTTTTATTACAGTATATTGTTATAATTATCCTATTTTATTATTAGTTACTGTTGTTAATTTCATACCGTGCCTAGTTTATAAATCGAACCTTATCATAGTTATGTATGTGTAGGAAAAAACAGTATATACAGGATTCGGTACTAATGACAGTTTCAGGCACCCACTGGGGATCTTGGAACAACACATCCCCTGTGGGTAAAGGGGGGTTACTGTGAGGAAAAAGTTATATAAGTTGCCTGAGATGTGCTGGGCAGTACTCACCAAGCTCAAAATACCTGCTCTGCTGGTTTTGGGACACAAAGTGTGAATGAGCCACACCTGGTCCCTCCCCTGCCCATCCAGTGGGAGGCACAAGACTAGCAAATGAACAAGACTGTTACAGAAGGTGGTTTGTGCCACAGAGAAAACACTAAATCAAGGTGGCGTGGTAAAGAGTGACGGGGTGGGAGGGACGGTTGGCTTAGATAGATGGAGCCAGTGACCTTTGAATGGACACCTAAGTGAATGGACACCTAAGTGAAAGGCAGGAGTGAGTCCCGGCAGGAGGCAGAAGAAAAGCAGGGGCAGAGACCCTTCAATGATGCTGGGGCTTTTCCGCCCGTGTACCGGCACGTCCCTTCCCATGCTCTGCACACTTCTCCTGCATGTTCCCTCCCAGTCGCCTGTGCCTGTGGCTCTGTGTTGGCAAACTGACCTCAGGCTCCTGGAACTGCTTTCCCTCCACACGGAGATCAAGGAGCTACCTGGGGACTTTCATCCCACTGGGGGACAGACCTAACTGATGGTGGAAGTTTCCAGGGGTGGCTCACCAGCTCCTTTGCCCCTGGTGGTGGGTGGCCACACTGTTTCCAGGGCTCCCTGGAGGTATCGTGTCCCAGCCGCCCTCAGTGGGATTTTACTAGACAGTGCTCGCTCCCCTGGCCTCGTCCCCTTCTGCTCTTTCTTGCTTACTTGCCTGTTGGCTTTTTGTGCAAATGCTTCCCTAATAAGTCCCTTACACATGAACCTCCTCTCGGCTTCTGCTTCTGGGAACTTGAGACAGACACCGAATCAGGGGTGAGTGTGACATGTTGAAGGGCAACAGGGAGAAGGGCAAGGGAGAGGAGGGGAGGTTAGAGAGATGGGCAGGGCTGGGTTGCTGGGACCCTGTTGGCTGTGATAGATTTGAGTTTTTCCAAGAGCAGTGGGAGCTTAATGGAAGTTTCTAGGTGGAGGAGTATGTTATATAATTTGTTTTATAAGAAAAGACCTCTGTGGCTACTGTGTAGAGTAGATAATTAGGGGCAAGAGCGGAAGTGGGAACACCCGCTAGCAGGCTTTGGTGGTCACCCAATGGAGAGATGGTGGGCGCCAGCTAGGAGGGTGGCCAAGGGGACAGGTTTGGGATTTGTTCTGAGGATTGGTAGGTAATCGATAGCTGTCATGTTTAGATACATGTGTTTTTCCCAAGTCGTAGCAGGTTGAAGGTTTCGAAACGAAGTCTGTGAGCCTGTCGTGGTCTTGTGGTGGTCCTGCTCCATGGGTCCTCCTCCAACCCCACCACAGACACAAGCAGAGGCCTTTCCCTCCCCTGAGCCCTAGAGACCCTGGTGGAGCCTTTCTAGGGCATTACTCTGTACCTTGTCCCAGCCGCTGGGCCCTGCTTGCAGGGCCTTGAGGAGGGGTCGCGTGGAAAGGCCTTGGGGCAGGATGTGAGAATCTGGGCAGATCCAGCCTCCCCATGGGTCTGTCTCCTTGCCTTGGGCTGAAGGGAGTCAAAGGTGGGAGTGTTGAGGCCCTACTGAGGCCTGTTCAGGGGATTTTCAAAGGGATGTTTCAGAGAGCTTTGCCCAGGACGTGAAAGGCCAAAGGCTTCTCTCAGAGAGGGACCCGCTGAGACCCAGCCTCTATAAGATGGACCCAGTGGGTCTAGCATGTAGCCCAGCCTCCCACAGACTTGGAGACCCCTATGACCTTCCTGAGGACACTTCTCTGAGGAAAAGGGGCAGACAGACCCCGAGTCAGGTGAAATTGGGTTGCATTGGAATCCATTTTGCTTCTTCAAGTAAAGACACCATTTCCACAGAAAGAAAGATAATCGTTCTAAATTCTGTTTCTTTTAGAAATTATCTGGAATGTTAAAACACTTGGCTCTGACTTTCAGGCCCCAGGGAACAGTTCTTTAGAAAAAAAAGAAAAAACAAACCTCCTTTCTGCATGAGACAGAGAGGTCTTTGGTGAGTTTCAGTGGGAGGTGGGCTGCCTTTGAGAACCTTTTCCCCCAGGCTACACATCTTTTCACGATTTGAATATAAATAGGATGCTACCAGGTCTATGGTTTGATCCTCAGGACACATCTGGTGGGAAGACATGGAGATTCTGTGTTCGTGGGTGCTAGGCAGCCCCCCACTCAGAGACCCGACCCCAGGGAGGCCAGGAAACTAGGCCTCAAGAACCTCTAGAGCCCTCTGGCTGGCAGAGACCCCCAGTTTCCCCAGAAGTAATAAGTGGTATCTGGGAAGATCTGATCTGTCTATGGGAACTTTTAAAATCTCTGAACCTCCAACCAGAAATTCTACTTCTTTTGTGTCCAGTGTAGAAACAGTCCTAATGTGTGCAGAGTCATTTATGCAACTGTACAGGGCAGTTGGTTTTTAACAGGGACAAAATGGAAACAACCCTAAATGCCCTGAATATTAAATAAACTGTGGAATAGCCATAGTAGGACCTGCTATTTAAGGTTAAAGGTCCTTAATGCTAGATGGGTCTTCATTGTTGTAGAAAGACTCCCAAGCTTTATTACTAAGTGGAGAAAGTAATTCACAGAATAATTTGTGTAATGTACCTTTTATGTTAAACACCTCCCTTATATGATAACTTTATTTCAACATACACAAGAAGTCAGCCAAAGACAGTTGGGAGGGGCCTGGGATTGGTGGTGGCATCCTTAAGGGGGACTTGTGTTTTGTACCTAGAGTTTGAGTATTTTATATTCTTTTTTATTATTTTATTATTTTTTAACATAATTTATGGTCAACTTGGTTTCCATACAACACCCAGTGCTCATCCCAACAAGTGCTCACCTCAATGCCCATCACTCATATAGTTTGAGTATTTTTTAAGTGAGAATTTTTTCAAAACTACTTATATAATTAAGTAGGTTATAATAGGACATAAAGTAATTAATGCCTATTATAAAACGATTTTAAATACCGAGAAATATAACCTTATGTCCCACTATTAGCATTTTGGTACATTATCATCCAATCTATTTTTCTCTTAAGCATTTTTACATAGTGTTAAGCATATTGCGTGTATATTTACATAAACATATATAATTTTGTACCCTGATTTTTCCTCTTAGTATTTTGTCATAAACACTTTCTGTCCTGTTTCAAACTCTCTATAAATAACTTTAATAGCTGTATAATTTTCCACTGTGTATATTTTGCCATTTCCCGTTTTTCCGTACCGTTTCAAAAGAGATCTCCATTTGCCTAGGAAATCTTCCACCAGTCTTGTGAGACACCTAAAATAGTTTCTTTCTCCATGCCTGGTACAAGGCTGGAATGTGAAATGGAGTCAGTGCATGCATGTGTGTGCATGCGTGTGGTGGGAGGCTGAGTTACTGTCCTAGAGGTGGGCTAGCCATGGCTCTCCCGGGATAATTGAGGCAAGGGAGTCTGGACCACACATTCAAGCCAAAGGCTGGTGATTCAGGTCAGTGGCACCTTTGGGATGCACAAGTGTCTTCTGTGAAATAATTGACAGTCAATGGCATGGAAGTATTCTGTAGTAGGGCCCTAGAGTCCTGAGTTGGAGGCCCGTCTCAGTGCCACCTCTGTCCTCCTCTCTGGAAAACCTTTTCACCAGCCTGCAAACCATTATATGATCTGAATACAGAAAAGAAGGTTTCTGGAGGTGTGTTCTCTAGATGATCAGTTCCAGGCAGAACTTTGTGGTTTGCTTCCCAGAGGGGCCCCCTGTGGGCAGGCAAGGAACAGAGCCTTGCGCTTCCTGCCTATAGATCTTAGTTTTCCACTCTGAGAAATGAAGTTGCCTACGTCAGTTAGGATCTCAGCAGGAAAGGGACAGAAGACCCAAAAGGGCAATGGAAGCGAGGTTAAAGAAGTGATTGTGTACAATGACATGAGAAGCAAGGTATGGTGATGCACCCACAACTCAGAAACAAAGAGGCTGTTAGGAACCCAGGGAGAAGCTGCTGGATAGAATCTGGCCATAAGCTGTGACTGTAAACTGAGATTTGGCATTGGAGGAGCTGGGGGCAATAAACTCGGCAGCCTGTCTTTTATCCCATTTCCCAGTCTCCTGCTGGTATGCTCCTTGGCAAACCCAACCAGAGCCAGAGGCAACAAGGGAGCCTAGGTAATGTCATCTGTCCCCATCCAGTGACCCAAGGAACAATGTGGAGAAAGGTGGAGAGCAGATCTGGAGGGCAAGTGGGAAATATCTAGCCCATTCAGCCTCCTTTCCACTCCTTTGTCAGGGAAAACCCTATGGGCCCAACACCATGGAAACAGAAAGTCTCTTTGGCTACTGGATCTCAGTGTGAGGAGGTCGCTTCCGTTATACTCCCACCAGGAATCTAATGAAAATGTCACCATCTACTGTTGCCCTTTATCTAGGGTAGTGGGGAAAAAAGTAAACAATTAACCCCAAACATAGATGTTACAGTCTACTCTGCAGCTGGTTATGAGGAATAAGATGATAATTGTGGGTTTGGTTGTTCCCCATTCATTCTATGTGTCATTGATTTCTGCCAATATTTTGACTGGTTGGCTTATATTTTTTTTAACTTGGTTTGTGATCTAAAACCTTTGTTCATACAGGATCAAGACATTGTTGAGTCCATGGATGAGAATGTTTGTTCCTGTCACCATGCCCACTTTTTACATGGGCTTATTGAACAAGTGCGGGGTGTTTGGGGAAATTGGTGATCGACATACACAAAGACAGGTCATTTCATTCATCTGATTATTGAGAGCCTTTTGTGCCATGAATGCCCTTTGGTGAGGGTATCTGTGGGACATGGATGTCTTCACACATACTCTAAACTCATTCTAAGTAGCTCATTCTCTGTCACCAATATTTCAGTCTTCTTTTTTTGTTTCTGACTAGTTGTCTATCTGTTAGTGACTGACTAATCAGTGTAGAAGTTTTAGGCTTTCTCCTTCCCTGTGATATGGACAACAATATGCATTTCTTGAGTTTCTGAACAGAGAGGATTTCCTCTCAGTATCTTTCCTCTCATTATCTTTCAGGGCCACCCTTGCGTGGGATTGCAGTATATTCTCCATTTACTTCTGACTTGTTTCAGCATACTGTGTAAGCCACCAACAAATCAGGCCATACTCGTCCCAATCCCCCTCTTTATTGATTATAGAGCACTACCTCTGAGGCATAGGTGTGGGTTGAGGCAGGCGTAGTGAAGCAGTTGGAGTAAATGCCCTGGGAATCTGAGCTCTCTGTTGTACAATCTACTCTTACCTTCTGGACTCATTCAGCTTGATCTTATATCTTGATCTATATACCATTTCCATTTGACAATAGAACTCTGCTGTGTGCTTCTAAATACCACTCAGTTCATGAAGGGTGGTTTGTGATACATAGTCACTTGATGTCCTGTGGTCTGGTATTGAGTCTTTTCCGTGGCTTCCATAGAAAGCCAGAAGCTGCTTTACACATGGAGTACTATTATTAGCAGAATTATTATTCTAGAACCCTGGGACCTGTGCTATAGTTCCCTATTAGGGCTTGGTAAAGGCTCTCTATGACATCGCTGTATGCCACAGAATAGAATGTGCTGGGTCACCAAATAACAGAGCAGCAGGACCGCTTATAGCCAGGAACTTCTGTAGAAACTTCTCTTCATGCAGACTGCTCTCAAAACTGGAAGACTTACCAGTTATCAAGCAAGAGGTCAGAGCAAGATGCCCAAATGTATGATGTGTTTCCTCCACAATCCAGAGTGACCTGCTCAACTGTTATGTTCTTCTTTTTGGTGGAAGGAAAAAGCAACATTTTTGTCATTTTAGAGGGGATGTACCTAGATGTTCTAGATTGCTGTACCCTTAGAAATTCCACTTATATGTCAGATTCTTAAATTTTTGCAGAGTTTATCACTTATTTTCTGGCATGTATATGCCTTGCTAAAATACGCATGGTGCTTACTCGTTCCTTCTCAACAGGTTCAATTAGCATAATTATACAGATATAATAGACTATTGTGGTTTTCTATGGTACAGCAAGACATAAATTAAGACTAAATTGTGACAGAGAACAGACTATTTTAACAGAACGGGAGAGTTGCCAGAACTTTAGGATAAGATTGGAGAGCATACTGCTACCCCTGCCATGTGAAAGCAAATGGCTTTATGATTTTTCTTTGTTGTTTTTTTTAATGGACTAGGGTTTGCTACATCAGTCATGGCACACCAGACTTCTGTGCAAGGGAAATCTGGTTCCCTTTTATGTGGATGAGAACCTGCTTCGATGAATGAGGAAATTTTAAGAGGATGCAGGGATTCAAAGTTCTCATCTCCCTAAATGTCCCCATCCCACATACCAGCGTCTTATGTCGTCTCTACCAGTTGCCTTTAGCTTGGCACAGTGTTTCACAACCTCAACACTGTTGAGACTTTGGGCTAAATAGCTGTGTGTGGGAGTGAGGGTGGGGGTGTGTGTGGCTATTCTGTGCATTGTGAGATATTTATGGCATCTGTGGTCTCTTTCCACTAGATATCAGCAGTACTGGTCAACACTGTGGCAATGCAAAATGTCTCCAGATACTACCAAATGTGTCCTGGGAGGCAGATTGCTCCCAGGTGAGAACCACTGCCTTAGCATAAGCGACCTGGCAGAGATACCTCTTAATTGGTACTGGACTCTGTAATGCTTCTCCTTAGGCTTGATGCCCGATCCTCAGCCCTTTCTGCCCTGCAACACAGATAATGAGATGCTCTGTCAAAACCCGCCATGAAGTCTTCCTAGTTTTCTACCTGTTCTTTTACTCAGGGATTCAAGGTTTTCATTTTGTCCTTCTCTGCGTGAATTCTCCCTCATGCAGTCAGAAGCATGTGGCTCATCTCAGGGTTTTTGCAATCAGCACTGTTACTTGATGACAGAGTACTAGAGCTGCCTCGTCTCCCAGCACTCTTTCTTCCACCTGCATGCCATCGTGTCCCATCTTGGTGATTTGAATAATTGTAATGGCATTGCTTACCACAGATGATCTCTCTCCCATCTACCCTCCCAAAGAAGCTGACCCATGCTTTCATCAAAGTAGTGAGTAGTGCGATCCCCATATCCCATTTTTAGGGTCTCTTTCCTGGGATCACTTCCAGAAGCAAGTAAGAGAAAAATGATGCACTCAAAAAAGTGATTAAAGAGTGGTTAAGAAAAGGACTGTTTGTAAAGGTGGGAGCAGGATGCAGGGAGTCAACAAATGGATTGTGTAGCAGGAACTAGTAAGAGCAGAAGCCATTAGATGCGATGCTGAGCTCACCACAGGTGTAGCTACCATCTGTCACCATACAACACTGTTACAGTATCACTGACAATAGTCCCTATGATGTAACTTTCATTCTCATGACTTATTCGTTCCATAACTGGAAAGACTATATCTCCTTCTTTCCTTCAGCCATTTTGCCCAACCATCAATCTCTTCTCTCTATCATATTAATGTTTAATCTCTCAGCCCCCAAAAGAATTTTAAAAGTTACTTAATCATTTTTGAGTGGTATGTAATAAAGACATCATTTTAACTTCAAAAATGGGACCAGTATTATTAAAGTTTATATCAAGTTTATTCCACAACTAGAATTTAATGATTTTAATTACCTATTAGAAATTTAAACTTTTTCCCACTTAACAACTGATAATAATTTAATAATAATAATAAGAATATCTAACATTTATTTTGTGCTTTCTGTATATTAGTATATAGGAAGTACTTTGGTGGCTTTAATTAATTTAATTAAAAATTTTTTAATGTTTACTTTTTGAGAGAGAGAGAGAGAGAGAGAGAGAGAGAGAGGGAGACAGAGTGCAAGTGAGGGATGGGCAGAAAGAGAGAGGGAGACACAGAATCCGAAGCAAGCTCTAGGCTCTGAGCCATCAGCACAGAGCCTGATGTGGGGCTCAAACCCACAAACCGTAAGATCATGACCTGAACCAAAGTCGGACACTTTACCGACTGAGCCACCTAGGTACCCCTTAATTTTTAAATTAGGTAAGAAAAAGTATGCTTTGCCAACAAATTATGACATCAGTCATGTTTGTTGGGGACTGAATATACATTAAAGTGCAGATTGCAATTTAACTACGTGGTTTGAAATCCAGCAAACAAAAGCCACTTTCGTGACATGGTGTTTTGGATTCTCGCATTTTGCACTAAACAAATAACCCAGTGATTTATTTTGGCAATGTTTGTGTTATGTGTTAAATGACAAGATAGAGGAGATGGCATCATGCTGTTATAAGTAAGCACTTTGCCGCTAATAACATATTGCGTGTATGGGCAGTCTTTATTCTCAACAAGTGAAAAGCCAAATTGGATATAATCGTCACTACATTTTCTTTTCAAACGTCCAAATTCTGAAGTCCTGAAGATAGCTAGATGTACTACATGTGATTTCTGATCAGATGGCTGCAAAGTTACTTACCTGGCAAAAACCATCCTATGGTGATTTTGCAGAATTATTATAGTTTTTTACAGTCTTCATTAATTTGTTGCATTTTAACATCAGTGTTTCCTATGCTTCCTGACTTTAACCAATGGCCCATTATGAGCATAATGAAATAATGTATGGCCGAGAATAGGACATTTGAAAAGAGTATAATGATCAAACCCACTGTGGCAGTTAGCACTTTTTCAGCTCAGTTAGAGATGGATGAAGAAACTGATTTGTTAGCAGGTTCACCTGACCTCTGCTATGGGCCATTTTGGTTCCTCAGTGCACATTAAGGAGCTCTTTAAATTTTAAGGAATTATTTTTTTAAGCAATTAATTTCTTTTGAGAGAGAGAGAGAGAGAGAGAGAGAGAGCACAAGTAGGGGAGGAGCAGATAGAGAGAGAATCTCAAGCAGAACTCTCCACTGTTAGCACAGAGCCCGATGCGGGGATTGAACACAAGAACTGTGAGATCATGACCTGAGCTGAAATCAAGAGTTGGATGCTAGGGGTGCCTGGGGGGCTCAGTCGGTTAAGTGTCTGACTTTGGCAGACACTTAACCGACTGAGTGTTAAAAAATGGAAGTGGAAATCCTTGTTTACGAACATGAACCTTTGCTACCGTCTATAACCCCCAAAAGGTTTGCAGACGGCTCTTTGTGTCAGGCCGCACCGGGGTGCCTTTGGGCCTGCTCTGGTTTTGCCGCAGAAGATGCTGTGAACCACATGCTAGCTGTGCAGGAGGCAGGGGAGGGATGACACGCCCTGCAGAGTAGGGTGTCAGCTCCCCGGAGGCCAAGTGTCCTACATGCCAGAGCTGGAAGAGGTGCTGGGGTCCTAGGGTCTGTACGCCTTCCACGTTCTAGACTGAGGAGGAAGTAATCCCAGAGTTGTAGGTGTCGGAGCTGTGATGAGAGCAAGCACTGCCTCTTCTCTCCTTATAAATGGTTCCAGAAAATGTTTGCTCTTCGGGATGTTTCCCATCTCCCCTGGGGCTCTCGGATGCTCTTTTCCTGTGTCGGGCATGATGGCCGTCTGGGTCAGCTGTGCCATGAGGCCTGCTGAGGCTGGGTGGATGGCACTGGTGGGCATTTATGTCTGGAGTCCAGGAGTGACTTCACATCCTTACCTCAGATGTGTCCCTGGGGTCTGTTGAACAGATTTAGGTACGTAGGGTTCTCTTGTGGATTTAGACAGCAACACTCAAGGAAACTTCTTTGAAGCCAGGAGCTGCTGGCAAGGCAGAGAAACCGAGATGAACAAACCGTGTCCTATTTGGAGAAGCAGTGTGGCTCTCCACACAGCAGTCGTCGTGATCCACAGAGGACAAACCCAGAGAGCCTTGAATGCAGGCCACAGTGGCTGTCTCTCTCCAGCATCAAGGTGCCCGGGCAGCGGACTAACTTCCTTGCATTGCAAGACTTTTCAAAGCCTTTTAAATTGGATCTTTATTCTCGTTTCCCTTTTTTCCATAACAGAAGGCTCTCTGTTCTCGGAGGAAAGATTCAGGGTAATCTTTTTGCTGGCGGGTGGCTCTGTCTGCAACTCTGCATAGCAGATAAGCCGGGCCCGCGGTGGTGGGGCAGGCGGAAAGAAAACTTTGCACGAAGATGAAACTCTCTGCGTACTTGCGCCTGTAGCGATGGCGGGTCAAGTGTTTTGGTTCTGACGGTTTTCTTCTGCAAAATGTAGGGAAAATTCCACTCCCACTCATTCAGGGAGGTCTCTGGTCTCTCTCTTGCTCTCCCAGCTCAGGCTCAGGCTGAATGTGAGCTCAGGGTGGCTGCTGTCACTGGTCACTTAGAGTGCTGGTTCCTGCTTTTTGTGGGTTCACAGAGCCCTTTGGGAGTCATGGAATGTCATGGAACCTCTCCTCCACAAAATGCTCACTGCACAGGGACATGGGGTTCTCAGAACACTTTGACTGTGGGGATCGGTGCTCACAGACTCCCCAGGAAATCTACACACTTAGGTTGACGACATCTGCAGTAGTGCAGAGTTGGACCCGCCCCCAAGGGTAGGCCGCTACTGGCTGCCTGCGGGTGGACTGAGGGTGGCTCGGATGTGGGCCCCATGTGGA